>CM031989.1:10135262-10160398 GCA_018804465.1 Populus tomentosa | reverse complement strand
TTTGATTTTGAAGTCAATTTAGGCTTTAATTTGAAGAAATTAGAGTTTGGGATCAAATTATAATTTTTAAAAGTTAATTTGGTCAAATTAGAGGCTTAATTGCATAAATATTGAAGTTTGATGGCCAATTAGAGACTTAATTGAAGAAATCCAAAACCAGGAACCAAACTAGAAAAGGCATGTAAATGGAGGCACTGAAATTGACTAGATCAGAGACTAAATTGAAGAAAATCAAAAGTTATGGATCAATTGAGGGTTGAATTGCATAAATCAGAAACCGAGGACCAAAGTGAAATAAGCGGCCAACTTCAGGGTCGTTGTTTAATTTTTGACAGGGATGTGATTGCATTGATTTTTAAATCAAAATTGCAATTTAGAACTTGATTGAACAAATTACAAATTGAAGATTGATTTGGACTTTGACACGTTTTTGCCACCTTTTTCTTTTAAATGAAAAGGCGTGTTTTATCCAAAACGGCGTCATTTCATACACTGTTAACGCAAAAAAAAGCCAAAAACAGTGTCATTTTGAATAGCACCGTGGGTCTTCTTCTTCCCCTTGACGCGCGAAGCAGGGGAAGAAAAAGATTTTTCTTCTCCTTGTTTTTCACCGCTTTCTCTTTCAAAAAGATGCCAACCAAGGACCCCTCTACTTACCCAAAGCTTTCCACATGTTGGAGAAACGGAGGAGACGTGCCTCCTCAGGCAGTCGTGGGGCAGCAGCATAGTGGCCGCCCGACCATGTCTCTCCCCTGTTTTCACCTATAAATACAGGGGAGACAAAGACAAACAAGGAGAGAAATAGAAAAAGAAAAAAGAAAAAAAGAAGATGCTCTGAAGACCGAAGGAGGAAAAAAAAAAGGAGGGAAAAAGGCAGAAGAGGAGAACCAGAAAAGAAGAAGAAGAAAGAAAGAAAAATAGAAAGAAATAAAAAAAGAAGGCAGGGGCAGGGGCAGCAGGGGAGGACGACCACGTTCAGCCCAGTAGCGCCACCATTCTGCCTCCTCTACATCGCCATAAGCAGCAGCATCTCATCGAGCAAAAAAAGTAAAGAAAAGAAAAGAAAAACAGAGGCTCTCGCCTCTGCACAACGAAGAAGAAGAAGCCAACAGCGCACCACCGTGCCCCCAGCCACCACTAGCAACATCATTGCAACAACCACTGCCTTGATGCCACCACATGTCGGTCTTCTTTACAACCATTGTCATCCATGTCACGCCTCCACTGTTCATATAGCATGTGAACAATGAAGAGCATTGTTCATGCCGAGTTCAGCCCAGTCAATGCACTTGGGCCGAGTCCGGCACATTTCAAAAAAAAATTAATAAAAAATATTTTTTGATATTTGTGATTTCCTAACTTTTTTATTTATGCCTTTTTTTTGCTTAATATAGGTTTGTATTTTACATCGTAAAAATAAAAATACGGTATTAAAATACCTAGTTTTCGTCAACTTTTGAAAAATACAAAAAACAAAATTTTTAAAAAAACGAAGAAAAAATATTTTGTGCATATGGCCAAGTATCTAAACGTTAAAAAATCATATTGTGTTTTCCATACACCAAAAAAGAGATATATTTTAGCATGCATTTTGATTTTAATAACCAGTTTATTAAAGTCACGAGAACGTTGGCCAAAATTTCAAAAACAACAAAATTTTTTATTTTGTTTGTCTTTTAGTATTTGGGGTACAACCTTATATACAAGGTGCATTATGGATATCAGTTTCTCTTTGGGGACACTAGAATGGTTAGGCTTTTACCCATAAGATAAAGAACCTTTTTATTGAGGAGGGTTTTTTCTTGAACCCTTAAAACTGACGAACGACTAGAAAATGCAACAAAACCATAGATTTTATCAAACATTAAAACAATGAAGCTTATTTTAGGTAGGGCGTATTTGGAATGCTAATACCTTTCATTTACGCTACAAGTCCCTGTACCCGATCTTTGAGACCAATTAGGGTTCCTAGTGACTAAAATACTAGGTGGCGACTCCCTTTCTATTTTTTCACTAATAAAAGACAAGAATTTTTTCTCCCTATTTTTCTCGATTTTTCTCAGGATACCAACACCTAGGATTTAAGAGTGGATTTTTTTTTGCTGCGACGCTGCACACGTGCGACAAAGAAAAAGGAAAAGAAAAGGGAATATATATATATATATATATATATATATATATATATATATATATATATATATATATAATGATGGAAAAATTAAAAAAAAAAAAAAACAAGAAAACCCCTTTGTTTCTTTTCGTAATTTTTTTTAAGCCTTTTAGAAGAAAAAAATATAATAAAATAAATTTTTATGTGTTACATATGGCTAAATGTCTCAAAAATACAAAAAAAAGTATTGCGTATTATTTCCATATGAAAATTCAAAATATATATTTGCATATATTTTAGAATTTAATAACTAATGTATTAAATTCATGGCTAATATTTCAATAAATCATATTTTTTTAACTCATGAGAATTAATGGTTAAAAATCTTAGTATAGAATAATGAACCTACAAGTAAGGTTGATATTTGAAATATCGGAGTTGACCAGAAAATGCTTAGAGTTATTTTAAATATTCAGTAATTTTAATAAGAATTATTTTTCACCATAATATACAAATTACAAAGAACTTTTTTCTAAGAATTTATTTGGGTATATGAGTCTAGAATAAATTCTTAAACACCAAATTTATTCATATGAGTTGATTTCAATCTTAAATTCCGGATAAACTATTGATCAGAAAACCATCGAAACCTTTAAATAATATCAAATCACAAAACAGTTTATTTTAGATAGGTGTATTATGAGTATTAATATTTTTTTTAGCCAAAATCAATCCTTTTTATCCTTAAATCTCTAGTAAAACTAATATGCTCGAGTTTTTTAGGCATTATAAATTAAATAATTAGATGACCACTTCAAATAACACTAATGCCGAGACATTAGAGATATGATGTTGTGTTATTTTCTTTGTTGCGAGCAATTTTTAAACACCGTTTTCTTTCTCTGCCTTTCATTTTTATTTTGAAAAGCTGAACTTCACCTAAAAGAAATTGCTGGTCATTAATGGCTAGATGGAAAGGGGTGGTAAGAGTATGATGGTTGCAAATAATGACTATTTTTTTACTTTCCTTACAAGTTTATCGATGAAAATGATTCTAAGTTTCATGAGATAGAAGGATTATAAGTGTAATAAATTCTTCTATAATGTTTTTATCTAATCTTAAAAAATTCCAAACTGCCTGTTATTTTCTATTATATTTTTTGCTTATATGGATACAGCATGATCAAAAAAAAATAAAAACATGCAGAGCGCATATCTTGTTAAAATCATGGGTAGAACTGTAGTTTGATATGATGGTGAACTAAATCAAATCAAATAATTTATCTATGGACTACAGCACAAATTTATTTTTAAAAACTAATTATTATTTTTTTACCAAAGCATCTTTTATTTTATTTCATAATTACGTGAACAAGTCAAGGTGTCATTATATATTGCTCAATATTTATGTTTAGATATTTTTTTCATAAAAATGATAGGTTATTATTTAAAAAACAAATTCGACAAAGTCAATTTATGGAGCAGCTTTTGCTGAAGAAAATTTTTGAAGAATAGCTAGTCTCTAAACGTAACACCAGCTAGCAAGCTAAATACGTTTTATTGGACAATATCACAATTCTCTTGTAAGTATTTGTCTTCGCTTCTTGCTTTCTTTCCCTGTGATGTGCTAATCTACGACAAAAGCTCTACATATATCAGTTACATTATATAAAAAGGTAGAACCCTAACCTAAATACCTCGCTAATTTCTACCCATCTAATTCTTCTATGCCCTAGCAAATTGCCAACAAGGATTTCACAGAAGTACTGGACAGCAAAATGCAACAGTATCTGATCCATCTGTTGCATTTTGTAACGAAGAAAAACTGATTTGCTTTAAATAATACTACCAACAAGGTTGCCCTAGCTTTTGCAGCTAAAACGTTGCCACTCTTATTGATTTTGAATGAAGGTTTTTTTTTTTTCTCTTTTTTATTTATTTTTCATTATAAGAAGAGATCATGATGGAACTCTGTAAATGGGAAAGACTAGTCCAAGGAGAAACCCATCGGAAATGCACATTTCCATTGGGAACAAGTTCTAAGTTCTTAATCCCAAAAATTCAGAGTCCAACGCAAAACCCTAAAAACAAAGGCATCAATCATGAACTCTACGTCTCTACACCAAACTCAGATTTCCCTTAATACCCACCCTGCAGAAACCCCAGACTCCCATGCCACCTTCAGTTCTTCCTCATCAAACAAAGTAACAACAAAAGGAATATGCAATTCAAGGTTCAAACACGAAAATCCACCACCACCATCATTTCCCTCTACAAAACTACCACCAAAATGGAAGCCTCCTAAGACCCTAACTCCTCTTTTATCCATGCACTAAATGAGAAAACTCCAAGTACCCTCCTCAGATTCAAACCCTAAATCCTAAAGCTATGGTTTTAGTCTGCTCCCAGTCTTCCACGGGCCATGATAGTCTATCTGTTCCTCTACTAAATCTCAACAGCCTGCGTCTGAAACCTAAAAGATCTCTTTCTCTTACTATAACTTGTTGCTACACACAAAACAAAACCAAACTCGACACTAAAACCCAGCACTAGAACGTAAACTATCTAGAGCCTAACTACTAGCTTCTTATTCTTTGTTTAATTTAGCATATTATATGTTTTTTATTTGTCATCGAAAAGGTATCAGATATCCATATATGTTTGCGCTTCAATGTGGGCTTTTTTATTTATTGGTTTTTTCTTGGATACGGTGATGTAATTAGGAACAGTGACACAGTGCCCTGAAAAGGATTTATTAAGGGCACGCTTATCTGAATCTTGGGGAAAGAAGGAAAAAAGACAACAGAGAGAGCAAAGTGTGGGCATGAAATGATACTACAATAGACAAAAGTGGAAAGGAAACCTAAAAGAGACATGGCCTCTCCTCCACGCGGGAACAGTAACAGTACTTAATTTACAATATGCCATGCCCTCTATCGAATTGAACCAAAATTAAATATTTTCTCCTTCTGGATAAAAATAAATGAAAAATTAACAACGAAGAGAGCCGGAGAGGCCAAGAAAGCACGAGCCTCGAAAACACAGTGCCTTTCGCTCTCACCTCTAATTTCAAACGCTGAAAAGGGAGAAAAATCCTGTCCTGTCCCTATGTATTTTAGCCTCACCTCTACCTAGATCCCTGATAGGGCCTGTCTCGGGCTCTACCATATCATTTATATCTATGTTCATGAAAGAATGTAAATATATACACATCATCCCATCAATATCATCCATAGTATGCATGCATGCATGAAGAGGATGGCCTCCACACGCATACATACATGCTTACAAATGTGTACTGTGTACGTGGGTGTTATAAAGCGTGCAAGCTGAGCAGGTGGACCCTTTGTGCACGAAATGAATCCAGATTTTCTTGGTTTGAGATGGAACATGTGCCAAGAAAAGGAGTGTACCGTCGTCTGGTTGGTCAGAAAGTGTTGGGGCTTTTAGGGTGAATTTTGATTCCGGTGATGCCCTATGTGCTTATTATGGAGCCGGATCAGAGCCATCCCGTACCCTTTCAGTTTGATTTACACTGTGATATCATGAACCCAAGAAAAAAGATATGATTTCACAAAATTATGCGAGCGTTAGATTCCCGGATGTTTGACAAAGTAATCCCATGTGATTAATAATTGAGCTCGTTAATTGGTTGAGTTAAAAGTCAAGATTTATATAAAAAAATCTAATTCAGATAGTAGGAATTCATCATTAATCTTGAGAGAGAAGACAAAAAAAAAAAATGAGAGGCAAGGAATTACGTATAAGAAGCTGATCAAGGGGCTGATTCTGACATGAATCATGTACAATTTTTATTTTTTTCACTTGTTGAAAACAACAACTACGGTCTCTTTGAGTACCCCTTTGTTTTGGCTTTAAAATTTCTTCAGTTGGGAATAAAAAACAAATAATATTTTTATTTTTATTTTATAAAAAAAATGTAAATGATACTCAGCATCTTTTAGAAAAATTTATTTCTTTAATTTGAAATGAAAAATGATGGATTAAGTGTATTTTATATATGTTATTTTTAATTAAGTTTATATTTAAAGGGGTCAAAAGTACACTAATAACCCAACATGTATAAACCCAGCAAAATATTAAGCCCCGGATAATATGATTTTGGCTTGCTTTCAACCTCAATACCTGCTGAATTTAAATATTTGTGGGTCCGATAAACTATTAAATTCTTTACTTCTAGACTTGAAATCATTTTATATCCAAATATATGTGAAATTAATAATTATTATAGATCTCATGTAAAGTTATGAAGCCTCATGTTGGGTTACAAAGTTTTATTTATTTATTTATTTTTATAGCTCTTAACATAAAAGGTTAAAAGTTAAGAATAATTATTTTTGTATATGTCTAGGTGTATAAAAGTTTTTTAAAATTCTATAATATTTTCACTAGTATTATTATTATTGTTATGTAATGTATATTTATCTCTCATTAATATTATAAAAAAATAACACTCTAACCTCTCTATTCAAAAAATATGATAAGGTTTATAGGTTTTTAAATTTTTTTTATTTTTCAAGTATTCATACTTATTCTCAAAGCATTTATAACATACAAACAATAACAAATATTTTTATTTTTAAAATTAAAAATTTATTCTCTCATTTATTGCAATTTCTTATTAAAACAATAAAAATCACTTTTATTCCAAGAATCACAATTAGTTACGTGTTGGAGCAAATGACATGACGAAGTAAAGGGAAAGAGGTTAGGCATTTGTAGTTTGGACGCCATGCCTTCAATATTGAACGAGCAGGATGAATCATATGGTGATACTGATACATACTTGGGTTGTGGTTGTGACGTTTGAACTGTGATGGCGTCGGCACCACCCTCGTTTCCTTCCCTTGACTAACATTGCATTGCATTTAATTACATGTTATTGTAAATTGTTTTTTTTTAATATATTAAAATAATATATTTTTATATTTTAAATAATAAAAATTAATTTTAGACAAACGCACCATGAAAAACAATCAAGAACGCACAGCACTGATCTCTGCTGCAAGAGAGATGACGATGTTGTGGTCCTTTTGCAATTGTGGTTCTCATTAATGGAGGGCTAATTAATTGTCTGTTTTTGTTCTGCTTGCCTTGCCTTGTTCTTTCCTTGTTCTTTTCTATGAAAACAACAACTCTGGTAGAAAGTGAGGTGATAATGATCAGCAAAAATAATGTTGACTCGCTAGGGCTGCTTGCTACTTCCACTTAAGTTGACCAGCATGCATGCATGAGCGTGACAATACAGTGTAGTTCTTCCTATATATCGTTGTCTGACCTGTCTCCCTTAACCCCTTTTTAAAAATTGGCAGAGACAATAATCATTCAGATCTGTTCTGCTTCTTCTGCAAGGATCCATGTTTATGATTAATTAGTTAATTAGGCACCCACTCGCATAAAAATCTCTCCATCGTTATCAACTTGTAATGGATATTATGGGTGTTAAAAACCTCAGTTAGTATATAATATTTGTATTATTTGACTTGTTGGTATATCAAAGTTTTTAAAACATGATCAATTTAACATCGTATATCTTATATTTATTTTATTTTTATTTAAAAACATTTCGGTTCTAAAGTTTTTATTAATGAGCTTGTTATGGCATTTATGATCTATGTTATGGGTCTGCCTTTAAATATAGACCCATACAAGTTAGTAATATAAATCTAAGCCTTGAATATATGTAATATTCTCACAAAAATTTAGCCCAATCAATATTTCCGACTAGCTTAGATCTCAAAAAAATCCTGAATTGATCGAATTTATAATTTATAAAATTAGAAGTTGAGATAAATATAATTGCGAGCTCAAACCTAACTTTATTATATTCATAAACATCCCTATTAAATATTAATTTAAATTTTATTGTATAATAAATATATCATTTTAAAAGAGGGATTGAAATTGGGATTTATCATTTCTTCTGAAGTTAAAAAATTAAATTAAAATAATTTACAAAATTAATTAATGTCTTGTTTGTGAAATATGTACTCAATATTAATCAAGAAACGTAAGCTCTATATATTAAAATAAAAACTAAAAAAGATTAATGTTTTATTGTGAATTTACACAATAAAATTACATATTGTCATTGCCAAGAAAAATCAATTAACTAGACCTGAGAAGTAATTTAGTCTTTTCCATGAAAGATAATAATGGGGTTGATTCTATCTTCTCAAGGTTGATTTAGACAACTCTTCAAAAGCAAAAAAAAAATTTAACTTAGATTAAAGGAATTCTTTTACTTTAAAATTTTTTTGCACAATAAAATTACATAAATGTCCCTTGATATTAAATTTTCTTGGCTTAGTTTACAGGGATGTTTTTGACATTTCATTCTAGCTCTTTTGTAACTCTCATGCGGTTAGGAGTAATTGAGTTTTATAATATATATATATATATATATATATATATATATATATATATAATTTAAATAAAAACAATTGGTGCCGCCACCTAGCCTTTCAATGTCGTCATCTAAAAAAGTGTTGGATATTGTGTCTTGTTGTCTCTATCATGATGGTGTGGTGTGTGCATCTTGAAGATTGATATTTGAGCTCCAATAACATGTTTTTGTCCCTCTCTTTTCTCTCTCTCATCCTTCCAAAATGCATTGGGATTGCAAAAATAAAAGGAGTTTGGCCATTTGTTCATTGAATCAAATTAAGTCGTTTTTTTAATTACAATATATTTGATTTTGAATCTCTTATTAAACTTATTTTATTTTTTAATTTCATCAATTGACAATTGATTTTTATATTAAGTCTGATCGTCATTTTTTTATTGTTATTTTTTCTTATTATTTTTTTAATTAAAATTGTTTTTCAATATCTTCCCTCACAATTTGATTTCATTTTCTGTGTCAAATTCGGTCCTTATTATCTTCAATTCTATTTTTTTCTTCTTTGTACTTTTTTTTTGTTGAATCTGTTTTTTTTCGATTTTATCCGTAATTGTTTTGGTTGGTTGGGAATTTGACATCATTGTTTTTTCGATTTATCTTTTATGATATAATTCAGCCTCATGACCTATGTTAGGGTTTGAAAGATTAGACTATGTTGGCTTCAATCTTTTTTGAAATGATTTTTGTTTTAATTTTATCTCTCAATATTGGGTTGATTGAAGATTGAAATTTGTTATTTTTTTAATTTTTTTTTCTATGAGGTCATCTTGATTTCATATCACGTATAATAAATTTAACAGGTTTACTAAAGTTGACTTGGATCTTTTTTTCATATTGCTTTTCTTAATTTTTTTTTAAAAATTTCTTATTAATATCAAGTTGGTTTAAAAATTAAACTTTATAATTTTAGCCAATTTACTTTCCACGAAGTTATTCTCATCTTCAAACGTTTTTCATTTTTTTTTCTATATGATTATGTTGTTCTCATTTAATTTACACTTTGTTAATAAATAAGATCATTAAGACCTTTTAAGAATTTATAAATATATATTTTCTTGATAAGTGTTTATTTTTTATATTTAATCATTATTTTTTTTGTTCTATTTTTTTATCAATATTTTTTTTAATTATATTATTAAATTAGTTGAATTTATTAAATCAAATTGAATAATCTCATTTTTTTAAAAAAAATTTTAAAGATGTTTACATCACTTTTAAAAAAATTTACAATAAAAAAAATTAGATCGGTCACCTATATAATGATTCACTGAATTACATTTTATCATCAAATAATTAATAGTTTTTTTTTAATATAATATAATTCACGATCCAAAGATATGGCAATGCCCTGGATAATAGCTGCCGCTATGGATTACCTGAAAGGTGCGTCACCTGTGCTCTGCTCCCTATCCACAGTGACACGTGGTATAGTCTGCTACTGTTAGATTAATGTAACTAGGATGCCCCCACTAGTTCCTGCCATTTACAGTAATGAAAGAAAGAAACTATCAGGTGACGTGTTATGTGACTATTCGAAAAGTCAAAATACAAAATAGTACGCTATTCCGGCAGAGGCAAGGAGTTATCTTTTCTCCTCTTTTCTCGAGATAGTTATTAAATCCCAACTAATCCGACAAGTTGATTTGAGTGCTGGGCTGGTATTAATTTGCTAAAAGATTAGTTGGTGTAACGATTTGGTCGAACCCAATTCATCTATCAGGTTATCCCGTGATCGGAATGAGATTTGGTGTTTTTTTTAATGTAAAATTTAAAATTTATGTTTTTTTTAATGTAAAATTTAAAATTTATTTGTATATATATTTTATATTTTTAAAATTTAAATTATGTTTTTTTAATATAAAATAATTTTTTTATTTAAATACTTTAACTTAAAAGGATAAAGTATTATTTTTCAATATAGAATTAGAAACCTATTAGTATATATACGTTATATTCTAAATAAAAAATTATTTTTTAATATGAGATTTGAAACACATTAATATATATATTTTATGTTTTTTTTTAAAAAAATATTTTTTTAATATGAGATAAAAAAATAAATTTAATTTAAATACTGCAGCTTAAAAGTTTAATATAATATTTTTTTAATGGAAAATAAAAAAAATTTTAGAATATTTTTTTTGACTTTATTATTTATAATATATATATATATATAATATATTTATATGGATATAATTCTTTCATATAAAATATTAAAATTTTAATTTTTTTTAAAAAAATTTAATTTGATCTAAGTTAACTCGAGATAACACGGGTTGACTTATAAAACCTGAGATTTAGCTTTTTAGTTAAGTCAATTTTGAACTGGGTTTTACAACTATCTTCCTATGAACCCTTATTTTTTCATGAAAAGAAACAAAAAGAGGTAAAAACTTAAAATTATTTTGATTTTCTATAAAAAAAACCCTTAAGAGTCGTAAAATCTCAGAGTTTGCTGCCCATAATAACAATGCAGCACGACATGATCTGCAATATAATGCTGGATAGAGGTTATACAATACACACACACACAAAAAAAAAATAGCAAAAAAACAAAAAACAAATTTCACTTGTGCTCATTAGTGCATGATAATGAAACTGACCCATCTTAATAGGTTGACTCGAGTGAGATCATGGTAAAATTTTAAATTTATAAGAATTAATATTTGTAATTGATCTGATTAAATTTAGATAAAATTTAATTTTTTATATTTTTTAATAAATTTAAAAATTAATTTATAAATATTTAATCTCACATGTTTTTTTATAACTTACAGCTACATAAATTATTTTTAAATTTTTCAATGAAAAATAATTATATACAACCTATCTCCACATAAATTATTTTCTATTTTTTCAATATATTATAACTATATTACCTTCATTTTTTATATATAGTTTATATAAACATATATTGTTTCGTAATTGTTTATATATAAATTGGCCATGTTCAACCTAAATCATCTTAGACAAATTACATAACAAATATATTTAGAATAGAAATGTAATTATGATTGTTTTCAAAGTAATTTTTATTTTAAAATATATTAAAATAATATTATTTTTATTTTTAAAAATTATTTTTAATATTAATATATTAAAATCATTTAAAAATATTAAAAATATATTAATTTTTTTAAAAAATAAATAAAATTCAATTTTTTAAAAAATCACCTTTCAAACATGAAAAGAAAACGGATTTAATAACTTTACATCAGTGTGATGCTCTGAGAGAATATAGATTTGCTCCAAGATGTCATCATTTAATAAGGAAGAAATCTGGTGATTATAAATTGCAGGGAATTCTAGCTAGCTAGAAGCTGATTTTGATTTGCCATCTGCTGACAGGCGATGGCTAGCTAGCGACCCAGCTGTTTGTCATAAGTTCCATTGCAGATGCTCTTCTTAATAACGAGTTTTGCTGGTAGTCCTATCTGCTGACAGATTTGGCTAGCTAACCTCACAGTCTATGCTAGCTCCTCTTGGATTCTTGAATGATGATCACCGATACTCTCTCTCTCTCTCTCTCTCTCTCTCTCTCTCTCTCTCTCTCTCTCCTCGATGAACATGTGGGATCTTGATTTGATCTCTCATCTTGATTAGATCTTTCATCCCCAGCCCGTTTTATTTATGTTGATCAGTTATAGCCGCAATCTTGCTGACACAATTGCGAACAGTGTATGCTCCAACGCTAGCCAGTACTGGCCACTAGCAATTTCTACGTGGGTTTATATTCCAACGACACCTTTTCCTGTGAGAGTTTACAGTGAAATGAAGAGATCGGAACAGGTAAATTATGTAAGAGAACAAACCATTATTAAACCTGGGAGAGTGCATTACCACAGTATATTCATTTACTTTTTTTGCTGAGAGATCGTTCAAATCTCTCGTACCATTTCAGTTTAACAATATCATTATTTCAAGATTGTGTTTTCATACAAGGTGAAAGAATTGAAAAGATTAAAGTGTTAAAAGATGTTTTATAAAAATAATGGATAATTATGATGATAATAAAGAGAAAATTATTTTTTAAATTGAATATAATAAAAAAAATTGCTCTCTCTTCCAAAAAATTTTTTTTATTATATTAAAGCATTGTTTATAAAATATTTTTGATCAATAATCTATTAAATATTTGATATTTGTTAGAGATGTAGAGACTTGTATATATTATATTTTTTTTATGAAAAAAAATATTTGTTCTCATAAGCTGAGATATAAAAAATACCTAGAACTAATATGTAGGTGCGTGTCATAAAACATGTATACTGAACTGACTTGCATGAAAATTCCGTATGGAGAGATAATCTATATCTATGAAAATGCTCACATGACAGTTGTGTAGTGATCCTTAAACTAGATATCACTAAGTTATCTTATATAAAGAATAATATACTTTGATCTTGTTACATATTATCTTAATTGAGGTAATGAAGGGGCAAAAATTAAGTATATCATGAACTATATAGAGGTATTTGGTGATCAAGAGAGGATTTATCATCCTAGATTAATTAGAAAAAATGTTTTATATGTTCTCAAATAGTATTAACTGAGAAATTCTTGGCCAAAATAGAATAAGATTTGAAAAGAGTTTCAAATCTTATTCAAACAATCAATGACTATTTTTTAAAAAACAAACATGATTTGACATGATAGACTTACTCCATACTTTAATGTTAAATCATAATATTATTGATGAAATGATATTAATTGCACTGAGAAACCAATAACTAAAAAGTTAAGTCAAACCACTAATGACTTATCTAATATTTGGGGGATTATAATGATGCACTTGATCTTAACATATAAATTAATCAATTGTTGAATTAATAATATATTAAATTATTTAATTTATTTAACTTTATTTAATTAGAATTATAATTTATATTTCAGCCACATACATTAGGAACTTAATGGGTCACATACATTAAAAACCATTAATCAGAAATTAATTTGGGATGATTTAATTATGTATGACTTGATTAAAATATATTTTAGAAATTAAGGACTAGAATATAATTAATATAGAGATTATATTTCTAGACCTAAAAAAATCAAGTAAAGACTTGATTGAGTTAATTTCTAAAATTATCCTGAATTAATAGATGAATATTATTCAGGGAAAAAATTGATATTTTATCAATCTATAGGGTTTTTCAGATTTCCTTATAAATAGTAAGCCATGCTTCTTATTTTTTAGAGGGTTGTTTTTTGGACAAAAAAACTATGTAAGTAACATAATAGAGAGCTAATAATCTAAGCAAAATAATTCCATTTTTCTAAGTAGTGATTTAGAAGATTTCTCACTAGCAGTTTGTATGGATTACCATTAGAGGCCGGATAATTGGATGGTTTATGATTTGAGACAACTCATCCTTTAAATAATTATTCAAAATAAAAAAAGATCAGATCTTCATGTAATAAATCCCTAAACAACTCTAGATTTATCTAACGGGATCCTGGAAACTTCCAAATACTTTTGTTTTATTTTTCCGGTATGTGTATGATATACAGGAACCCAACAGTTGCAAATAAAAAGTCTAAACATGGTGAAAACTAATTCCACGAGGCTAAGTTATAACTCATCATCACAAGCATGTATGTTGTAACTACCAACAAACACAAATCAATAAATGTTCAATGTTATCTAGTAAATTTTTCTGCAAAAGCTTTTACCGAACCAAAGAGAGAACCATATCAATCTTAGTTTACATGACATTTATGGTAGGGACACTAAACCAGAATGATTGTTTACCCATTTATATGTTCATAGATAATGGAGGGTAACCCAAACCATTAAGAGATTGGGTTTTAATTTATATTTTGGTTTAATTTATTTGAACTTTTGGTTGAGATTTATTAATTAGATTTTATTTGTTGGGCTTAATTTCATTATTGTTGGATATTTTATTTAGTAGAATATAAACCAAATTGCTTCTTCTAGTTAGGGTTTGAGTATTTATATCCTGCTTTTCTAAATGTTAGATAGTTATTGATGAAGTGAATAAATATTTCAAAGTTGGAAAATTTTTCAACCCCTATTTTTTCTCTTCTTTAACTCTTTCTTCTTTTTCTTTGGATTCTTCTTTCTTCTTTCTTTGGCTTTTCTTCTTAGTTTATTACTTCATCTTCAAATTTCTTTTATCCTACAACATCTTTGGTATCAGAGCCTATGCTTTTAATTTGTTCTTACAATTAATAGATTATTTAGGACTTGTGTTGAATCATAATCAACTGTTGATCTAAACTTGAAAAAATTCTTTAATCTTTTTGTTTACAATGTATATTTGAGAAGAAAAAAACCACCCACATAATGACATGCAAATACTGCCACATCAGTACACACGCCAGCCAACAATGACATACCAACTCCACATCAATCAACAACAACATATCAGCTACACTCCATCATATTCTGTTATGCCAGCGCTATATCAAAACATATTTTCATGGTAATGACACTTCAACAACAATGACATGTCAACACCACTTCATCTAGTCTTTGCCACATCAGCAACATCAACTTTTAGCATCTTCCTACCAAGCAATCTAGTTAGTAAAATCACTTTACCTTTTGATATGTTGGATTTTACTGTTTTGGTATTACATTTGATATTCAACTTAGCATTAATAGTATTCTTTTACGCCTTAAAAAAAATCCTATATTGCATTCATATATGTTATTTTTTGCTTATCAGGCTCTTTCTTCGATTATATTGAGCATTTAATCATCTTCGTAATTGCAAAGCTTGCTGAAAATAGTATAAAATTATGACTATTATTTGATTAATTGCTTACACTTAGAAGGTCTAGCATTACATTCTTACAATTTTCTAGGTGTTTTTTATTTATTAATCTTCATATTAAAAAAAAATTAGCTTTATTTTTATATTATGATTTTACTTGTAAGAATTGTAAGTGATCTCAATTCTATTTTTAAGTTAGTGCTGCATGCATTTGTGTTATGATCATCTAGTGTCCAAGCTTAAGTTTACACTTACTATGGACTTGACCCTCATTGATACTCTTATAGTCGTTTGAGAGGCACTACAAACCTAGATGATAAACATTTTAAAAGAATTGAAATTCTTAAATAAGGCACCCAAAGACCAATAAACATCATAGAAACAGCTATTGTAGGCAAGTTCATCCTGAGAGCCACCAATATGATTATCATTTAGGTTACTCTAAACATGGTGACCTTGAAGAGTAAAGTAAGTCATGAGCCCTAACAAAATAAAAGCCCCCACTTTTGACGGTCATCATGACCCTTGGATCTTTGATATGTGAATTCGTGACATGGATCAATATTTTAAGTGATACAACTTGTCTGATAATAAAAGAATTAGATTTGTTAAAATGATGCATATTGGTGAAGCCAAACTTTATTGGAGAGATATTGAGGATTGTTTAGAGATGAAAAGTAAATCTCTCATAATTGATTGGACCAAAATAAAATAAAAACTACAATATAAACACTTACCCCAGTCTTATAGAAATAAACTCTTAAACTAATAGAACAATCTAAGGCAAGAGAACAATTTAATAATTACATGATGGGATGTGCTGTAAGTGAAAATAAAGACATGATTATGCATTGAATTTATAAAGGTTTGAATGATAATTTTAGAAAGGTGGTCAAATTCATTAGTGCTTATACTCTTGACCAAACCTATATTATAGTGCAAGATTATAAGTTGTTTATAAAGAGTCAATGAACCAAACATCAAGACCCTTTTAAGACCCTTTTTAGGTCTTAATTTTAAAATAATAATTCTTTATTAAGTGCTCCACCACTTAGATATAATTCTAGTAGTGCCCAAATTTATAAAGATAAGAGAAAACTAGTCATTAATGAAATGTCTAGGATGGGTTCAAATGTTCAGTATGCTAAAAGTCACGGTTTCAATCATATCTTTGTTAAATGTACTTCTAAATTCTTAGTCATCGAAGAACATAAAGATATAAATCAAAAGGAAGATTGTTGTATTTAAGTGTATGAACTCAATCCTAAAGAGTTTAGTGACCTGGATGAAGGAGATGTGCAAGAAACGAGACTTAATATTATAAGTCTAAATGAGTCTGAAAAAGAGGTTAATAAAGAATATAATAAGTCTACTTTAGTGGTAGAGGAAGAAGTTTTACTAAAATCTTTAGTGGAATTTCTCAAAGAGATAAATATAGTTTTAGAAGAGTATCATAATATTATTCATCTTAAACTACTTGATTCTATATCCACCATGTATGATGTTCATCATGTCAAAGATTTAGAGCAATATGCTTCTAACCACCTCATGCTTGATGTCCAACACGTCATAGGTTTATAGCAATATGTTGTGAGCTCTTTAATCCCTTACCCTTGACACGCGATGAAGATAATTCAAATTTACCAGGTTATGTCCAAATTATATCTATTAAGGCTTTAAATAGTGTTCATTCCACTCCACACTCTCAGTCGTATAATTTTCATAGTTATGAACTTAGAAAGCCTGTAGATTTTCTTTCTATGTCTCTTTACTATAAAATGACTAATTTAATTGAGTCTTTTGCATGTAGAGTTCATAATTTACATGTTGAGATCATAAAACATATTCAAGCAAGTAAAGAACAACATAAAATTCGAGCTGATTTATATAAATATCATGATGCACTTAATGTTGAAGATTATTTTATGATACAGATTAGACTTGAATGGTGTCCTTTGAAAACCAATTATAAATTGTAAATGAGGAGTGATAGACCATTCAAAATGTTGCCAATTATTGAATCAAATAATTATATCATTAAACTGCCACTAAACTTTAAAATTAGCTTTGCTTTTGACATGAAGGACCTCGTTATATATAAAACACAATAATATGTCCATGATGACTTTTTGAAAACTCCACCCCCTTACCTTTATCTTTGACGTAAAAGGAACATATTAATGTTATTTTGGATGCACAAGTTGTTTTCACCAAGGCAGGTGAACTTTAACAAATCCCAATATATGAGTTAGACGACCAAATTCAAACTATACTTGAATTATTAGAGAGATATCATAATACCTTGATGATTTTTGGGAATATTATTGGAGCCATCTTGAACTACACTTGACGGGGTCGAGTTTCTCCAACTCCTAGAGAGTTGGTGGCGACATTGGACTTGAGGGATTGCTTATGCACTAGTATAATCATAAACAATGAAGGGTAGTAAAAACCATAGTTATTAAACCCGGACCGGCCCGGCGGGTTGACCTGGTGGCTGGACCGGTTCGGGTTTAATAAAAGACTGGCCGAGACAACAGCCCGACAAAACCCGGTTGACCTATGACTTAGGCAACCCCAGCAAACCCGAACGAGACTTGGTGCTTTGGAGTTGGTCTGCTTAGATGATTTCAAGTGGATCTGGGTTTGGAGATCTTGAAGGGAACTTGAAGGGACTGATGTTCTTATATTAGTTTCAGGAGAGAGAGAGAGAGGCAATAAGTAGCAGCACCACAGGTTTTATTACCATCAAGTCCTTAACATCTCTCTCTCTCTCTCTCTCTCATGTTTTCAAGCATGTAGAAAGCACATGAATTTACAGGGGAAAGATGTAAAAAAGAAGAAGGTTTGTGTGGTGTTTTTAAGCTTTACAGCATGGGGCGTCAAGGAGCAAGAGATAGCTTGGTTGCTTGTGATGAAGCCAGGAAGGGTAGATAAACTTTGTGAGGAGAGGAGATGATGATGAGCAATGTTGTATGTTAGTGTGGTGATAATCTGTGAGTTGATTTATTTCAGTGTGGTTGTATATCATGGAGGACGGGAATTTGGGCTGTGATGCTAGCATCGATGATCGGAAGATTAGAAATATCTGCATATACACGTGACTTGGATTTATTGGTGATTGAGTTGTAAGTTGACATGAAGAAAGAAACGGTCAGGTCGGACCCACCTAATGAATTGAGAAAAGAGTGTGATTGACCGCTCGGATTAGCTCAAAATTGCAATGGTGGGTGATCAAATGGGGTGTGATGTGTCAATCAAATGTTTGCACGTGGCAGAATGTTATTGGATATTATTCTTGACTTGATGTGGAGAGTGGAGCACAAAAGTCTAGCTTGCTTGGTAGACATGTTTGATTGGGACTGCCACATTGGGTTCTTTCATTATTGTCTCTCTTTGTCATTTCTTATCTTTAACCCAACCTAACCCTTAATTATTGCTTTAAAGTATAGTTGACCCGGGTTAACCTGAGTTAACCCATAAAACTCGGGACCCGGTCTCTTAACCGGGTTAACTTCTGAACGAGGTTTAATAACTATGATAAAAACCATTAAGAAATTGAGCTTTAACTTATATTTTGGTTTAATTTACTTGAAATTTTAATTGAGATTTATTAATTAGACCTTATTTGTTATTTGTTGAGCTTAATTTAATTATTATTAAGTATTTTATTTAATGAACTATAAACCCAATTATATGTTTTAGTATTTATATCCCAATGATAAATTGAATAAAAATTATTTGTTTTAGGTTTCATTTTTCATTTTCTTTGGCTTCTTTCTTCTTTTTTTAACATCATCTTCTTAGCTTATTATTAATTTTTCTTCAAATCTTTTTTGCCCTGTATCGATTTGTCAACCATGTATAGTGAAAAATAATCAATTTGTCAACCTTGTATTCAGCATTAGCCACGGGTTTGCGAGATTTTCCACTCTTGTATTTGCACAACGCAGAGAAAAGGAATACGGCCAGCAACATTTCCACTCCTGATTAAACATGTCGTGCTTTAAATAATTGACTAAACGGCTCATTTACAAAGAAACAAAAACAGTATCAAGCCCTCCTTAGAATATTACCATCATTATTTCTTACGTGGATCGACACAAGGAAATTCAATACACTAAAAACAACTAATTAGTCGAGGTATTTGAACAAAACCAAGTCAACAACCCTACCAGGAGGAGGTCCCTTTACTGTCACCCTACACCCCAACATATCATCCCTCTTTGTTGAAATTTCACCAGATTTACAATGACACCTTAATATAGACTTGGATAAACAGCAGAAACATGACCATCCATAAAACATGACAGCACACTCTTCGGACAAAAGTATTGATGATATATTCTGCCATGACTTGCATCCATACATCAGACATACGGGTAATAGCAAGAAGAAAATTACAACTTAGATAGATAGTAACTAATTAATAGATAGCGAAGCTCTCTAAAAATCTTTCCCGGCCACTACACAAAGGACCAGTTAATGAACATGAAAGCCAGACAGTGGTTGGAATTATCATCATTAAGAACTTTCCATGCAATGGCCTGCTCGTAGGAGACCGGCCTCCCCATGCTTGATACACATATTCCGGCTGGCAGATAAGCAAATCCCTGAAATGCATAATAGCACACAAGACACTTTAGAACAGTCTCCAGGTGATACCTTAGCGCATCCCTTGAAGGGCTAATATGCTCTAAGAGATGCCAGTGCAATAGGTAGAGAGATGGAACAAGAAATTTATCAGAGTTCCAGGAATAGAGAAATTTCACCTGTTGCATTATCTTAGAGAACTCAGAGCAGAGAATCTTCCGGCCTGCTTCATCAAGAATCTTGTCAAGCATGATATCTTGAAGGGCCACAAGAGTGGTTTCAAGCATATCAAGTCCAGCCTGGTTTGCAAAAGTGAAAACTGGAGATGCCTGCAATTATTTTTTATCCAATCAAGTTAATTTTCCTTTGCCAAAACCTAAAGAGCTCCCTCTAGTTGAACAATGGACAAGAATAAGAGTGGTTACGTTTGTTTTCAAGGAGCAGCACATAATTGCATCTGAATGGTGCCACAGTCGCTTCAGCAAAGCATCCCCAGCTTGGGAGTCAACCCGAAATAGTTCTCCTCCAGTATGAATCCTTCAATATTGTAACAGGATTACAACAAATACACAACTAGCGGCATTTTGAAAGAGCAAAAACAGAGAAACAAGAACCAGGAAATTCAGGGAAAACAATGAAGGAAACAAAAAGAAACTAACTTCAGACTATGCAACAGCTAAAATCACCCTGTGCTATCTTGCACTGAGTTCTATCACATTCAAGGCACTAGTTGCTTTAACCATTTTAATCAAAACGCTTGGTTAAATTATTTTGTTTTCTGCAACTCAATCATCCATTGAAGGACAAATGAACTTCAGAAGCAATACATCATATTTCATCAATCATTCATAATTTGAAAATTCCGGTGACTAAAAGTTAATCTCTTCTAGCATATATTCAATGAAAAGGATGAACAAAAACTGAGCAAATTTAGTTCCTGATTTTCAATTTTGCTATTTTGAACCTGAAGAAAATGACAAGTGTAAATGAATAAAGATAGGATACCTGTAGCTTCGGTATATCCATCGAGCTAAAGTTAAAGCCTCAGGAGAGACAGGAAGGGACTTCGGCCCCATATTGGAGCTGAGCCGGGAAGGGGAAATTGCCATTGCAACCCTCTGAACAGATGCCACAACACCACGCACATATTGGCGAGCCATAGCAGCCACATTGTCTCGGAAGTGGTTCTCAAACGTAAATTGGAAAGCGATTGTCAGTACTGACCTAAGGTTATAACTGTTGGTGTCAGCTTCACTAGCTGGACGTGCACCACCAGGTCCTACTTCAAGTGTAGAGGCTAAATCTAAAGTTCGAGTAGCAGCAGGTGCATCCTGAGATACAAGAAAACCAAAACAAATAAGAGAAATGGTGCAAAAGTGTTGGAGAGGCATCATTATGGTAGTTAAAAAGGTAGAGGTCACCCAACTGTTTTAGGATCTAATGGTATGACACGAAATCCAGATGGCAACAATGGTGCATCATCAGCAAAGGATTCATCAATAGGCGCAAAGATGAGCTGAGCACAAGCACCAAGAGCATTTTCATCAACTCCGCTGCATAGCTGCCAAGTAAGATTTTAAAAATGTTATCCATTATTCATGAGAAACATTCCCAGTAAAAATATAAAATAAAAAACTCAGTTTCAGTTTCCACTGGAAAACAACAAGTAAACCAACCTGCAACAAGTACATATCCTGTGCCAGGGCTACATCTTCTGGGGAGAATGCATGGCCCTCCAGCCGAACTACCTCCAAGAACTACCAGTGAAGGAAATGCAAAAATTATCACATGGTACATCAAATATCAAGACATCCCAATAGAGAAACTGAAGAGAAGTATATACACTCAAAATGCTTACCTCTTCATGCTCCACGGTATGTGCAAGAGGTAAAATGACCTGGCTACTAGGGAAGCCACCAGGTCTTGCACATGGAACTGCATAAGGACTTGCTTTAAGACATGCAGCAGAGTACACATCAACCCCATAGTCAGCCCACTCCGAACGATGTTCTCTCAGAAAACGAACAAGCAAAGCAGGAGGAACATTCTACAAAGAAGTGCACAGTTATTATTATCACAGTAAGGGAACATGTGACCTTTTATTATTGATAAGCAAAAAAGACAAGTGCAAGGGGCAGTAGAGTTTCTGGTACAGTATTGGCACAGATCAGAAACAAAAACACTCCAGAATTATATGATTAGAGATTACCTGCAGCAACATTGATGCCTTCGCACACAGGACTCCTCCAAATGTAGGTGACATAGATGGGTTGTATTGAGATCCTAGAAATTTAGTTGGCGATGAATTTATGACGATGGTCACATCATCCCCGCCATCACCATCCAGAAGTGACCACCCACTATCAGTGAATCCATTTACAGCATCATTGAAACCCCTGAAACCCAAACAAGTTAAGTAGCAACACTCATGCAAGCACAAAGATTACAAATTATTGCAGGTTCTTATGCTCTAAACAAATCAAGACCGAGCAAAGCATCAGCTATGGCAGAAATTTTAATCCTTGGCTTAAATCTGCTGACTTAGTGGGATCATTCTTCGATTTAGATGGTTTGATATTCAACAGATAGGTGCTTCCCCAGTAATCAAATGTTACACTGTGATATCTTTACCTGCAGAGCCTCTGACTAAATGTCCTTAAAACAGCAGGCTGACGACCACCTCCATACTGAATTTCCCCACTAGTCTCTTGTGCAATTTGTCTTATGTACCGCAAGGCCTGAACAATCAAATTACAAAACAATCATGAAACATATTTTGATCGAATCAGGAAAAAGGTCACAGTCACGATGATGTTATTACCGCCATGGTCATTTTCTGAGCAAGAATTTTGGATGACTCATAAAGTGGCCTCAGAACTTCAGGAACACTCCAAACCTAAGATAACAGATTTTAATTGATGCATAAAGTCATTAAATCAAACATCAATTAGGGGAAAACTTGAAAAGTTGAATTAGATCTTATTCTTACATCCAAGTCAACATGATCAACAATGTGAATGATGGACCCACCACCCTCACATGGTCGAATTAGATAGCCGCTAGGAAGCATATCAGCTCTTACAAAGCTTGAAGGTGGAGGTCCTGTTGGGCCACCAGTAGAAGAAGTCAATGACCTCTCACATATCTGCACAAAATTTTGAGACAAGTGAATGCTGTTGATCTTAAACACCTTTCATTAGGAGAGGAAATAAAGAGAAACAAAAACACTAACGACTCACCACAAGACTCCCGTCTTCCAAGGTTGTAGTGTATCTTAGTGTCCAAAAGTCACGTGCTGCGGCCAGTGTTGTTGGTGCATAAGTCTGATGAAAATAATAAATAGATTAATACAGCAACATAGCAAAAAGAGTTATTTCAAAGGCCTGCCAGACAAATGCATATTTCATAATGTACATGTACAAACCTGCATGTATATCAGCTCAATTGTCCCTCCACTTCCTGTAGGAATCACACTCATTATGTCAAGGCATCGGCAGTCACGAAACCAAGATGGACGATCTTTGAGGATTTCAGCAACCTGAAGACACAAATTCATCACATGCTATAAAAGAGAAAGGACATAAAGAACCTAAATAATTTAAACTGTTTAAATAGATATGCACCTTAATGGGCTCCAGGCTCACAAGGCCACAGGCTCGTGCTGCTACCCCACTGCAATTGCGGGAAACAGCAACGATTCCAATAGAATCTGGACCAGGCTACATTGTCATAGGAAGTCAGATTTTACCCCAGAACAAGTAAAGAAGAAAAACAATAACACACAGAACATAAGAAAAACAAAAACTTCAATGGGTGTTACCTTCATCCCAATCATCTGGACCCAGTCGACAGCAGTTCCAGTAGCTTTGGAAAGGAACTCTGCCAGGGTCTCCTCAGCTATTGTGAGAAGACTAACAAAAGAAAACGTTCAAAACACAGTTAAGCCTGTGAGATACATTGCGTCTCTAGATCACATTGATTCAAAGCGAATGTAATTACTTACCCAGCTGGGTTGTTAGCATCCCTTTGGGGTTGCTGAGGTGTTGGGTTTTGCTGTTGTTGGTGCTGACCGCTCATGACCACAGACTCGCAGCTATTGTCTGTGGTCGTTGCTGAAGCCTGTGTAGAATCCATCAAAATAAAGGCTTATAGAGCATGTACATGGAAAAAAATCACATTTTTTCACAAAAGCAATGCCAGTGAAAACATACAAAATGGACAAAACTTAACCGATGATCAATGAAAAGAAGAAAACTACTAAAGTAGGCAATTTAATTGCCACTATTAACAGTTTCAAATGTTTGATTAAATTATGAAACACATATTGGCAGAAAACTAGCATCAAGTTAGAGAGATATCAGTGATTTGCTGATGAATAAAATAAGATTTAAGACACAGTGACATGTTGATTTCCTAAGGAAGAGAGATTTACCAGTGTAAACCTACAAGACCTAAGTCCTGAAGTAAAGAACTAACAGAAAAATTGCAGAGTATCTTACGGTCTGAATTTGTTGGCGCATGTATCCATTTTCATAAACCAAATGGGAGACTTGCTTCTGCAAACGGTCATTCTCTTCCATTAACAGCTTGTTCATGGCAGTCAGCTTTCTATTCACTGTCTGGAGACGAGAAGCTTCCTTTCTCTGTTTTTCACGACATCTACAAAATAGAACAATGAAAACCCAAAACATTAACTTACACAGCAAACTTCTTCGAAGGGGTCACCAAAAGAATGCGGAAACTTGCAGAAAACATCCATTTCACAAACACATTAACATAACAAAAATGAGACCAATCTCACAATAACGGTCATGCCAAAATAGAACGGACATAGGATGGTTTATAAGGCCAAGTCACGGGAGCTCTTTCAAACTTCATGTCAAACATTCAAAACACAAAAGCGAGCATCCAAGCTTTTCAAAATAATAATCTTCAGAAAGTCCATGAGCTTTCACGATTACATTGTCATGACAATCCTAGAAAAAGGACACTGTATCTTTATCACGAAGCTGCTGCTTTAGAACACACATTTTACTTGCATAATAGCAAAACTAAAACGGACTACAAGTTTGTCCCATTGTCCCTTGTTTTTAGCCAAACCCCCTAGCTTATTATGCAGCTGAAAAAAAGATATCTGAACCACTATTCCGCAGAAGAAGAAGAAAAAGGAAAAAAGTGCTCCCCTTTAATCATATATCTGTTTCTTAATCTCTCCAAGGCAAAGGAAACAGAAATAAGGAGACAAACGATAAAGCGTAATGAA
>CM031989.1:10120761-10134877 GCA_018804465.1 Populus tomentosa | reverse complement strand
GATTAGAAGGTGTTTTTTTTATCAATTATAATATCTTAATGTAATATTATTGTATAGTTAATTGCTTGATTTAGTAGTTTTATTGATAGGAAATACTTATACATAATTGCCTAATTTAGAGTGATTGTAATCATGTTACATAGTGATTATAGGCTGTAATTATGATAATACTGAGAAGAAATTCTCCATTGAGAGGTATTCAAATCATCATTTTGACATATATTAGAATTATAATTCTAAATTTCATGGTTAATTCTCTGGGATGAAGGTTTTTTTTCCTTCTCTTCTAGGTTGAATTGTGGGATTTGTTTTGGACTTCATTCTTTAGACTTATTGTGGCTATCAACAATTAAATATCCTAATTCGATATGTTTCTTACATTTTGATTTGTTACAGCTCAATAACTTATCTCTTTTATGTTTCAAAAATATTTTTGGATTTTAAAGTTTTGAATTTTTTAATTAAAAAAAATATATTTTTTTATAAATTAATTTTGGAGGATCTAAAATTAGATTATGACAATATTATTGTCATAGGTCATTTTAATTGTACTTTCATCTCTAACTAGATATCCCTTAATTGAATGCTAGCTAGTTTTAAATTTCAATTAAAAGACATTCCATTAGAATGAATCACTAATTAATGATTAGGGTCTGGCAAAATTAATTATGGTCATCTAATCATGTCACAAGGAAAAAGATAAGCATGAGGCAATGATGTTGGCATGAAAGTGATATGTATTTTTACCACATTATTAATTTTAATTTTATTCTAGTTCATCTTAAATTTCTCTATTTTATATACTTTATTTATTTTTCTATAGAAAAAAACAAATCCATAGAATTATGGGCTTTGAAGTGAGAAATCAACATTTAATCCTCAAAACTCTAGTTAAAACATTGGTCCAAATTGGATTTTGATTGATTAAATTGAGAAAACCCATTTAGAAGCCAATTAAATGAGAAAATTAATCTTTAAAAGGCTGAGTAACTTATGTACATGGTTTGGGCAAGAATGAAAGGAGGAAATTGCTTATTCTAAGAATTGGAAATTTCCTTACCAAAAATTTCAAAAACATGTCTCAGTAAATTACACATAATTTTGGCTACAAATATCCAATCAATTCAATTTTGATGTTAGGAAAAATATAAAAGAGAGCCTTACAACTTTGATATTTTATCATTTTCTCAAAATAAGTCGACATGACAAAGAAAAATAGGCTAGAAGTTTGGAGACTAAAGAAGAGAAAACAATCAAAAACTAATAAGTTAGGGTTTTTCATCATTGAAATTTGCAATTCAACATTGAGTGAGGAATAAGGATATTGAATAAGAGTTTGTTAGTGATTTAGAAATGCAACTCAAACAAAGTTTTTTTCTTGATACTTTTTTTTTCTTTCTCCATAAAGATTATGGTTTATAATAATCTTATTATGAGTTACATATTATTGTTAAGGCTCTAATATTATGTCTCCATTACATTCTCAAATTTCTTAGTTATTTTATTAAGGTATTTATGAATCTTTATTGAGTGTGTCATTGTGTCTAATACTTTGAATTATTGATCACCATTCCAATGAATTTTTATACATGTTGGTCTCAAGAGATTGTATATGATATTTGCTTCTTAGTAATATATTTTAAGAATCAGTTTGGCTTGGTTAGGTAAATCAGAAACCTTAGTATCTTGTCCTTCAATGAATTTATTTTAATATCATGTTTTTGTTTAATTTTTATTTACCAATCTGTTAATTTTCTTACACATATGCATCTTTTTTGTGTCTTGAAATAATTTAGGACTAGAATAATTTCAATATCTAATACGTAGATTGTTCCTGTGGGAATGATAATCTTAATATAATACACTATTTAAAGCAATTAGTATACTTTCTATTGAAATTTTATAACAATAAGCACTAAAATTTCAATTGAAAGTTGATATAGGCAATTACATTGGAAAATATAAAAGCGTTGTAGATTGCATATGGATTTTGTGATTCTATTTAGGATAATCTTTTTATTAAAATGAAAAATTAGATAATGAAGACCCATATTATGACATGTTTGATGTGGTAGGGTCCAACATGATAGATGTTACACCATTAACCTTTGAGTTTGTGAATTGTTTTTAGATTCCTTTGTAGCAAGAGGGATGACCTTTATCAATTGCATTGATTAATTAATCACCATCCATTCTAACCATTTTTTTTTCTTGTCTGATATTTGTATCATAACTAATATTTTATTTCTCAACCAATTTATCCTACCAAGTTGTTGACCTAACAAATAATTTTAATGATCAATCATATGCTTATATATTGATTGATTGTTGATTTTCTAATCAATAAGTTATATGCTCATCGTTTCTTCCATTCAACAAGGAGAAACAATAGCTAAGAACTTAATCTTGAGCAGAGACAGGTATCAACCTCACAAATCAAATAAAATACAAGGTTCTAAACTTGACTTTAATATATTAAAAAGAAAGAGTAAGGTAAATTAAACTAATATAGGTAAAAATTTAAGAAAGAAACAAATAAATAAAGGAAAAAATGAAAAAAAAATAAAAGTAAAAAGCAATAAATTGTGATAAATAAAGGAAAAAATTAAAATAAAAAATGAGAAGCAATAATGTGTGATAAATAAATGATAAATTACAAAAATAAATCGTGTATATGAGACTGGCTATTATTTTAAGTAATTCAATGACTTTTTTATATTATTATTGAGATGAAATCCTATATGGATTATAATTCCTAGCCTTATTTAATTTACTTATAGCAGATTATGAGCTCATAATATAAATCCTAATACAATTCGCATTCCTATCAGCACGTCTCCTTCCTAGCAATCACATATTTCCTAACTAATTTGTTGTAACCTGCGAAAGACTCTATATTCAGAATTGGACTTGGTCTTCCAATTAATCACTTTAAAGTGATCTTTCTCATACAAAAATAGGAAAGGATAACAAAATTTAGTAGAATTTCTATGTTATTTTCCATCATTTTCATTCTACTATATAGTTATCATGTTGTCAGATTTATGAGTAATTTTAATTTTGCAAAAACAAAATTAAACATCTTTCGTTATAGGAGAATAAACATTGTTTCTTTTTAATATTGTTGAGTTTTTTATGATGCTTTATTTTATTATTTTGTTAATGTGCTTTTCCTTATTCTTTTTGTCCTTTTTCAAACTATAATTTAGATTTGCAGGAAATATATTCGTGCTACGAGTAAAAGCTTGTGCGTGTAAGTTAAAGTTAAAATAAAAGAATTATATACATAGTTTGTTGGATTGTTATAGAGAATACAATATAATGATAAGGAACAAATTAACACAAAATACAATCTAATAATATTTGATTTTTTTTAATATCATTTAATTGGGATCTTAAATCAACCTTGATTATCTAATTAATTTATTATTTACTTCAGAATGTTCACTTCAAGATACAGAGATATAAACATGGACTCATTTCATGAAAATTTATTAGATTGGACGTTACATGTATATATTTTTCTAGGAAACATTGGAGTAGCATTTTATTCTATATGGAAATTCCAACGCCTAGGAACAATATCAAGAGACCCAAGACAATAGGCACTTCCTAGAGGACCGATACTTTAAAATTTTTTTTTAGTTGATAATATTAATAATGATAATGATAATAATATGTTTACATTGTAAATAAACATCCATATAAATATCATAGAAGAATAATTATTATTCATAACAAGTTGGGGAATAAAGCTATAATCAATCGAGTATAGTGGAAGCAACCACGTTGAAAGAGTCTTGATTGACTAGAATATTTCAGGAAGCAATCAACTACGCGACCAAGAGTTACGATAGACCACAAGATTTTGAATACACATGATGAACCAAAAAGCTTAGTTCTTTTTAGAGCAAGAGTCCTTAATAGAATAACCAATAAGAAGTCTCAAGTTTAGTTTAAGATTCATTTGGTATCAACCAAGAAAGAGCTTAATTTATGTTAGGATTTAAAAGACTTATTAGATGATACCAATATCTATATAAGATTAGGGTTCACATGTTTAGATAAGATTCAAAATCTATACTAACAATTAAAAGGTCATACAGTAATTGTAAATGATAGGTAGCCCCATGCATACAATTTCAATCATATTTTTACAAGTTTTAGTATTGTTTATTTTCTTAGTTTATTTACAATTTTCTTTATTTTCCATCACCTAAATCTTGAAAATTATCTTTTTCTCCTTCTCTAAAAACCTAACATTTCTCCTTTTGTGGTATGGCTTTGGAGTTGATAGCCTTTTATTAGGGTTTGAGATCTTATATCCTCATACTCTACTTAATTTTAAGAGGCTAATATCATTTTTCTCGTGATTAAGTTCTTATTATGTAGTTTTTCCTTCTTAAAAGATAAAAATGTTTAACTAGTAGCATATTGATTAGAAAATTATTTGTGATAAACAAATTAAACATAATCCCAACCCCTTTTCATATGATTTCTCCTTTCAACCAAAGCTTGGTCTTTAACTGCCTTTTGTGTCATATAATATAGATTAAATTTAGAAAATGCTAATGTTTATTTGCCAATAAAATCTCTTAAAAAAGATTATGATAATATATATTAAATTAACTTTATTTTACAAATTACACAAACATCAACTAATAATATATACTAGTGTAACTTAACAAAAACAAAGGTAAAAAGAAAAAGACATATAATTTTTCCATTAATATATATCTTTCTTCAACTTATATGAATACACGACTAAGGTAATACATAACATGTTCATGCATAGAATCATTTTCTTATGCCAATGTTCTACTAATTGATCATTATACTACCAAAATGTATAGCCTTAAAGGCTTTCCAAATCTTAGCAGGGCCAACACTAAAGGTTATACTAGATAGGCTTTATGCCTTCAAAATCAATCTGCTACTTTCCATTCTATTAAAACTCAATAGAGTTCTTTTATTTTAACTATTTAATGAAGGGTTTAATCTTCCTTGTAGATTTTACAGTGAACCTCCTTAGAAAATTAATATTGCCAATAAAGCTTTATAATTATTTTTTTATTTTAAAGAGGTCTTGCTTTCATGCTTACTTGTGTTTTATTCTTGTACACCTCTATTCTTTGTTGATACCCTAAAAACCTAAAAACATTAGTAACTTACACACTAGATGCATATTTAAAGAGATTCACATTCTTATTTGTTCAAAGATAACACATAACACATCTAGGTGGATAGATATGGATTTTGACTTTATCATAAAACATCTATTTGTTCAAACAGGATGGGGAGTTTATTAAGAGTGCTTTTCTTGTTCTGAAAAGCTTGGAATTTAAAGTGTTATAGTCTAATTAATTAGTTAATCAAAATTATGATTTATTGTCTTAGAGTTTTGGATATTAAAATACAATTAGCTATTGTGATTATATCATAGTTTGTTGTGTGAATGATTATATCATCCTTATAGGGATAATTAGAGATCAATGAAGGAATGAGCATTTGTTAAAAAGGATTGTACTTGATTAGTCAGGTTATCCCAGATGACTTACTAATGACTTGATGGAATGGTTGATGAGAACATAAAAGCTATTAAAAATTTAAAATGTTTAAGCATAATCTTAACGGTTCATTTCATGAAATATTATCAAAGTAAAGTCAGAAAAGAGGATGTTTTTAGGGAAAAAACAAGTGACAAGAAATGGTCAAAAAGCAACATATGTAATCTTATTTATGAAGTGAAGATAATAAAACTATGAGGATGATAATAACCTGGGAAATATTGAGCAGGCTTTTAAGACAATATCATTGTTCTTTCACTACCTACATTAATTTGAGAATTTAATCCTCATTGTTCAATTGGGTTAAAAATTAGATGGCCTTTTTATTATTATTATTATGACAATTAGTATATAATTTGTTAATTGGTTCTTGTCTTGGATAATATGAAGGTCTCTAGTCTAATTAAGAGAATCTTCATTGTACTATTTATGGTGTTAATATACTTATGCATGACTAATAAAGTACTAAATTCTAGGTTAGGCTATGCTAAAGTGGTGTTACCAAACAGAAAAACCATTTTGATCTCTTAAAAGAGTCTTTGATGAAGGAATAGGCCATAATTGTTTTGGCAAGAAAGGAAATTGTTGTTAAACTAGCATTTGAAGTGCTCAGTAGAACGGTTGAGAAGAAGGAAATATGATTTGGTCAAACACAATGTTTGATTATTAGCTAGATAGATAATCCAAGAAAGGAAGAGCAATTGGAAAAAGGAAATAAGAACCATATAAAAAGTGGTTGATGATTTTGTGTGTGTGTGTGTGTGTGTAATCTTAGTGAAATATGAACGTTTTTTGCTGGTTTGTATGGGCCTTGATTAATGGAAGTTTATAAGCAACATAATTTGTTGGAGCACTGGACAAAAATGCATGACAACCACTTTGCACCCTTTACTGATATTAGACTTGACTTTAATAACAAACTATCTCTTAGAAATCAGGAAGATCATTCACTAGTTTACTTCGTTGTGATTGGAGAATTTCTAGGTAAATAAATATATCAAATAGTTGTGGACACAAAGTCTTAAGAAAATGAAAGTTTCTAGTTTTTAAAAGACGTTGGATGTTATTTTTTAATTCTTGAAAACTATTACATTTTATATTGACCGAAGAGTTCTCTCTTCTTGTTATGTTTACTCAGGGACAATCTCGAATGATTGTACCCGCATCTTACTGTGTTATTAGGCTATTTTTTTCAGAATCTAATATTGTTCTTGAAAACAATATTTATACTACTAGAAGTGATGAATATAGCTCCAAGTCTTTGACCTTAGTTTATAGAAATTATAAATGAAATAGAGCATGACTACCTTCTAGTTCAAAATATGATTTTCTTGCGCAAATTCCTAGAGTTACAATTATGGAATTCCCATGATCATATGGATGCATCTGTGCATGTAAAATCCAAGGCAAAATAACTTGTGTTTTGCGTCTTCTTAAAAATCATGAACTTTATATAAATATATAGTTGCGATCAAATTTGTTAAAGCTTCACTTGAAATTTTATAAAGTTTTCTTCACTTGTTTACGAGGCTTGTCTCCTAGATTGAGAAGGAACTCTAAGCAAGAAATTGCTTGTGCTTTTTATCCCATCAGATTACTATGCCCAGATTTCAAATCAAGCATTATTTTCAGTAACTATTAAACTTAATAAACAACCTCGTAAACTTGTATTCATAAAATATCTTTTTGGTTGCCCCTAATTTATTTGATGAAATTCCTTAGGGGACCATTATTTGTTTTTATGGATACAATTGTTTCTTTTCGAGCTAATATCTAATAAAAATCTAGTTGTGACTATGATGACCAATAGGGTCATTATTGAGAATGAGATACAAATGTTTGTAGAAATGGTGAAGGATGCTGACCCAATCCATGATTGTTGATTTACTAGCTTCATATGCTGTTATAATGTCTGAAGTTATACATAAAAACTTTTATTATTTTGTTGTTAAATTAAGAAATTTTACATTTATTCATGTTGTGGATTAACTTGTAAATTTAAATGCAGAGGGAAAAGGCAAATGATTTTATGGTTGATATGATATGATTTAGGGAACAATCAAGCTGAAATATTATGATATTAATTTGAACCAATATTATGATATTGTTTATGAAGAAAAAAAGAGGATCGCTCAAATAAATAATTTTATACTAAACTCTAGGTTGAACACATGCATGGATGAGTTTGTTGGAATCAGTAGCAAGTTAGAAAACATGTATGTAGAGATTATACATCACATTAATGATTATCAAATTGATATGAAAAATGAGAGCTTGTTGTTCATTGTCAGATAATATTTTAGGAAGCTGTATGAGAGCTTGAAGAAAAAAAAATATTAGTTTTGTTCTTAAGGACATAAATGTCCATTTTATTTACACAAGTCTAGAAGTACGACAAAGTTACCATGTAATGATGAAAGATTTAAAAGTGACAAGACTTTTCTATATATAATTTTAGCGATAATGTAAATAATGACATTAGTAAAGTTCAGGTGAATAAAGCAAATGTTGACAATATGTTTATGTACTTCAATAAGACTATTAAGGAGTTCAGTGGAGAAAAGAAAGTCTCACAAAAATTTTAAAGATTTCTTAAATTTCATTAATGAATTTATAAAACACTATAAAGAAAGTTAAGGACAGCCAAGGATGCTGAAAACTTTATTTTAAAATACTTAGAGTCTATGAAAGAAAATATGATGAATATGGAATTGTAAAAATAAAAGCAAGAGTAAACCATAGAACATAAAAAGAAAAAAAAATTGTAAAAATTTTATTGTTTGCTTGTACCAATATCACTAGAGAATTGTAGTTTGTAATTAAAAATGACTTACTAGAAATAATCTTTATTCCTAAGCTTGAAAAATTAAACCATAATTTGATTCAAGAATTAAGTGTAGATGGTTAATACATCATAGAGAATCAACAAAGGTTTAGTGATAAAGAATACTGTTGTTTGGCGTCGCGACGACCTTTAAAAGAAAAGGGAAAAAAAAGATATATAACATCTTGTTCTTTGAGGGGAAAGGTCTAATTTAAAGAGTTGTCACCTAATATTATGGTTACTAAGAACCCTAATTAGTTAACAAAGATTATATGGTACATGATTGGTTATGCTAAAAGAAATATATTATCACTCTTAAAATATCTTACTTAAAGTAGACTGCATTGTTAGTTTTGTTTTAAAATGCTAAGGGCTTGTTGTGCTATGGTACTAGTGGTTTGCCCATAATATTCAAGATTCTAACGTCAATGAATATTTAACTAAGAAATACTTCTAACTATAGCATTGACAAGTACAACATGCAATCAGTCTAATATTCTTGATTATGGCACCAATGAATATTAAGGTTCAAAGTTATTGTTAATCCTTGTGATAATATTCATAGCTCTAGTGTTAATGAATAATAATAAAAAAAAAAACATATTCCTAATTTTAGCATGGATGAATTTTAATATTCCTAATTTTGACATAGATGAATTTTAATATTCTTAACTCTGATATTAGTGAATATTTCTAGTGATATTCCTAATTTTAATATTGATGAATATCACTCAAATCGATATTCTCGATTGTGGAGTTAATGAATATGCATTTCCTTCTTCTTTTTTGTGGTTTAAATTGAAGAGTTTTTATGTATAAAAAACTATTCTTATTTTTATTCTTTCTTTCTTATTTTTATTATTTATTTTCAAGTAATGGCTAGACATGAGTCCATTGTTCCAAAACATTAGAATTAAATGTCAAAATATTTTTATTTTAAGAAAACAAGCGGGTCTCTAAATTTGTTTTAAAGCTCAAAAAATACATGTAAAATATTTTAGTGTTTTTCATTTTATTTTTTTAGGAATGATCATTGAACATTTTCTTAAAATGCTAAAACATGCAAAGTTTTTTTTTTTTTAATGAAAATACTAACAAAAACATGAATAGATATGAAAATATATTTTTGGGTAAAACTTGGCCATATACAAGATTTGTTTCAAGAAACAAAATTTTAGCAACCCATAATTTTGAAATAAAGAGTCAATTTTAACGATTAATAATAACATCCAAATGTTGGACCCATATCAACCATAATTTTGCACAAGATTCATTGCTATGTCAAACAGCATAAAACTTAGCATAACATGTGGATGCATAGCTTCAAAAGAAAACGACCACAAATTTTATTTTAGCAAGATCTTAACAAAAGCATGCCAAAATGAAAAACAAGTCCTTAGGCCACATGGACAACGAAGACCAGGACATATCTTATCTTTCTCTTTACTACCCATGGTCTTGAATACTAACATTAAGCGACAACTTTCTTTAAACCAATCCTGCACGTGAAAGACCAAAACAAAAATTCCTTTTTTTTTAAAAAAAAAAAGCACTCATAATTCTTAATTTCTAAAATTTATTTATAATCAAGTCACACTAATTAATCATCACATTTTAATTATTGATCAATAGTTCTTATGTGTATGACCCATTATGTTCCCTAATAAGTTAGCCAAAATATAAATCATAATATTAAGTAAAATAAAATTAAATAAATTAAAAAATTAAATTTATTACCAATTCAACAATTGATTGACTTGTATTTAAAGATCAAGTACAATGTTTAGTGACCTATCATGATCCCATAAATATTAAGAAAATCATAAGTGGTTTGACTTAACCTTTCAGTAACTAGTTTCTCAGTGTAATTATTATCTCTTTATCATGGATATTCTGATTTATACATTATACCATGGAATATGTCTGCTTTGTTAAATTATATTAATTCTCAACATTATAGTCATTGATTCTTCGAAGAAGATTTTCAAACTCTTTTCAAAACTTCTCTCACCTTGGCTAAGAATTTTACAATCAACATTATTTGAGAACAAATAAAATATTTTACTTAATTCACATAAGTTGATGAATCCTCTATTGATTACTTAAATACCTTTATATAGTTTATACTATATTCAATAACTGCATGTTTGTTAAACTTGATTAGAACAATGTATAGTCATAATCAAAGCAAAACACTCCCCATATAAAATAACTTAATGATCTTAAGTTTAAGGATCACTTACACATCTATCACGTGAGTCTTTCCATAGATATAAGTAATCTCTTCATATAAAATTCTCTTGTGGATCAATTTAATGTACATGTCATCTGACAAATATCTACATATTAGTTTCAGAAAAATTGATTAGAAAACTTTAGGAACAATTGATGTGCATCATGGGAATTATAATCCATCTTGTAAAGCTGAATCTAATACGCAGGAGGATGCAGATGGTCCAATGATAAAAGCGAGAGCAAAACAACTACAACGGGCCATGACGAATCAAATTGCAATGATTGAAGCTGCGTCGGAGTTAAAAATTAGCAATCAATGTGAAATTGGTTCAAGGGTACTTATTTGCCTACAATTGGAACTTGGAGATGGGAAAAGCCCTTAATGGTTCTTTTGATACTGGGCTACTTGTATTTGGATTGATAATGCAAATAAGTGAAGGAATTGATGTTGTTTACGGTCAGAACAGTAGATGGATTTGAACCCGAATTTGAAGTCATCCAATGCATGTGAAAACAAGATTTATATAGGTAAAATTCAAGTTCAGAACGTGATCTTTCTAGATTGTCCAACCATTATTGCTTTGGACTTTTGTGTCAAAAGTTATGGCTGTTTTAAATTTGGTCTGCTTATGTTTTAGAAATGTCAAAAAAAAAACGTGTGTTAGTTAAATTTGTCTACTTACTTTATTAAAAGTCTAGTTTTTAAGCTTGACTTCTGTCATGTTGAATTCACCTAACTTTGGAGGGATGTTCCAAAGATAAATATGTATCAGAATATGTAATAAACACTTTTGGCCAAGATTTTGAAACTTAATTCAGAGAATTAAGAGTTGTTCTTCCAAATTTGTTTTGTGAAGAACCCTACCTGACTTATCACTCTTCAATCACAAAGAGTGTGGCGTCGAAATCCTAGACTGATCTTTGTGGCGTCCAGATCGACTTATCAAAGTATCATTCTAGTCTATCCTCCATCTTATTTACCTTTAAATAACTACAATCCAGCCTAAACACCAAAAGAAAGACAACACAACCAGACCCATCCTTCATCCATTTTCGTTAGAATCATTGTTGTTGATTTTTGAATCATTCACGGCACATCATCTGGTATCAAAGCATCAGTTATGATCTAAGACAGGAGCCAAAAACAATAACAAGAAGAAGAAAGGTTTGCTGGAATTGAGGTTGATAGACTTAACTATGGTTGGAGATAAAGAAGATTTGCCAAGAGGTTTAAGTTTAGAACAGGCACAGGTTATGGGCTTACAACGATCTCATGCTGAGATTCGGGATGAGATGACTGGAATTCGTGAACAGTTGAATACCATTATGCAAAGAAATAATTTGCAACCCCAACCGAGGCAAGCACTTAGGATGCCACGAAATGATATCATAAAAGCTGACGAAGATCCAAATGGGGATGATGAGGCTGATGATAGGGTCAGACCAAGAAGACAAAATTATAATCCTCCTAATGGTCTCAAACTTAAGATTCCACCGTTTAGAGGAAATAGTTCACCTGAGGAATACTTGGAGTGGATTCAGAAGGTTGAAAAGGTGTATGAATGGTATGAATATTCTGAAGAAAGGAAGTGCAAGGTGGTAGCACTTGAGTTTACAGATTATGCTTTTTTATGGTGGGAAAACTTAAAGATTTAGAGGAGAAGGGATGGAGAGGAGGAGATTACAACATGGGCAACTATGAAAAGAGTGATGAAGAAGAGATTTGTTCCTGATTACTATAAACAGGAGTTATACATCAGACTTCAGACTTTGCGACAAGGATCTTTGAGCGTGGAAGAGTATGTGAAAGAGTTTGAGCTGCTGCTAATTCGATGTGAATTGATGGAACCTCAAGAGCAAACAATAGCTAGATTTCTTGGAGGGTTGAGGAAGGATATAGCTAATGTTGTTGAGTTACAGCCGTACATCTTCCTTGAGGAAGTTATAAAGCTTGCAACCCGAGTAGAGAGGCAGCAGAGAAGAGGAGGTGTCCGAACTGGTGTAACTACATCTAGCATGACAAAGGCTGTTTCTACGCCTACACGAACATGGAGCACACCTAAACAAGATGAGAAGGTGGAGTTTAGCAAGGGGAATACCAGTTCTGATTTTTTAAAGGGAAAGTAGAAGGTGACAGAACCTCAGCATCCTAGGAGGTCTCGGGACATCAAATGCTTCAAGTGCTTAGGACATGGGCACATTGCTTTGGAATGTCCAAATAAAAGGGTGATGATTTTGCATGGGGATCATGGAGAGCTGATTAGTGGAGATGAGGTTGAAACTGAAGATGAAGATGAGGTACAAGTGGCTGAACAAGAAGAGGATTTCGAACCAGTGAAGGGAGATTTGTTGGTTGTTCAACGGGTTCTGAATGCACAAATTGATGTTAGTGATGAACAACGCGAGAACATCTTTCATACTCGATGTCAGATTCGAGATAAGGTGTGTGGGATGATCATTGATAATGGAAGTTGTACTAATGTTGCGTCAACTACCTTGGTGGAGAAATTGGGTTTAACAACCCTTCCACATCCCAGGCCTTATAGTTTGCGATGGCTAAATGAGAATGGGGAGATTCAGGTGACAAAGCAAGTTCGTGTACCCTTTTCCATTAAAACCTATCACGACGAGGTTTTGTGTGACATTGCGCCCATGTCAGCTAGCCATTTGTTGCTGGGTCGTCCATGACAGTTTGATAAGGATGTGACCTACAATGGACGAAAAAACACTTATTCTTTTATGCTGAATAGAAAGAAGGTGAACTTGTTACCACTGAGTTCTCAACAAGTTAGAGAGGATCAGTTACGAAGCCAACAAAAGAAAGTGACATCACGAAAGGGGCTGTTGTTAGCCAAAAAAGGAGACATCAAACAAGCATTAGCCACAACATGGATTGTTTTCATGGTCTGGGCAAAGCAACAACTACAAGTAGAAGGATTGGACTTACCAAGACAGATTAAGGAATTACTTGAAGAATTTAAAGATGTGTTTCCAGATGAATTACCTAAAGGGTTACCACCTATTCGTGGTATTGAGCATCAAATTGATTTGGTGCCGGGAGCTTCACTTCCTAATAGACCAGCATACAGATATAATCCAGAGGAAGCGAAAGAGATTCAAAGGCAGGTCGGTGAGCTCTTAGAGAAGGGCTATGTGCGAGAATCACTTAGTCCATGTTCCGTACCTACTTTGCTTGTACCGAAGAAAGATGGTACCATGAGGATGTGTATGGACAGCCGCACTATCAACAAAATAACAGTTAAGTATCGATTTCCTATACCCAGACTTGATGATTTGCTTGATGAGTTGCATGGTGCTGCATTGTTTTCTAAAGTCGATTTGATGAGTGGCTATCACCAAATTAGAATGAAAGAGGGAGATGAATGGAAAATAACATTTAAAACTAAACAGGGGTTATATGAATGAATGGTAATGCTGTTTGGGTTATCTAATGTGCCTAGTACATTTATGAGGCTTATGAATCATGTAT
>CM031989.1:9834065-10120261 GCA_018804465.1 Populus tomentosa | reverse complement strand
TTTTTGTCTTAGGACAATAATCAAATGCTACCATATGATATATGTTTCTATACTGAGCACTTCACTTAATTTACTAGTAAGCAATTGATGCTGGATATTGGATACGCAGACAAGGATTTCATTTTATAACTAATTGGGCACTGATATAAGTCTCATTTTCACTCATTTAATCAATATGGTTTTCATAAATTAAAGCCACAACATATGTTATGAAAACATTTTCATATCATATCTTACGATCTATTATGATAATTTGTAAAGAATATCGATCAAATTTAAAGTTATGATTATAATACCATGTCTAAAATTTATAATAGAACTGACCATGTTGTAAGAGTCATATTCCATAAAATCTAAGGAAGCAGTCGACCTGGTGATTAGAAGTTACAATTCCCCAAGGAAAAGCGATTGAATACAAATGAAGAGCCAACAAGCTTAGTTCTATTTAGAGGTAAAGTCCTTGATAGAATAACTAATTAGAAGTCATAATGTTAGCTTAGAATTCATGTCTATATAATATAGTATTTGTTAATAATTTGCCCTATTATATAAAAAACTCTAGCTCGCCACTGGTTAGAAGGCTAGATTTCAACTACCAAATACTTTAATTATACTGTTTATGAACTCATTGAAATATTTGGTGGTTGAAATCTAACCTTCTGAGAGCATTCTTTCTTCTTAAATTTTTTATTTTATATATATATATATATATATATATATATATATATATATATATATATATATATATATATATATATATATATATATTTCATTCTTTAGATCTTGAGAGATGAGAGAGAAAGCTAAAGAAAAAAAAATTAGCTTTCTCTCTCATCTCTCAAGATCTAAAGAATGAAATCTTTAGCTTTCTCTCTCATCTCTCAAGATCTAAAGAATGAAATATATATATATATATATATATATATATAATAAAAAAATTAAGAAGAAAGAATGCTCTCAGAAGGCTAGATTTCAACCACCAAATATTTCAATGAGTTCATAAACAGTTAAATTAAAGTATTTGGTGGTTGAAATCTAGCCTTCTGATTAGTGGCGGAGCCAGAGTTTTTTAAATGATGGGACAAATTATTAACAAATACTATATTATATAGACATGCATTAGAAATCAATTCAAAACATATATATTAATTCATATCAAGTAAATTTAATTTAAAAATACACATCAATTCATCAAAATCAAAATCAAAACCTATTTCAATTCATATCTATATGTATATAATAAGTATGTTGATTAAATTATACTTAATCATTTCTAGACATTTAATTGAGGAACAATGCATATTGTATGTGTAAGAGAAACAATGCTTGAAAAACATGTTTTCTACTTGATATTTCACTTACAAACAAATCATGTGAAAATATTAAATTTCAATAAACTACTATGTTAATGCAAGAGATGCCAAGAATAGTGATTTTGCATGAATATTGATTTATTTCTTTATAATAAGAAAAGAAACACTTAATTGATTAAATTAGCAGATTTAAACATTTATTTTAAACATATTCATATTAAAACCCCTAAATTATCATAAACCCTAATATTTTTAATAACTAATTATAAAAGAATGAAACTAAAATTAGATAATGAAACAAATAGAAAGGATAAAGAAAATTTACCTAAACCATAAAGGAAAAGACAAGAAAGATTAATTGATGAGTAAAACAAGAGGTAGGGAACGACAGATGAACTATGTTAGACAAGGGAATATAAAGAAAGAAAAGGGGAAGGGGGGGAAATTAGGTCAATGAGTTATGTGCGTGTATGTGTATGTGTATGTGTATCATTATCTAGATATTGAGATGAGAGAGAAAGTTGGGAGGGAAAATTGAGAGAGAAAGCTCTCAGAAGGCTAGATTTCAACCACCAAATACTTTAATTTTTGTGTTCATGAACTCATCTTTGAGAGGAGAGCTTAATAGAGGTTGTTTCACCTTCATTTATGCTAGAAGAAATAGATCAAAGCTCAGAAATGTTTTTATTTGATTTTGAGTTTTTTGATTAATTGGAATGTGTTTTGTTGTTAGAAATAGACCTATAAAGGTTCATGAGGTGTTTGTTCTCATGTTTTTGGGTGCAAAATGATTTGAATATGGATTTTTAGAATCCTAAAACTTAAACCCTAATTTCTCGATCACTAGAGCCACCTTTAGTAATTGAAAATGATGACATATAAGTGATGCATTGCCTACCAATGCAGGCGATTAGTTGACAAGAAAAGTTTTTTCACAAAAAATTAAGGTGGATGATATATCATCCTTGTTTTAAGAAAAAAAAGAAAAAATGTGTGTCTGAGTTTCCAAGCCCAAATGTGTCTGGATTTCATATGGGTCAGACATGCATAACTAACCCATACATGTTTGGTCCTTTATTTTTTTTTCTTTTATCTTTTTTAGCATTTTATACTTTAATTCATTTTAAATAAATTTATTTAAATAATTTTAAATGATTATTCAATTATGTCATTATTTTTAAATAATATGATTTATGGTAATATTAATAATTGTGTTCTGAATAATTATATTTGAATTAATATGCATAATGTTCTAAATGTAGATAAAACATCTATTTTCTTGATTTTTTTGTATAAATATCTTATATAATTTATTTTAAGTTTATTATAGTTATATATATTTTAATAAATTCATGTCAGAATTATCAATTTCTTATTTTTTATCAAAACTTTCTTTTAAGATTATGTTAAGTTTTTGTTCAAAAAACTAGACTTCTAATAAAAGAAATTATTTTGGAAAGAGGTTTCAATGAAAGAGATTATTTTTTTATATAAATTGTTTGAATTTTTTGGATATTTATTTTACTTACTTATAGTTTTTATGCGACTAACAACATGGTTAAGGAAATATATATTTTTGATTAAAATAAATACATTAAAAAGAGAGAGAGACACACAAAAATATTTGATGTTGTGATGTTGGGTGTTTTTTGAATTTTTTTTATTTATGATTGTTTTTATCTTTTAACTTCATGCTTTAATTTATGATCAATATATATATATATATATATATATATATATATATATATATATATATATCATTTTTATTTTATTTCATTAAATACAAACATTAATTTTTCAATTCTCGATTAAAATGTTTTATGATGTAAGAAAATGTGTTTAAAAACCTTTACATTATTTTTTTTAAGTAAAATCTAAAAACTGTGAAGTGCCCAGAAGATATGATGATGTCCAAATGAAAGGAACCAGTTGAGGATAATGCAAAAGAAAAGATCCCAAATACAAGAAACACACATTTTCCCTCCCATCTCTACAAGACCTCTGAAATGCTGCATTTACAATGCCACAACCTCCACCCTCTATCTCCCCAAATCTTCCCTCTTTCTCACCACCACACTAATCATCATTTATATCCTCTGAAGTTTCTATACAAACCCCCCATTTTCACGCCTTTCACTCTCTCAGCCCTCCCTCGTTCCAGACCAGACCCACCGCTATGGCTTGCCCAGTTACCAGAACAAGCACCAGAACCGGAAGAAGAAGGTCCCATAGAGATACTGAGGTCTTCTCCTTCCATTTTTGCAACCTCAGATGATCCTTCTTCTATTCAGGTTGCTACTAGTGTTCTCCTAACTGGTGCCATCTCTGTTTTCCTCTTCCGCTCTCTTCGACGCCGTGCTAAGCGTTCTAAAGAGCTGGTATTTTCCTTAACTTTTTTTTTTGTTATTGACGTGCTCATACGGAAATTGGAATTAGAAAGGAAGTGAGTTCGGTTGATGGGATTATGTTTCTTTGGCACAATTAAGTGGTTCTCTTCCATAATTCAATTTTGTTTTGTTGTAAATATGTTTCAGTTTGGATTTTTTTTGTCTTGTACTCTCTGAGTAATTTACAAATACCCTTTTGATCAGTGGTTTTATTGCTGTACATTCGTATGGGAATTTGCATATATGTGCTGTTTTAGTGCTGGATTTTAATTTGATGGATTTGCTTTCGTTTTAACTTCCGTTGTGAACTTCTGAACCACACTAGTTTTTGGTTTGGTACAATTCTCTTCAATTCATAATGTTTGGGGACTATACTGCTTAATTTTGGAAATTAGTTGAAAGCTAGGCTTTTTTTCCATTGTTGTTTGCCCTGAAATCTTGTATTCACTCACATGTTATTATGATTCAATTTCAACTCTAAAGAAGCTGTTAGATTTTATTTGCTTTCATTTCACTTATTTGTGATGAGATTGGAATTTTGAGGGTGTCCATCCTGTGTTTTTAGACATTTAGGTCATCAGGGGCAAAGAAAACCTTGAAAGAGGAAGCATTAGATAGCTTGAAGACCTTTGGATCAGCTCCAATCGATGTTAAGAAGCCTCCTTCCCCGGTTCAGGCATTTTTAGGTGCAATATCAGCAGGTGTGATCGCACTTATTCTCTATAAGTTCACCACTACTATCGAGGCATCTCTTAACCGCCAGACAGTGTCAGATAATTTCTCGGTTGGTCCCTCAAGCTCTCTTTTGCCTTCGCTGGATTGTTTTGTACTTGTTGTTCTTAGTTAGCCTTTTTATCCCAAGTGTAACTGGAATCATAAAATTTCAAACTAGTATGTTCTTGTGCACAGCTTGCCATATGTGAGATCAAACGCATTGTTACCAAATATTGCAGATTATCGTTATCTGTAAACAAGATAGTTTGAAAATTGTTACTGTGTCAATATTACACGCTATTTCTCACTCTTTTCACTTCCTGCGTTTCAGGTGCGGCAAATAACAGTAACTGTTAGGTAGGTCCTGCTGCCGCTATCCTTTTGCTTTATGATTCAACTTATGCAAGACAGTGACATCTTTCTGCTATTTGCAGGACTATTGTGAATGGTTTGTGCTACCTTGCAACGTTTGTTTTTGGCATCAATTCTGTTGGTTTGTTTCTTTATTCTGCCCAACTTGCTTTCAACTCTTTAATGGAAGCCGGTACTGACGAAGTAACTGAAAGTAAAACTAGTGGGCAGTCAGGTTCATCAAATTCAACATCCGACAGTGCTACAGATGGTGCAGAGATGACAAGCAGCCAGGGAGATCAAAATCCAGACAATGTACAGCAATGAAAGAGAGAATTACAAGAATAAGTTTCTGTTCTCTTAACTTCTGTGTAATTAGAACACAATCAGCATAATCGATTTTAATCATGCAACTATAATCAATTTTTAGTTCACATAGCATCTTCATGAACTTTTTCGCTTGCTTTTCAATGCTACCATAAGCTCGGAGGACAACATTGTTTATATCAGCTTCGCAGATGACTTTGCGCCATATTTGTTGTTATTCTATTGACAATTTCTGAAGAGATGTTAGAATTTTTAGGCTAATGAATGAAACTTCTCAAACTTTCGTTTTCCATTTTCCTAAATTTACCAGTTATGAGCTTTTGTTAGAAAGCTGCATTAGGCGTGAGTCAAAAGGATTAAAGGCTACTGCTGATGGTGTGAAAGACTAGTTTGTTGGCGCCTCTAATGAAAGTTGTGTGACTAAGAATTCCATTTGAGGTGAGGGATTGGGAAGGGAGAGAGAAGCTGATATACAGAGGGGCAGAAGTATGGTGGGAGAATGATTCAGGTCTCAAAAATCAGGAAAGATGATTTATCCAGGAACAGCATGCAGACATCTGAGTTTAGCAGTAGATAAGTCGCCCATGTTGCAAGTGATGCAAAAATTTAAACAGAAAGCTAGTAACTCCATTTGATGTTATGATGTTTTGGACTGGAAAACCTGCTGAATATAATAGAAAACCTGACATTGCATCTCACCCTACGAGCTACTCTTCTTTATTTTGGTGATCCTTGACAATGGTATTTTGAATTTATGTTATACTAGTTTATTATAATCTTTATTTAATTAGTTAATTAAAATTTATTAGATTATGATAGTTAAAAGATGCCTAAAATATAAAGATTAATATATTCCGAATTTAAGTATGTTGATAAAAGAGTAAATTAATTAATAAATCTTGAGAGAACTTGTAATCATTAAGAGTAGGCTAATTAGGAGAGAAAAACGCAGCAGGCAGCCTTCTCTACCTTTGACAGTAAAAAACAACACACAACAAAAAGAACGAATCAGCAACACGTGGCAGCAGCAGCAAACCTTTTTTTTTTTTAATTCAGACAACAGCGAATTTCTTCACAAAATAGCAATTCCAAACCTTTGCAGCAGCAATGCTAGTCTATTTTCAAAGAAAACTTCTTTCATCGAGCAGCGGCAACGAAGAGTTGAAGATTGTCCTCTACACAACAGAATACCCTCCAAAACAGTATCAAACGCAGAACAAAAACAGCAGCAGCTTTCAAACAATATTAGCAGCGGCTTCAAACTGTACCAGCAGCAGCTTTTAAATTGTACCTGCAACAGCTTCCAAACAGTATCCTTGTAGCAGACCTCACCAGCAGCAATCAAGCCTCTCCGAACACAAATCCAGCAGTAAGCGGGGGTGATATTTTATTATTTTAGTAATTAAGAGAGTGTTTATTCTGAATTAAAAAAAAAAATTCAAATAGTATTTATTATGAATCCTTAATTATTAGAGTAGGATGAGTTTTGAGAATAGTTTTAAAATTTTATCTAAATAATCAATGAATATAATATTGAAAACTAATATAATTTAACAAAGTATATATGCTACATGCTATAATGTTTAAATCGAAATATTTTTGATGAAATTAGTCACTGAAATATTAAGTCAAACCACTTATGACTTTTCTAATATCTGATGGAGGAATCATGACAAGTTACTAGATATTATATTTGATTTTCAAATATAAATCAATCAATTATTGAATTGATAATAAATTAAATTTTTTAGTTTATTTAATTTTATTTTATTTGGGATTATGATTTATATTTGGGTTAATTTATTAGGGAATCTAATAGGTCACACGTGTAAGAATCATTGATCATAAATTAAAATGGGATGATTAATCAAGTGAGACTCGGTTGTAAGTAATTTTTTGAAATCAAGGACTAGAATGTAATTAATACAAAGTATTATAATTCTAGACTTAGAAACAATTAAGTAAGGAATTGATTGAATAAATTTATAAAATTAGCCTAAAATAATATATGTGATATTATTTAAGATGCAAATAGATATTTTGTTATTTATAGGGTTTTTAGGTTTCGTTATAAATAGATGCCTGTTATTTTCAAAGAAGAGAAGGGTGAGAAAAGTACAATATATAAACATCTAAAAAATAAAATAAAAGAGTTAACACTCTAAGGTATAGCGATTCCTCTGTACTAAAAGAGCTTAGAAAATTTATCACTGACGATTCATATGAATTATCGTTAGAAGCTGGATATTTGAACGACTTGTGGTTTGTGACAACTTAGTCTTGAAATAAATATTCAAAGCCGAAAAGAACATCTCATCTTTAGGTAATCTTCGTATAAACCTTAAACAACTCTAGATTTGTCTAATAGGATCCTTTAAACTCGTGAAAAATTTTAAATTTATTGTTTCTATTACGTGTATGTGTTTTGAAAAACCCAATAGTAATAACAGAGCCTTCGTTAGACAATTAGCGTTGTTAATTACATGTTTTAATTGTCATGGGCATTAATTACAAATTAAATTTGTGTACAACAGCCACCAGCACCAATCCTTGCTGCTAGAAGGTCACGATAGTGCTAGACTGAGGTAGCATAAGGGCTTTTACCTTACACTTCCACTAGGTGAAACGACAGCATTGTGCCACTGCTGAGGGTTGCCATTAGCATGAGCAGACCACATTGGCAACAACAGATGCAATAGCAAAGCGCTGCAACAAGAAGAAGATGACAATTGCAGAATTACAATTCTTCCCCTACTACTTAGATTAGGGTTTTTGGCGGGTAAATTATGAATATACCCCTACAGCTTATGCCTAATTACTTCTAGGGTATTATTAGGATAGAATTACAATTTTCCCCCTCCATGTATAAAATATTGATTTTATATTTTAAAATTAAAACCCTAAATTAAATTAATTGTAAAATGTTTAATTCAAAATTTTCAAGTTTTGGTTATATCCTAATAAGATTAGGACTTAATTAAAATGTTGAATTAAATAATGTTAGAAAAATAGTTTTTCTAAAGTAAAGAGAGTTTTTAAGTTAAAATATTTTTATTTAATTAATTCTAAAATAGTTTAGGATATTAATAAGAATTTTAATATGATTAATTTTCTTATTAAATTTTGATAAATGATTTTTCAATGAAAAAATTCATATTAAATAAAATTTATCAAGTTTGTAAAATTATCAAATTGGATTTGATTTAATATTTCTAAGTATTAGAAACTTTATTTTAAAAATTAAACATAAAGCCAATAATTAGAATTGAAGTAGGAATATATTTATTTATGCATATTAATGTGTTATTATGCATAATGGATGGTTGTGTAAATTAAAGATCAATGTGATCGTGTTTTTATGGTTGAAGAGTTATAATATTAAACAGGGTCTGTGTGTCTTGTCTTTTTTCTATTTTTTTATCATCTAATTCCTCTCGAATATAACTCGAGGTTTCTTAATTAGTTATGTAAATGTTATGTAATTTAAAAATGTAGAGATTTAGATAAAAAAATTTATTTGTAATCCTAAACGGAAAAAAAAATGGCAAGTGAATGATACAACCATAATACTCGCAAAGGACTTATGAAAATTTACAGCAACTACCTAAGTTTTGACCATCTAATTCCCATCGATGGCTCGAAGAAATTAGTTTAGATACATCCATAATCATCCTATTAGAATGTAATGTTAGGGGTGTATGCTAATATTTATTGTTATGTATGACATATCGATTATGTCATGAAATGAAACCTAATTAAAATTGATAATAAATCCCTCATTAATATGTTAAGTACATGTTGAGAACATGATTTGTTGCCTTCCGACTTTATAGGCATAAAATCAAAATTCTATTCATGGATAACTTGTTAAGTTACTCAAAGTTATCATTAATTAAATATGTTTAATACTATAAAATTAGGTTCTATTTAACTAACTTATAAAATTTGGATGAGTTAATTTATAGAGTAGAATTTATATTTAAGGTTATTATAGTTGGTATCAGATCCAATAGACTTGGATTGAGTATTGATCTGATATTGGAATATGTTTTAGGATGGTTTGAATTAGACAAGGAACCTGGACTAATCCATCATCAGTTCAAGAAATAAAGTACAATATAGAACATAATGATAACTAGGGGGAGATCTATTGGCAAATACTGCCTCACATGTACCTGCAACTTTAGTACACTCCGACAAGGGTGAATCGGTAGGCCTCCTAGATGATTATGCTTCTCGACGAGCAAAGGTAGCAATGTCTACATCATCAAATAGATAGGGACATATAGATAGGCACCCACCGATGGTGTTGGCTATTATGACTACATTATATATAGACCCTGCTTTTTTGAGATAGTTAATGAAAGTAGTGACGACATGTCTAGATAAGGCTTCCAAAACTACATCCAGAGTTAAGAAAGTTGTCACCTTAGTACATTGGATGAAGGGCATAAGGCAAATGGTGTGTGTGAAATATTTAGGGGAGAAAGAAGCTGAGATTACGAGATATTGGATGAGAAAAGCGGGAAGGGTGATTAATCAGATACCAATTCCAGAAGAGTTATGAGTTGATTGTGTGACCATTTGTTATCGGAGAGTGCTCACTTTTAGTGGAAGACTATTAGGGAGAGGAGGACTGCAAAAGTGTTGACATGGCAAGATTTCAGAGTTGAATTTGAGGAGTGGTATTACCCTCTATGTTTATGAGATTTATCATAAAACCTATTTGAAAAAAGCAAAAGACCCCTTGATCCATGGTTCATTTCTCATTAACCGCAAGGGCAAAGTTAACTTTTTACTATATCTTAGAAAACTAAAGGACCAAAAACCCCTTTATCAACCATTTATTTTTATTTTTTTGAAATTGAGTGTCATTAAATCATTTAACTATTTAAGAATTGTGGAAGTGAATCCCCCCTTCCCATCTATATAGTAGTGAGTCATATAACAAAACCAAGATACCCCTAACACCAATGTTTATGATTTTTATTTTATTTTTTAGAAGAGCAAAAGTGTCATTACACTGTAGCGGTGAATAAAAAAATATGTCTATAGCTACAGGGAATTTGAGTTCTGTTTTAGTTGTGTTTTTATTAGCATTAATAACTTTTCCTCAATTTATCAATTCATATATTTTTAAATTTATTTTATTAAGAATAAACAACATCTTTACATTTCTCAATTAAAAAAAATCATGATACAATAAAACACCTACAACAATTAAATTTATGGGGCATATAATTCTCAATTTATTTTATTAAATATATGCATAAGTTTTTTTTGATTCATGGTTAATTTTTTTCTTAATGTTAAAAAAAGAAACACATTGGAAACACCTATATATTTTCTTTTTTAGTTAAAAAAAAATTGATCTGACCTGTGATAAAACACGGGCAACTGATTAGTGTTTACTATTAGTGTGGCATGCATAATTAATTTAACTAGTTATGTGACCTACACTTCGTTGTAGGTCAGATAATTATTTTTTTTGAATAAAAAAATGAATATGCTGGCTTTTCTAATGCATTTTTTTACCATGAAACAATTCCCAATAATAAGTCGAAATACTTATACATGCATCTAATTAATTAAATTGATATTTGATTAAAAGATAACTAAAGTTAAGATATTTGATTTCACAACCCGAGTTATGTACTTAGTCATGTTTAATAAATTTATCTCTTGTGAAAAAACTTTTTATGAATCAAAAGATTATTTGTGACAATAAAAGGTAAGAAAAAAAAAGGTCGTTAATAAAAGTGAATTGAATAAAACTATGGATCTCAACTATAAAACAACTCAGTGTTAAATTGAGAAATTGAAAAAAAAAATCAATCTAATATTGAAGGATAAAGTTGAAAAAAAAATCATTTTAAAAAACTTGCCAAAGTTAATGCAACGAGGAGTGGTAAATAAAAATAACTGAGATAACCCAAGTCATTTTCAAAATTAGTGAAAAATTCTATCGAAAGAAAATAAATAAAAATAATGGAGTTTAATTGAATAAATACAAAATTCTAAATTTGAAAAAAAAACCATGAGCCTACAAAAAAAAAAAACTCGGGCGAACCTCTTAAACTTAGATTAATATTTAAAACTCGCAACTCATGAAATCCTAAAACCAGGTTCAATAAAAAAAACTCAATTCCAAACTAATTTAATGTTGAAGGATGATACTAAAAAATCAATTTAAGAAAATACCAAAGTGAAAAAAATAACAATCAAAACAATTGAAATCAAATTTGATAGAAAAAAAACACGAGGATAAAATTTTAAAAAATAAAAATTATCTCAAACAAAACAAATAGCAATCAAAGGAATGGAGACTAAATTTGAAAGATAAAAAAATTAAAAGGGGGGTGAAACTGAAAAGAATTTCATTTTTATAAATTATTCCAAATGAAACAACTAATAATAATAAAAAAAAAGACCAAATCATTCCAAATAAATTATTCCAATTGAAGAGCTGCTTTAAAATTTAAAGGGAAATGAGCAAAAATTAATGAGGAGAGAGAAAAAAAGTTATCAATACCAAACTGGACAGTCGTAAGTCACACATACCACCTAAGCACAGTGGAAACACCGAGACAATTTAAATGTTGCAGTGAAAGGTAGTGTTTGATCACCAAACAACCTCGCATGCTTCACTCGAAAGGCATGAAGATCACCCCTTGCACTGACACATGCAACTGACACACCAACAACCTATTTTTTAATAATATGTATAAATATTAAATTATAAAATTACCCCTTAATTATCAAAGAATTCCCAGCGCATATATAAATATGCCCCTGGATAGAAGTTGTAGAAAATTCCACTTATAGGTACAAGTAAGTCATTTTATTATTTTTTTAAAATTGAATAGACTAAAACGTTGTTATACATGAGCTTTAAAAAAATTGAATCCGAAGGTATAATGGTTATTTTTATTGTGTATTATAAAATTAAAAAGATATAATTGTTCCTTTTAAATTTGACAATTACAAATGAACCGTTATAAGATTATTAAATTATCAACAATAACATGTTTTTTGTTTTGATTTTTTAAGAGAAAAATAGACATTTCACCACTCGTATTTTAAAGTCTCTTACACACTTAACATGCAAAATTTATAATGTGGTTTTTAGTTTTTTATTAACAGAACATTATAGGGTGTAGATGTTTTACTGTTTGGATCACTGTGCTTTTACTGTGGACAGTGATAATTGCTGGCAAAATTGTCCTTGATCTGTGGTTATTCGGGGTTGGTTTTCAGAGTTGCCTTCAAAATATTTACTGGCTTCTTTGCCATTAAAAACTTGCTTGGGGATATTTTTTATTTTTTCAAAAAAAAATATGGATTTACCTTTATAGGTGATAAAAATTAAAGCTGTTCATCAAAGAATTTATTGACTTTTCATAGTGGATATTTATGTATTTTTATTCGGGTCTTTAGTGTAATTATTAAGGTTATACAAGAAAATTTTGATATTTTTACATTATTTATTATTTTAAAATAAAAAAAACTGATGGTGTGCGCTTAAAACACGTTAATAAATAGGTAATGTTTGCACCATTCAGGCAATACATAAGACGCTATCCGGTAACTAAAAACAATATTCCTCCAACTTTTTGAATTTATTTTGTCGTGTTTTTTTTAATATATAGTGGTGTATGATGTTTAAAGATAGTTGGATTGTTATCCAAAATTATTTAATTTTATTTTTTTATTATTTATTTACGTCGGTGTCCAGGCCAGCTTGCACGCACCACGACTAATCCCACAACCCACTGAACATCCTGCAAACTCAGTGAGCATTTAAGGTACCGCGGAGGTGACAGTCATGCATATGGAGGTTTGAACCCTGATGGAATGGAAAAAAACAAGTCATTTCTACCATTAGACCAAGACCTCAAGTGCATTATTTTTTTTCATTTTTTTTTACTGGTAATGTACATAATTATCCTTGTTACATTTGACTACAGGTCGCCAAACGTGGGGATGCTAATCCATGAAGCCTGATTAATAGCATAATCCAATTGTCAAAATCGACAGCAAGACACAATAATTCCATGTCGATGGGATTAAGACAATAAGATGCCATGATTCAAATTGATCAGATTCAATGATTTCATGTCCTGTCTGTGTTTGTTTGATTATAGCCTAATAGTTGCCTGCCTGCATGTAGCCATCATCAAAGAAATTTGTTATCGTAACGTTGAAAGCCAACCAACTCCTCATCTTCAAACCACATCCATCTACCATGTTGTTAGATATCTTCAAAATAATATTTTCATGTTTTAAAACTAATTATTTATTTATTTTTATTTTAAATAATTTCCCTAACATCACCAAGCCTCATAGTTTTGGGATGGTAATTATTAGTTATTGGGTAAAGCCTGAACTATCTATGATTAATGAGTAAAGTTACTAAAAAAAAAAAATTATCTTTTCTAATCATATATAAATGGATATAACTCATATGAAAATAAGTATGTATTTCATTTTGTTGGATAATCATATTTTTTTCTCTTATCTTGATTTTTTGTATTAACTTGACAAGATTTATAAAGACGTTCGTACTGTGAAATATTATTTTGATTTTAGTATGTGAAATAGCACTAAAATAATTGATCTAGAAATAAAAAAATAAATTCTCACAAATAAGTTTTTATTTTTAATTATATTACAACACATTATAATAATAGCCCTCAATTCAAAAGTGTTATTATCAATTATGGAGTGGTAATTTCATTTCCCTGATTTTGGAGTTAAATTTGCTAGCCATGGAGCTGGTGAATTATGACAATCATTTCACACACAAAATATAAAATAAATAAAAATGAAGACTTAACTTGGATAGTTAACGGCAGGCCAGGAATGCTGCAATAAATAAAGTCCTCAAAGACACATAAATGGTGGCGATGGTATAGATAGAGTCCGTTTGTCTACGCGGCTGCGGCTGCGTTTTATTTAAAACGCAGTCCGCAGCCGTTTGGTAATAAAGAAAAGTGATTTACTGTGCATGGAACCCACATGAATTTTGCGTTTAAAACGCTGAAACGGAAAAGCAACGAAAACATGCTTTTCAAGGAACAGTGCAATGAATTGCACTGTTCATGTGAACAGTGCAATTCACTTGCACTGTCCGCAGGGTTTTTTTTTTTTTTTTAATTGTATTATATTTTTTAAAAAAAAAAAAAACTAGTTTGCAGAATTAAATTCGTTCGCGACGTGAACAATATTTTTTTTCTCGAAAAACTAGTATAGAGTGAATTAAATTCACTCACACAGTAATATCAATTTTGTAGTTTTTATCGAATGAATTTTGTACGTAATGAAATTATAAATAGTTTAATAAAATAATAAAAAATATTTTATATAAAGTATTATTTTTTTCATGATGTAATAGGAGTAATTAATTTTACAATATTTAAATTTAAAACCATCAATATTAATATATATATTTTTAAAATTATTTTATAACCTCAATTTGAAAAGCATTTTTTAAACCAAACACATTAAACTACTTTTTCTTCAACCTCAATTTCAACCACAGTTTTAACCAAACACTTATTTTTTCAAATGAACCTCAACTAAAAGTACTTTTTATAAAACAATTTTTTTTAAATCACAATCACAACAGCTACTGCAATACCAAACACACTCATAGTCTAATTGTAACCACCGAGCTACAGCAAGATAACCTTCCAAACCCAACATTATTTGCAGTCACATCCCCTTTATAACAACCCTTCACCAAATCATCCCTGACATCATAACCACTTGCTTTAATAATATTTCAATTGCTATCATGGTCACGTGCACTCTATCTTATTTTATTATTATTAATATCAATATTCAAGTCCATAGATACCTAATTAATTTTACAAATTTTAAAATTAAAAATTATATAAACTTTTAATAATTATATAAATTTTTAATAATCTTGAAATTATTTAAACTTTTAATTATTGAAAAATAAATCTAAAATTTAACCGGTTAAATTATTTCTCAAGATTAAACTATCAGAGGGATTGTGGACTCTATCTTCTTTATCTGGTAGGAGGAAAAAAAAAGATGAGATTGAAAAAAATTGCATCAAATTATCAAAGCAAGATTTACAAGAATGCATAGCAGTAAAAACAGTAAATAGCACCACCAGTACTACTCTACCAGTATGAAAAAACTACAAAAACTACAGCTACCAGTACAACCTTACCACACCCGTTTTTAAGCAGATAACTTTTTATTACTTTATATTATCAACATGGGCTTCAAAACCCAACCCCAGCCGCTCCGACCCCAAGCGTCGCCGCTGGTCGATGCGGCTCAAGCTTCCTATTCTTCCAGAAACAAGCCTCTGTCGCAAGCTTAGAGGCTGACCTCATTGGCTCAGACTTGCAGCGTGTCAGAACAAACGGCTCATATGCCTTGGCTCCTACCAGCTTCTGCTCTATCATTGTGGACATGGACTCTGTCCCGGCACAACGAGCCGGTGGCTTAGCCGGGTATGAACAAGAGGACCTACGTGGCTGCTGCAAGCTATTGCTGTTATTACCATTATTATACACCTGCGCATGCTTAATGTCGATGCTAACTCTTTTCTTGGGCTCATCTTTACCGTTGGTTTTGTTGACTGGCCTTGAATGCTCTGGTAACCATCTGATGAAGTCTGTACTGCAAACCCAGGTTTCCCTGGATACCTCCATTGACAGCTTGGGCTCACACATCATTAACAGCAAGCAATCTGGTAAAAGTGGTTGACTATTATCTCCTTCACTTGACTTGACACCCGTTTGACCATTTACATGGGTTTTGGGGTCTTCGGGTTCTTCCTCTGCTAGCTCGGTCTCATTCTCGGCGGTCTCTTTCTCTTCCTCCGACTCCTGTACTTGTAATTCAGCTACAGAAAGGGACTCTGGCTCTTGGTCCTGCAAGTCTTGGACAGAAACTTGTAAAGCTTCTTGTTCGAACCGTACAGACACTGAATTCTCCTCAATGTCATCACTCAGCCCTTGCACAACTTGCTCTTGTTCCGCTTGGAATACTCTGTCTTCTTGATTATCCTCCTCATTTTCTTGAACCACCTTGTATTCATTTTCGTTATTCATCAAGGCCGCTGGATCTACAATTTCTTGATCATGTGAAGAAGACTCATCACTGCATAGACCAACAGTTTCTTGTGTTGAGGATGTTGGCTGCAAGCTCATGACCTCAGGAGTTTCCGATTCCTCTTCTTCCTGTTTCACTAAATTAACTTCTTGTAGAACACCATCAATATTATCATCTGTGCTTCTAATTTCTTGGTTATCTTCTCCAGCTTCCAAAATAACCAAACGTTCTTCAGTTTCTTGAATAATTTGATAATGCTCTTCAATAGTTTCACAAAAAACCAACTTATCAGACACAGTCAAATCCTGTTTCTGCTCAATTATAATTTCTTGCTCAACTTTTATTTCCTCTTCTTGACTTGCCTTAACTTCACTTTTATTTTCTATATTGATAAACTTCTCTTCTTCTGCTCCCAAATTTCTATCCTTTTCACCCTCTTCATTATCTTCTTCCTCGTCTTCTTCATCTTGTGGAGCAGGAGATTCCCAGAACTTATTAGCAAGAGCAGCCATTTTAACAGGATCAGATCTACACCTCATCAACAACAAAGCATTCTTTGGTGGTATACAAATACTTACCCTTGCCTCTTCTTCTTGCAAACCCGCATTTCCTCCTTCAAAAACATGTCCTTTTTCTTCTTTAAATTCAATATCTTCAAAAACATGCCTCCTATAACTCCTCCTCCTCTCATCTCTTTCTTCTTCTTCTTCTACTTCTTCTCCAACCACCAACTCTATCTCCTTCCCTTTCCCTTCTCCCTCCTGCACTGCCACTAACCACCTTGCAAACACCGCCCCACAAGAGCTACTACCGTTGTTATTAGATCCTGCTGCAGCGGTATTCTCTTCTTTCTTTTTCTCACTTGCCATACATGAAGACCGGCAAGGTAAAAAGCAATTAAACTCAGCCCCAAAAGCCCTTAAAGCTTCACATATTGTCACAGGAAAATGTACCCATCTTTGATTCCTGTGTGACAAACCCTCCTGTTGCTGCTGCTGCTGCTGATTCAAGAACTGATTGTTTATCAAATCATGATTATTGTTGCTCCCTTCCAAAGTATTGCTGTTTTGGTCTACTCTTCTAAAACTTATTTCCCCTCTTCTCTTTGATCTCGTCCTCAGTTTCTTCCCTTGTTTCTTGGTCTTAACTCTCACTTGACCAATGCAAGTAACCTTTGGAGAAGAGGGTTCTGGATTCTCAAAAGCACAGCCACGTTTTTTGCCATTAGTAGGGAACATTGGTGAAGCTTGTCCACCTCTCATGCTGCCATTGCTTCTAAGTCTTCTACTGAGAGAGTTAGAGAGAGAGATTTGTGAGGCATCTCTGTGACGGCCAGGGCTGAGAATAGATTTTGAAGAGAGCTTCATGGAGGAAGAAGAGAGGCGTGAGGTGAAACAAATAAAGAGCTCACTGGTGTTGTTGCTGTTGTTGTTACTAGTGCTACTGCTATTGTTGCTGTTGCTTCGATGGGGTCTGTCTACAAATGTGTCCATGTTTTTTTGTTTCTTTGTTCTTGTTGGTTTAGCAATTGATCATTGAGGAGGGTAATAATGCAAGATTTGAAAGCAAAGAGGGAGATATTTTTATTGTTTTTGTGGATGGAGAGGGAAAACTCTGATCCGATGCGAAATAATGGTGGTCTTTGTTTGGTTGTATCATGTGTGGTTTGCACAGAGAGCTGCTCGAGAGTACAGATAGATGCAGGTGGATCGACAGGAAGAGAGGGGGAGAGAGAGATGGACGAGGGTTTGCTACAACGAAAGATTTTACATGATAATATATGTATTATGCTCTTTGTCTTTAGCAATATGCAAATGACCTGACTCTGCCCGTGTATGTTGTGTAAATAATAGGGTTGTGCGCCTTGGATGCTAAAGGAAGCATTTTTATTTTTAATTTATTTGATGAGTTTTGAAAATGTAATTTATATTAATTTTTAAATGAAAGTTTGTTGTATCTGATTTTTTTATAAGTTTATATTATTTTGTATTTAATTTTTATCAAATAAATAAAAATAGTAAAATTTAAATTCGTCGTAGCTTGGCCATCAAAACTTTAATATAACACTAAAAAATTATTTGAATTTAATAGTTTAAATAGTTAGAAAAAATTTAAATATAATTTATATTATTTTAAAAGAAATTTATCCTACCCCTTCTCGTGGTTATTCAGGACACATGTTGCTAGGCCGATGCTTTAGGTCGAGAAAAGCCAGGGATGTCCAGACATGGAGGTTTTGATTGGCATGCATGAAAGCAAGAAATATATCTCTATCTTCTTTCCAATCCTCTTTTTATCTTCTTTTAACAAGTGGGAGAGACGCAGGCAAAGAAATGCGTGTATTCGCTTTCCAATAGTCTTGAAAGAGAAGGAATTAGTGTCTTCTTCGTATTGTACAGAACGCTAAGATTACTTAACAAGTTAAGCCTTCTTTTGCTTTGTAAAAAGAAAAAAAACAAGATTAGTCGTGGAACGTAAAGAAGAAGATGAAGTGGCAATTGACACAACATTCACGCCAATTTGTTCCCTTCTTACCAAGAAAATTATTAGCTATCTTCCGTGAACTCCCAATTAAAATGGTTGTTTTGCCTCCTAAAGATTTGTTTAAATGCAGTGTGTTGTTGAAAATTTTGAATTTGTTTATTTAAAATAAAATAAAAATTATGTTTTTAAATTATTTTGATATGTTGATATTAAAAAATAAATTTTAGAAAATAATTTTTTTTTATTTTGATGTATTTCTAAGTAAAAAATAGTTTGAACCGCCACAGGTATTACAATCTCAAATAGGTCATAAGGCTTCTGAGTTAGAGTGTGTTTGGCAGTGTGGTAGCGGTTGCTTTTCAAATAGCTTTTTGTGCCGAAATACATGCCAATGATTTTTTTTATTTTTTAAAAATTATTTTTGACATCAGCACATCAAAACGATCTAAAAAGTACAAACTGCACTTAATTTTAACAAAAAAAAAATTTGAAATTTGATAAAACACCGTTTGGAACGCAATGCCACACAGTGTCTTAAAATGTATTTGAGAGTATAGTAGTGGTTGCAATTTAAAGTGTTTTTCACATGAAAATATATTAAAATAATATTTATAATTATTTTTTAATAATTATTTTTAACATCAACATATTAAATTAATCTAAATATATAAAAAAAAAATCCAAATTTGTGGGAAACCCGGCTTCTCCCTGACACTACCTGAAAATCTAAGTTGAAGTCAATTTGGAATGTATCTTATGGTAATGTAAACCTCAAGAATTGCACTAACTAGATGAATAATTCTTAAATAAAAGTGGCAAGAATTGGGCCATATCATTCAAGAACAATACATCAACTTCAACAGCTAAACATGATCGGAGTGGGCATGTTCCATGGAGTCTCCATGAACGTGGCCAGTTCACAAATGTACAAGAGCAAGAAACCGGTTGATGGAATATCAACATCGCCGTGACATGGGGTGCCCCTTCTCTTCTGCCCCAGCACCAAATTCTTAGCCGTTTTCTTGACCTAAAAGATAGTATAGATGGCAATCTTGATATTATGTTAGAGAATGATGCCTTTTTTCGTACTGGATCACATGGGAGATCGAAGGCGACGACGAGGTGAAAAAAACAGGGAGGAATCCGAGGCTGCACGTGACCAGAGTTCCAAAGATAATAAATGGAATTGTCCACTTCACGCGCTTTTGTACGACTTGCTAAAACAATCCCACGCGTCACCATCAAAATAGCGAGTTAAAAGAAATATTGTATCTCGTTCGAATTTTATTAAAGGAGAAATCTAGAAACAAAATAATACTTTACTTTTCTAAAAAGACTGGAGCTAGAAAAGTAAAAATAAAAACTTCTTCGTCCAGAAAAATAGAATACCAATTTTTCAGTTTATAAATATGTATTAAGTTTGTAGAGTATTGTATTTCAGATAAAAAATTTATAAATAATATACATATACATAATATAAAAAAATTCATCGTACTCGCTACCACCTTTAAAAAATATATAGAATATATTTTTTACAAAATAAATTAATTAGCCAATACTATTCCAGTATCCATTTTGAATTATAATTATTATATATTTGATGTGCATTATATATCATTATGTGATTTTTTTTATATTTTTTATAATCAAGTGATATTACAATTCACAAAAGTAAATACTAAAACGTCACAAAAAAATTTTAGTTGAGGAAAAAATTATATCCATAAATAAGTCCTCTAATAAATAAATAAAATGAAAAAAAATTATTTTTATGGTTTCTATCTAAATTTTTTTTAAAAAAAAAATAATAATTATGTAATATTTTTTTTTATTAACATGAATGTTTGAATCAGTTTGTTTGTATTTTGACTAATTTCACGAGCTCTGAAGTTAACTATCATATAAATTTTTAGTGGTTTTGAAATTTATGAAACTTAAACTAATAATTTTTAAAAGACAAATTTAAAACTTAATTTATTAAGTTATCCCATCTAAAATTAACATTTTTATATAGTAGTAAGGTAGTGTAATGGTGTTCTGATGGTAAGCTTGGTTACATAGAATTAAATAGCTCTTTATAGTACCACGATGGCAATTTATTTATGTTTTTTCTTTTTAATTCAATAATTGATGGAGTGGTTGTAGATAATTTAATACCAAAAAAAAGAGAGTGTAGGCAGTTTGAATATTTCAAAATATTCTGTCATTGGAAGGTGAATTAATTATCACAGCTTCAGCACGCGCATGGATAAGCGAGTAGCAATGATAGAAATTCATTTAAAGAACCAAAGGCCTCGTAGGCAGAGAGACCTGTTCTGTACTGTCCTCCAAGCACACGCATTATCCACTGTGGAAAGGGTCACCGAACCACCAACCTAGCCACCAATAAACACAGGCGTCGGGAGGCTTTGGTTTCTCACGGTGGAAATGGGCTTTACACACATGAGGTTGTCAGCCTGATTGTAAAAGTGATTGTGGTTTTTTTAAAAAAGTATTTTTTATTTAAAAATATATTAAAATAATATTTTTTTTATTTTAAAAAAATTATTTTTAATATTAGTACATTAAAATAATAGAAAAATATTAATTAAAAAAACCCAAACAGTAACTACATCTTCGTGCACATCGATGCAGGGCAAGTATTTTAATGAGGAGAGGCAGACTGAGGGAAAATGATGACGACCAAAATAATAGCGATAGCGAGTGGTCAAGGATTACTTGGAAAGAAGGTGGTTTGACCGCGCATTTACACCACAAAGAGACAAGGAGAGTCTTAAAAGCAGCTTTTAGAGCACGCATCGTGGCAGCCCGCAGCAGTACATATAACTTTCATGTAAACACAACTGTGTAATAATTAAGACTTGAGTATGATACATCTCAGCTTGTGTTTAACTCTCCACTACATCAGGTGGTCCAGTGACGCGCCACTGATATAGGAGCTAGGGTAGCCATTAGTCAGTGCCACACTTTACTGCTTGTAATTGTTCTCGCAATTTAAAATTTTTATGTTTTTTGTTTTAAATTTATTTTTTTAATTAAAAAATATTTTTTTAATATTTTTTTTTTAAAAAAATACTTTAATAAACCCTTATAGCTACTGTACTCTCCTTAATCTGGGAATAAAAACCAGGGCCATCTCTTGATATAACGTTGCTCTATTTTGGGCTGGGTGGCATAAAAGTGGGCCAAGATTCGTTGGTGTTATTTTTCCATTTCTTAGCCTGTTTCTTTAATTATTTGGGAGGCCCAAATGGCTTTTAACTGTACAATTGGAGGCTGCCCCCTGAATCACCAGCTCTTTCAAAAATCATTTCTTTATATAATAATGATAAAAACTTACTAATAAATTACTAGTTAGTAGCCAGCTATACAGTAAAATTTCATAATGATAGAAAATTATAAATCTCAAAATTGTAATCTAGTCCCTTGCATATCCGTGATTTACCAAACATCCAGCTACTAGAAATTGTATGTCTATAATTAACATAAACTAATTGAGGATGGGAATTACTATTCCCCTCCTTATTTACTGGAAGAATATTTGGAAAAGTCTTAAAAGAATTGTGAGTGGTTTAATACTTTTCATTGAATAAATATTGGTAAAAGGGTTTTTAGTCTGTAGCTTGTAAAAAGATTTGGAAAAAAAATTGAAAAAAAAAAAATCCCCTAATTTAGAAAACACAAATATATATATATATATATATATATATATATATATATATATATAAGAATTTCATTTAGTATCGGACTGTAAACTTACATTGTAAGATATGGACCCGATATTAAAAATACCCGGTTTTCTCTAAAATTTCAAAATAAATCCAAAAACAATTTAAAAATTTTCTAATTTTGAAAACACAAAAAATATATTTAATTTTCATACATGCGGTCAAATTCTAAAGATTTTTTATACATATTTTCTAAAAAACAACATCATATTTTTATCTTGTTTTAAAAGTACAAAATGGTTATTTTGAGATTTTTGGTATTAATATTTAAAGTATTAGGATTTAGCTGTAGATTTAAATATTTAGAGGTATAAAATTATATTGTAAAGTATACTCTTGGGTATTAAAAAATAAAAATAAAAAATAAATGTCATGCTAAAATTAAGATCTTAGAACGATTAGAATTTAATCTGATAAGGTTTAGACTTTCTCATGAAGAGAGATCTATCTTAAATCTTAGATGAGACCTACATATAAAAACTTGACTTAGATTAACAATCAATCAACATATAGAAACTTAATGAAAATGAACAGACTGCATGTGTGATATTAGCCAGTGTCACACCCGGACATCGCGGTGACAAATTAAAAATATAATCTGGTATGGAAAAATAACAGATATCTGACATCTTGTTCTTTTAGGAGAAAATGTCTAGTTAGAGAAGTCGCCACCTAGTATTATGATCACTAAGAACCCTAACTGATCAACAAAGATTCTATGATACAATACTGGTTACGTAAAAAGAAAGATATTATCACCTCTTAAACGTCCTGTGTTGTGGCAGGTACATTGTTGGTTTTGTCTTAAATTGCTAAAATTTTTGTTGTTGTATGCTATGATAGTTTGCTTGTAATATTCCTGACTCTAGTGTTGGTAAGTATTACGTAACCCAAAAACAAAATTGAGTAGTGTTTCTAACTCTGAAGTCATTGAATAAACCAATAAAATAAATTTAAATCTATGCATGCATATTTTATTATTATTATTATTATTATTATTATTATTATTATTTTTAAAAAAAGTATTATACACTAGATTTGCATTTCACAGTAAAAATTTATAGATTAATTACACAATAAGATACTAAAACAAAAATACAAAAGACTTACAAATAAATTCAAAAGGATCCATGAATTTTTTAGATTATATATATATATATATATATATATATATATATATATATATATATATAAAGATTTGTTTGGTCTAATATTAAAATAAAAAAAATAAAATAAAAAGATTGGATCAGCTAGGGCCTGAGACCCAACTAAATGTTTTTTTTTTAATTTTATTTTATTTGGGTTGGGTTTAACTTAATCCATGTGACTGGACTGGACCTACCCAACCCGGCCTGATCACTGGCAGTGACCCGACTGGAGAACCGAAAGCACGCATTAATTTATTAACGAGTGCGTGCATGAACAGGCGAAGGTAATTAAGTTACCTTCGCACGGTAACCAAATTATTTGCAAAGAAAGAAAGGAAATGAGCATACCTGGTGCTGGAGAAGGAGAAGCCGATGGTGATGCCGAATTTCGTCTGCTGGTTTCTTGTTTCCTTGACCTTCTCTGCATCTCTTTTCTTGCTTTCGATTCCTTGTTCTGGTTTTGGAGGCTGGTTCTGTAGAAAGGCGAAGTTGACGCTGTAGAAAGGTGACGCTAATGGTCAATGCCGGTTTCCATCTCTGCGTTTTCGTTCGCTGGTGTAACGGTGTTCTCCTATGGGTTTGCGTCTCCTTTTCTTCTGGTCTTTGTATTATGTTGTCCCAGTTCTTGAGATGAAAGAACGAAGATGATGGTGATGCCGGTTATCAGTGGTCTTTGGTTCTGCGTGGTTCTTCTTTTTCTGCTTGTTCTTTTTTGTTTTTCTTGCTGTCCCCTGGGTTTCTACCTCGGTTTCCCTTTTCCCCGAATTCTCTCAGTTTTCTCTCAGTTCCCGTTTGTTCCCTTTTCCAGCTCTCCCCTGTCTTCTTTCTTTTTTTCCCTCTGGTCTCTCTCTATATACTCTCTGTCTATCCCCTTGTTTTTCTTTTTTTTCTCCGTCTTGTTTGTGTTCTGTCACCTCCGGTTCTGAGATGAAGGGACGAAGACGATGGTGGGGCTCATTCTCGTCTCTATATCGCTCCTCTGCTTTTCTTTCCTTCTCTGTATATATTTTTTTTCCATCCTCCTTATTTTCTTTCTCTGGCTTTCATAGCCAGAGAATGCCACACCGTTACCCAGTGACTGTTATTGCAAGAGTAATGACGATGCATCGTTGGACATCCGTTTTTTTTTCGGTCGGGTGAAGAAGATGAACAGCGTTGATGTTAATAGCTATTTGTGTTTTGGTCCTTAATGTTTTGAAAGCTTTTTAAGCAAGCCCTTTGGATAAACTTTAATTGGACCCCTATGTTTCAGTGCAATTTACAAAACAGTCCCTGGTTTCTGAATGTTTCAATTCAATCCTTAATTGACTCTTCAACTTTTAATTCTTTCAAATTACCGCTGGAAAAATTAATTAAACTCCCCACAGTACTACTGTCTTTTTAATTTAGTCATTGGATTTTAATTTTGTTTTACCTAAATTAGTTCCAAAATTTAGTATTTTTAATTAAGCCCCTCGTTTCATTAATTAAACTAATTTCAAGTTCAATTAAGTCTCAAACTTATTAATTCTTTAATTAAACTCTTGATTTGGTTAATAAAACTAATCTAAAGTTTAATTAAATCCTAAAAATTCCAATTATGTTGCCCTTAACCCAAATTTTAATTCATTCTTCATTTGTTTTATTTTTTATTTGTTTTTCATTTTCATTTTTTTTATTATCATTTTTCAGAAAATATTGTAAATATATATATATATAATAAAAAATTAGGTTATGACAGCCAGTATGTCACTTAAACTTCAAAGGCAGCATGAGAATATGGATGCCTACAATATGATTATGCATCTAAAAAAATTGTTTGATGAGGTCAATAGGACTAAAAGGTATGAGACCTCTAAAAAATTGTTCAGCTGCAAGATGATAAGGGGTTCTTTAGTGAACACCCATGTTTTGAAAATGATTGTCTATATTAAGAAATTGAGTTAGTTGGGTTTTGTCATGGACCATGAGTTAGCTATTGATTTGGTCTTGTAGTCATTACCCCAAAACTTATCATAATTTATTATGAACAATCACATGAACAAGTTGGAGAGTACATTTTCAGAATTGCTTAATATGCTTAAGATTGTTGAAAGGGCCTTTAAGAAGGAAAAAAGGCTTAGCTCTTCTAATTCAGTTTTTTAGAATGTCTAAGAAAAAAGAATAAGAAGAATAAGAGTCTTGTCATAATTGATGCATATCATGCATCAATGAGATAAAAAAATCTTATGAAAATTGTGAATGACATGTTGTTTATAATTGATGAGCCTACCAAATACTTGGAAGTAATATATGATATTTATTTTAATAAATGACTTATAGCTATGGACTTCATGTACTAACCAATTTTAAAACTTGGTTGATCTACCTAAAGGGATAAAACTCAATGGATATAAATAGTTCTTTAAGAGAAAGACTAGTATGAAAGTCAATGTATAAAAGTTGATATGGATCAACCCACAAACACTAGCAAGGACCCATTACAAGTTTCAAATGGGCCAATGACTTGATATAAGACAAAGACATTGAAAAAGGCATTGAATGTATTAGTTTTGAAGGTTTCAACCAAGTTAGATTTGAAATGTCCATTGGAGTATTAAGATGAGGCCTTATTACATGCAAGAGGAACCTAATCCAACCTTATTTAGGCCATGAGGTTTTGGCAACAAGGCTGTCAATTTGTCCTTTAAGTATTAAGATTTATTATTTTGTTTATTTCCTTGTTAGGTGAGGATAAAATATAGCAAAATAAACAAAATATTCCTACTACAATTTAGAAACAATAGGAGCAGCTCCCTTTTCCTTTAGTTTCTAGGATTAATGGGCTGGATGGAAGGTTATAATAAGCTTTGGATCAGTTCTATAATATTTTATTTCCTTCTTTTCTTCTCACGGTAGAACATGACTTTAATATTATGGGCTTTATTTTATTTTATTAGCTATAACCCAAAGCTTGTTTGAGCTTAATTACTACTTTGTTTTTGGATAGGATACAAGACTTATATGGATTAGGTTATGGGCTTTTTAGTTTAAGGTTTTTGAGTTAGTTTTATAAGTGGGTCAAATCAGTCCACTAGGGTAGATCCATTATGGTTAATTTTTTAAGAACTATTTAAATTCATGTAACCTAAATTTCAGCAGCTATTGATAAATAATACTTCTAAATTTTTTAATTTTAATACATGAGAGAGATTCTTACATACTTCAGCCCTTCAATGAACTAAATTTGACTTATCAAAAATTAATTGGCTTAGTGGCATCATTCTACTTTATTCCAATAATGTTGGTGCCTTGAGGCAAGTTTTCATTATGTCACACTCCTATCATATTTATTTTAGCTTTTTAGAATCATATCTAAATCTTGATTGTGATTTATGTGACCACGTGGTCATGAGGTTCGCATAAGTTAATATCAAAGTTAGGCTCCAAAACAAGGTCATATCTTTCTATTTTATTCATTTCCTTAGTGTTCCTTTTAAGTTTTTCATTTTTTGCGTCGTTCATCTTTTTGTTCTTTGTGTTTGTAGCATCTAAGCAAAAAAAAAAAAAAGTTATATTTCATTTTGTTACTATCTCTAATCCTATCAGTAGCAAGAGATTAGATAAAATTTGAAGGTTTATTCAATTTTACTGTAGAAATACAACTCTTAGTGAACCCTCTGCAAACCACCTCAGAACCAATTGAAACTTTATTCTATCTACTAGGGGTAAGATTGAGCTAATTGAAAGTTTATATTCTATCTAATGGGGATAATATTGCACCATAAATTAAATTTGAGTTTATTTTAATATCGTTTGCTTGAGATTTTAATTTGAGATTTAATTATGTTGTAGAAAGACAACTTTTAGTGAACCTAAGTAAACCACCTTAGAACCAATTAAAACTTGATATTCTATCTATTGGGGGTAAGATCACACCATATATTAAATTTAGGCTTTGTTTGATATTGTTTACTTGAGGTTTTAATTTGATATTCAATTCTATTGTAGAAACACAACTCTTAGTGAACCATAAGCAAACCATCTTAGAATAAATTGAAATTTCATATTCTATCTAATGAAGGTGATATTGCATCATATATTAAATTTGGGTTTATTTTGATATTTTTTACTTAAGGTTTTGATTCGAGGTTCAATTCTGCCGCAAACTGATTATATAAGAGGTTTAAGTACCTAGACATAAGATAATAACCTATAAATTGAGATTTTTTTTTTTTTTGGTATCATAATAATAAATATTAAATTTTAGGTCATTCTAATACCGTTTGATCTAGCTTTCAATTCTGGTATGTAAAAATTACATAACTGGTTAGATTTGTGCCAAGCTCTAAAACGTGATCCTTAATATATTTTTTTCATCCAAATCTTTTTGTTTCTATTATAATTGGGTTATTTAGGAGTCAAGTGATTGTTCTCATTAATTTTCACTTCTTTTTTATTTCGTGTCTTTATTTTGTCCATGATTTGTATGAATTTGCATTGTTATTCGTGAAATTATAATCATAGTTTTATTTTGCTTTGTTTTTAGTATATTTATTGATTCTTGAGTCTGAAAATTATAATTGGATTGCGTTGCAAAGGCAATTGACTTTGATTTGTTGATTTCAGTTCCTAAAGAACCAAACGAAATCCCTAACTCATCTTAGAGTGAGGTAAAAGACGTAGCAAGCTTATTAGAGTGAAAAGTCTTGATTTTTTTATGAAACACAAGAGGTGTGATGATATATTTTGTGCTACTAACCAAATTTTATAGATTCAAAGAAAATCTAAAAACAACAACACAAAACATTGACATTGCTTTTTAATTGCAAGCCATAAGCTAACAACTCGAGCTCTTGTCTATGACATACAAAGATAAAAAAGATGAGGTGAATTTGATAAAGCAATAAAATAATAGGACTAATCGCCGAGTAAATACAATCTGAAGGGCTGTGCAAAATGCCAGATTTGATTTTCAAGAGTTTGTTGACAAAAATACAAATATGGGTGAAAATGACTATGATATTACATGTGTTAGCCAAGGAATAAGTTCTAGATCAAATAGGGCTAAGAGAAATGTGAATTTTTATGGCATCGGGAATTATAAAGATGTGGACAGGGATTTGGACTCTATTAAACTTAAAATTCCTAACTTACAAGGTAAAAGTGACCCCGAGACTTATTTAGAGTAGGAGAAAAAGGTAGATTGGATTTTTTATTACCATAGCTATTCCAAACAAAAGAAGGTGAAATTGGTGGTCATTGAGTTTACGGAGTATGCATTGATTTAGTTGGATCAAATTGTAATCAATAGGAGGAGGAATGAGGAACGACCTATTCAGATTTGGAAGGAAATGAAAGTTTTAATGTGGAGATGATTTATGTCAAACCACTATTATAGAGACTTCTATCTAAAGCTACAAAGTCTGAATCAAGGTTCTAAGTTAGTAGATAAATATCACAAAGAGATAGAGATAGCAATGATTCATGCCAATGTTGTTGAGGATAGAGAAGCCACCATGGCTAGATTTCTTAATGGGTTGAATTGGGACATTGCTAATGTTATTATGTTACAACACTATATGGAGCTAAAGAACATGGTTCACATGACTATGAAAATGGAGAGACAACTTAAAAGAAAATTATAAAGTTGTTATAATTATGATATTCATATTGCATCAAAGCATTGTTCCTAAAATGTTCTTAGTCGATGTAAATATTGGTACATATTATGTTCTTTTTTTTATGAAAGAAAACAGTTGTTCTCAAAAGCCGAGGTATAAGGGATATCTAGAACTAATATGTAGGTGCTTATCATAAGAGATGTACACTAAATTGACCTGCATGAGAATTTCATATGGAGAGATCACTTATGTCTATGGAAAGGCTCCCATAAGGGTTTTGTAAGTATTCCTTAGACTTGAGATCCCTAACTCATCTTATATAAAGAATGTTATGTTTTAGTCATATTACATGTTATGTTAATCGAGGTAACAAAAGGACAGACATTCGGTATAACATGAACTATATAAATGTACTTGAGTAATCAAGAAATGATTCATCACCCTAAGTGTATTAGGAAAAATGTTATATATATTCTCAAATAGTATTGATTGAGAAATCCTTGGTCAATGTGGAATGAGATTTGAAAAGAGTTTCAAATCTTATTCAAACGATCAATAACTATTATGTAGAGAATAAACATGATTTAACATGACAGACATACTTCATGCTTTAGTGTTAAATCAAAACATTATTATGAAAAAATATTAATTACATTGAGAAACCGATAATTGAAAGGTTAAGTCAAATCACTAATGATTTTTCTAATATTTGGAGGATCATGACACATTACTAGACGATGTACCTGATCTTCAAATACAAATTAATCAATTATTGAATTGATAATAAATTAAATTGTTTAATTTATTTAATTAGAATTAGAATTTATATTTGGACTAACATATTAAGAACCTAATAAGTCACACACATTAAGAATCATTAGTCATGAATTAAATTATGATGATTTAATTAAGTATGACTTGATTAAAGATATATTTTAGAATTTAAGAACTAGAATATAATTGATACAGTGATTATATTTGTATACCTAGAAAAATCAAGTAAGGACTTGATTGAGTTAAATTTTAAAATTATCTTGAATTAATTTATATGGATATTATCCAAGGAAAAAATTGTTATTTTATAAATCTATAGAGCTTTTCAGATTTTCATATAAATAATAAGTTATGCCTCTTATTTTAATTGGAGATTAGTGGTTGTTTGTTAAACAAAAAAAAAAACTATATAAATACAATATTAAAGCTAGCATTCTAGACATTTTAATCTTGTTTTCTTATAAAAAAAAATTTAAAAGAGTTTTCACAGATATTCATGTGGAATGAAATCTATACCATTCTCTTTAGTTTTATAGAATGAAAATTTATTATCCTAACACTTTGCATGTTGAGCTAAAGGAACTCACTGCACATCCGTTAACCAGCCCGCCCACAGCATCATCATAGGGGCAATTAACTAGATAAAAATATAGACAGACACCTTCCTGTTATTGCCTCAATAAAATATGACAATGAGTTTCGTGGCATAGTCAAAGTATATTTAAGTCTGACATTTCTATTTCAGATTTTATATATATATATATATATATATATATATATATATATATATATATAAGACATCAAATGATAATATGTTCCCAGATGGGATTTTTTCCTAATTATTTATTAAAAGTCTTTATAGAACTCAGATGCTTGTTTTCTTGTTTGAGATGGGCTGAGAGTTAAATGTGCTGATACATGATTTTCCAGTTTAAGAGTGATTTTAGATCAATTATTTATTTATTTTTTCTATTTTGTAGGTTAAGAACCAGGTTTAGGAATTAGCATTTAAAGCATCGTCTTAATTAATTGATGGTCCATTATTTGGTTAAACCCTGCAGCGATCCATTGTTTAAACTAATTCCATGGTTTGATAATCATAATATTTTCATATTCAATATGGACAAAGCTTGTTCTAGAGCTATAACAGCGGCTAACTCATTCTTATCCTGAAGAAATTTAATCAACAACAGAGTATGAGACCAGCAGCACTCAAAGCACATGATAATACCAGTACTCGAATGCCATGCCATGTTCCGTGTTCTTAGCTACCGAGATGTTACAAGAATCCACCAGAAAATGCACCCACCAAGAATATGACTAAGGCAAATTAACTCACCGGTATACCTGGAGAAAAAGATAAAAGACTTGTTAATTAAGGTCCGAGTTTCTTGAATCCTGATCTACGCCTAGGGGCCCTAGGAGAATAAAACTCAGGACATTCCTAATATTTGGTTGCTATTCTTGTACATGGACAGCAATAACGTCTACTGTATCATTACAGGCGAATGACCCCTCTACAATGTTTTGACAGGTTGAGAAACATTGGCTTGTGAAGCCAGAACCGCCATGGCTACATCTGAGTTATGTTGCTGCTGCTGTGTTGTTTCCAGGGCAGAAGCAGCAACCCTTTGGGCATTGGCTGTGGAGGGATCTACGCTAGTTTCCTTCTGGTCATTAGCTGCTGAGTCATTTGCAGCATGAAGTTGTAGCAACCTATAATCAGTTTCGGGCCTCCGACAAATCTTCCTCAGTGGCACAATTTCCTGAGGAACACAAGATTGAGAACTATATAAACATCATAGATTCCAAGGTGCATTGTACATCAGAAACAGGAAAAACGAATTTCTAGATTGAAAAGAATGAAACGTAAATATACCTCTGATTGGTCATGATCGTAACGCACCAAAAACCTACAACGGCAACCTCTTACATCATGCCTTCTTCTTTGGGCATCAAGAACATGAGCATCAAAATACAGAGCCTGATCTTTGCCTTCCTGAAAATTTAAGAGCATTTATGAAAGATGTTCCTAATAGTTTCACCAAAAATTGGCTTAATTGATCATTTGTTTTCATTCATAAGTAGATGTTCCCACTTGAAAACAGAGTATGAGATCTCCAGGAAGAACTGCAACACATTCAGATGCTTCACAAGGGAGAGACCGCTGCCTGACCTGCCTGCAAACATTAAGCCACTCATCTTCATCCGGTCCAAAGCCAGCAAACCGAACCAATACTTCCTGAAATGGCCAGAAACAGTAGAGCATGAGATTAGTGAAAGAAGATTGGCAAAGTAACCAAAAGAAAGGGCACAATTGTTCCCATGTAGCAAACAGCTAAGAAAACTCAAATTTGATAAAATATTTAACAAAGTTAACGGCAGTTTTTTGAATTCTCTTAGGGTATAGGATCATAAGAAAGATTCATAGCAATCCTAGCATAGATATTCATGGGCCATCAAGCCAAATATTAGCTTTGGAAAAAAATTAAATCTGATTATTCCTTCTCAGCCCTAGTGACAAGGTTGAAACTTAGTGTCTACGCCATAAAAATCAAATCTTTTAACACAATTAACAATTTAGTAATGGAATACAGATTGATTCACATATACTTCTCTCGAGACCATCTCACAGAATTTTATTGAGAGAATGAAAATGGAAAATAAGTTATCCAGTTGATGATTAAAAGATGCAACGGATGTATGGATGGAAAAAAAAAAAAAAAGCAACGACAATAACACAAGTCTCAGCAGACAACAAAAATATATCCAGAGTTAGTTCATGTTAATCATTGCATAACTATATGCAGGAAAAATGAGTTCATATGTTACCGGATCCCCCTTGTCCAAATATCTATGGGATAGGAAGGTTCCTACATCATACCTGGCAAAGCAAAATTGAAGTGAATCAAGCAATCCCTCAACCAAGGAAGGAAAATATTAAGTATCAAATAGAACATGAAGAAGCATTAAAATCTCAACCACTTGAATTGTCAATTGCAAAAGCATTAAATTCTCACCATGCACCATCTCTAGCAGATTTGGCTTCAAATTCCATGTAAGAATTTTCAGAAGTTGCCCTTCCAGCACCAGCAGCTGTTAAAAAATGATGGCCAAATAAATTTACAAAATGATTACTAAATTTAGGCATTTAACAAAAATGAGTTCCACAAAATCTAGAGGCATCAACAACAGGTTCATATTTTCTTCAGCTAATATAGAGATGCAGTTTAATGATGCTTCTCAATGACTACTCAGGATAGCAGGTAGACATCAGGAAATGCACGGAAACTAAAATTGATTAATTGAAAATGCTTATGACACAGTACTTAATCTTTAACATCTTTTTTTCTCTAGAACAGGCCAAGAAAAGAGCAATAGAACTTTTAACAGTTAAGATGCAATTATGTACACTCGAGAAAAAGAAATTGGAGTTTATCGTATTCAATTTTCCAATATCAACCATGCAATTATTCCTTGCTAAACTGTACTGCATAAACTCCATGTTCCGTCTCTTTTGGGTGCATTATGGCAACACCTCATAAGGTACTGAAAAATGATAGAAACTAACCAAAAGTGTGGCGTATGATACAATCTCCTCTCCAAACATATCCTTGACCACCTGAACACCCCCCCACCCCCCCAATGACTAAGAGCCACCTTTATATAATGATTTCACAATGAATATTAGGATTCTATATAAAAACACCCCTTATTTTAAAAAAGAAATGAAAAAATTGAATAAAATATCTGATTTTTCTTTTTAATCTAGATTTGGAACCTTTTTAATTAGTCCTTTCTTCTCTTTCATTTTCATACCAGTAGACAACTCTAGAAACTAAGAGAGGAGTTGGGAACTGAAGAAGATAGAAGATGAGAGAAGAAATTGATATACATGAAAGAAGAAAGACACAGAGCAAGAGAGAAATTAGAGAATTAAAAATTTCAAACTAGATCATAAGAAATTATCCCCAAGAGAAAGCTATAAAGGATTTTGATGGAAAATGACTCAAATTTATCCAATTTTTTTGTATGGAAAAGGAACATGCAGCCACACAGCTAATTACTTTAAAATCAACGGAGGTAGTGTAATGTTCACACGGCAAGCTCTGTCACTTTAATCCAACAATGATTTTGAAATTGGGAGAAAGTACAGAGCATCATAGAGAAGGATAATTTCACAGGGATGTATACTTTGAAGCCTGCATGCCCACCCTCCACTGATCACACTATGAGCAATCTAAGCATTGGTCCACACATACAACACAATACCATTTCCAGTTCATCTGGAAAATGTAAAATAGCATTTGATCAGTTTGAATTTTATTTTTCTAAGTTTTGGGTTTGGCAGAAATATTTGTTTTATGGGAAATAAAGGGGTTTTAAATTTTAATGACTTGTGTCTCCATTTTTTACTAAAAGCATTAAACAAGCATCAAGACATTAGATAAAACAAACACATGAGGAGGGAAAACAAGATGGGTGAATAAGTAATTATTTAAACTCAATGATCACTGCTGTTTTCAAGTACATGTACATGAAGATTTAATGCAACTAACAGTCTAGTACTTGATTGCTAGGAAACAAGAAATATGAGGGTAAAGAAAGGATTTTATTACTGGAAGAGAGTAAAAGAATAAGGAAAATGAATATCAAGTAATAAGAATTTTGATGCAGAGCAGTTGTTGATAAATAAGCTACAGGAAGACCCTGCTTGCAGCATAAGCAACATGGAGCATGGTAAAGTACCTAAAAACAGCAATGAGTAAACCATTTCAAACAGACGGATATATAGTGTTTGTAAATATAAACCGATATACGCTAACACAGGCACATGGGCTGTGTGCGTGCCTAAGCATCTGCTTGTGTAAAATGCATAATTATACACAATACCCACCAACAGCAGTGAAATCAAACATGGAAACACTCAAATTGTAGTAAATTAACAGACCAATTAATCAATCCTGGTTGCACCTTCAATCCCAAGTCCAGAAGTGCCAAATAAATAATCTAATAGGTATGAACAATACTCAAGGAGAATGTCCTCAACACTTCAGAATTCATTCTACCTGAGGAAGCAGGTGTAGTTGCAGGGACAGCAACAGGTATAGGAGCAGCTACTTGTTGAGATAGACCCCTAGCTGCAGCTAAATCGTCGCGAGGCATAGGTGTTATATTTAACTTCATTGGGGTCTTATTTGATTTTGCCCTTATTGCATACCTTCTGTTTTGGAACCAATTCCACACCTATAAATAGGATTCAAATCAAGAGATGAGTGATGACTGAATCCCAATCGTACGGGAAAGAAATGCACTCAATGCATCTTACTTGTTTCATTTGCACTTGAATGTTCCCTTTTCGATCTGGGGACTCACTAAAAGGAGAGATAAATACCTCATAATTTTAATGCCCACAACATAACGAGAAAAGGTTAAATATCGCAAGTTCTTGGAAGAAAACAAACACACCTGAACTTCTCTGCAAGAGATACAAGAACCTCACGAGCTGGCATCGTGTTATTGTGCTCTTGCAAAATAGCTTCCATCTCCGTAACCTTGAAAAAAGAGTGTAAAGCACAGAACATTACTCAAAAATTTAAAATCACAAACATAAAATATACTACCACAAAGAAGAAAAGGTTTTATAAGTTCAATTCATCTCCTAAAAAGAACAGGAAGAAAAAATAGAAGGATAGGGAGTATGTTTTTCTTTGCAGCATAGAATATCGCTTCTGAAGCCTAAAGTTCCAAAACAAGATAAACCCCAATGAAACACATTTGAATTTATTTTAGCGGAGAAAAACAAATCATAATTTCATCTCCAATCAATTTATGACCTTCTTTAGAAGCATTGACGTCACAGAAATTTTAAGGAAAAAAAAAAAAAAAGGTCCAGACTTACAACAACAAAAATTAGACTAAATAAAAATTTGTTGAAACTAAACACAAATGGCATCAGATACAAAATTCAGAAAAAAGAAAACATCACATCATATATCGTAATAAAAACAAGGCAAACAATTGAAACCCAGAAGAATCAAGCACGTAAATCCGGAAACAAAACCAGCCCACTTCATATTCCCAACTTTGAATCCAACCCACATCCAAAAAAAAAAAAAATGTCAATGACAGAAAAGATGGCATACCTCATTTTGCATGAAGCGAAAGGAAGGACCGCCATTACTGGGAGGGCGACCCATCACTTCACTCTACTGCTACTCTTTTCTTTTGCAACCAACAATTCAATTTCGAAGCAGACAAGCCGCTTTTTTAACAATCAAAAACTTCAGTTTGTTTGTTACGGTAAATGTTTGCAGAGACTTCTTTTCCTTTTTAAGGAAAACTAAAACAAAGGGAAAGTCAAAGCACAATTTCGCAAAAGAAAAAGAAAAGGCTTATACGGAGAAAGAGAGGGATGTGATTGAGGTGTGTTTTGGATTTGGGCCTTGATAACGTCGCTCAAAAGGATAACGTCATTTATAAATTTAAAAATCTTACAGCAGTGATTGCTTTTTAATATATATTAAAATAATATATTTTTATTTTTAAAAAAAATATTATAAAACTTTAAAAAAAATCAAACATATAAAAATATTTAATTTTAAATAAAAAATCAAATAATTATAAAATACGGTTTCAAATGTACTCCTATATACATGGTTTTATTGTTTGTTTGGGATAGTATTCCAATTGACTTTTTTAAAAAATTTAAATTAATTTTTTTTATGTTTTTTAATTATTTTGATATTTTGGTGTTAAAATAAATTTTAAAAAATAAAATAAAATATTATTTTAATATATTTTCAAGTTAAAAACTTTAAAAAACAACTACTATCTTAAACACCACATTAATAGTTACGTGGACCAAGCTTAACGTGGATCAATTAATATTAAAGTGTTTATAGTAAGTATTTTTAATATAAAAAAAAAATTCAAAACCTGATGCATATATTTAATTAAATAAATTGAAAATTATTTTTAATTATATAAACAAAAAAATAATAATTAATTATAACTAAAAACTAAATTGCAAAATTAAGAGATAGATGTGTTTTAAAATATATGACCTTATACAATAAAAATGGATCCAATTATGTTTAATAATTTTGTTTTTTAAATAAAATTTTTATTAATTCCTATAATAATAATAATAAAAAAAAAACACATAAAACAAAATGAGTCAAATTAATATTTTTTTAATGTAAAAAAAAACATCTAAGAATCTTCTATGTGCTTTTTAAAAGAAAGAAAATAAGCTTGAATTCAGAATGTGGCATATATTATATATTAATAAATTTTATAAAAATATTAAGATTACGATATATTGGATTGATTTAGATAAATTCAAATTAATTATTTAAATATACAAATCATGTTATAAGACTATAATATTCATGAAATTCAATTATTAATTAATTTAATATTAAAATATTAAAATATTCAATTAAAAAATAAAATAATACAATCAACAATTCAAATTCATGTTATGATTTAAAGTGTGTTTGTTTTTAAAATAATTTTTATAATTATAATTTTAAAAAAATAAATTTTAAAAAATATTTATTTATGTGATTGTTTCTGCGTTCTAGACAAACTGTAGTAAATAATTGTTTGGTAACCATAAAATCAAGTCATAATTTTTTTACGTCTACACCACATGTTCATAAAAAGCACAACCGAACTTTGTCTCCTGTGCAAACTCGTTAATTTGTAGACTTCTCAAATTACCCCATCCTCTCCAGCTATATTTATTCCCCTATCACCCTCTGATTGCTTGTGTGTTGTGGCATTTACTGGAAATTGGTCTTTGTCTTCATTAAATTGCACCAAGCTAATGAATTGTTAATTAACATTTGTAATTAAAATTTTTAGTATTCGATATGTAATTTTGGGTATTGTTAAATATCAAGCAATTTATAGTTTATTTAAATTGAAAAGATATCGAAAATGCTCCCTAACTTCTGCCCAAACCTTGGGACAAAAGCTTTATATATAGACACACACACACTACTTAAAAAATCTTAGAAATAGTTAGCTAAAATTTGAAATTAACATTTTAAATTTTAAAGAACTGTAAAACAACAGGACAGCACATTCTATCTTACGTTACAAAATATATCTCAACTTTCGTAAATTAATCACATCATATTTTTAGTTTATTTTATGACAATTTATCTTTAAATACAATTCAAATCAATACATAAATTAGTTGTTTTTTATGGTAATTTATCATGTATTATCAACTTCAACCACACTTTTAAACAAACACTTGTTATTTCTTGAGAAGCATTTTCAACCATGATTTTAATCAAATACATATTTAAATCAAACACACCATAATAAAAAATGATTTTTAAAAACTAATTTTTTTAAACCTCAACCATAAAAGCTATCACAAAAACAAAAGTATGGTTAGTTGTGGTTAGTGGATTTAGATACGTGTTTGGTAATAATTATGGTTAAAGTTTATGTGTAGCAAAAAACATGTATAAAATGTTTGGTAATTGTATTTGAGAGTGTGATTATAGTTGTTTTTCAAAATATTTTTTACTTGGAAATGAATTAAAATAATATTTTTTATATTTTTTAAAAATTATTTTTGATATTAGGGCATCAAAATAATCTGAAAACACTAAAAAAATATGAATTTGAAGTAAAGAAAAAAATATAAAAAATTAAATTTTTTCAAATGTGTTTTTGAAATACAAAAAACAAACAAGGTTTTAGAAATTTTTACAAAACTCAATTAAAAAATTATGTAAAACTACTATACAAAAATTATATTTTAAAATTAATTTTTTAATGGATCCCATCCATAGTATAAAACATAATTTAATTTATTACTAAACACTTTACTATGTTTATTTCACTAAAAAAGAAGAAGAAGAAGAAGAAGCAGTTTAGATCATCTCCAATGGAACTGCTAAATACATAACTAAAAATTAAAAAAATAATATTTTGGCTTTTCTTTAGTTATTTTTCATATTCCAAGAAAAAAGTTAAATAAAATGTTAAAATACCTTTTCTTCCTCATAAATGCTACACACACACACACACATACAAGACAACCTAAATGAACTTTTAGGACCAATGAAAAGTGAGTTTACAAAATTTGTTTTTCATAAATAACTTATGACAAAAAATAAATTAAAACGACTTTAAGATAGTATTTGGTTTTGTGTTAGTTTTTGCTTTTTTTTTTCAAACACAGTAACATTGTATTTGATTATCTTTAGCAGTTGTGTTTTGGCCATGGGACCCATAAAAATTTGATGTTTCACCTGCGGTTTTTCGCAAGCAATTTTTTTTTGTTTTTCTTGTACTATTCATGTTAATTGCACTATTCAATGAATAGTACAATTAACATGAACAGTGTATATTGGTGCACTGTTCACTATTTTGCACTTACAAAATAGTGAACAGTGCAATTCTCTTGCACTGTTCATTGCACTGCGTGAACTTAACTTTTTTTTTAGTGTGTTAATTTTTTTAATATTTTTTTTAAAAAGTAGTTTAGAGTGAATTTTATACCTGATAATTTTTATCTAATTTTATTATACACTAAAATAATTATGAAAACTGTAATTCTTATTGGATGTATTTCATACGTAATGGAATTGTAAATGCTTTCATGAAATAATAAAAAATATTTTATATTAAGTAAGTATGATTTATTTCATGATGTAATAGTAATAGTTAAATCCACAATATTTAAATTAAAAATCATCCATATTAATATATATTTTTTAAAATTATTTATAACCTTAATTTTAAAAGCATTCTTAACTAAACATATTAAACTACTTTTTCTTCGACTTCAATTTCAACCACAGTGTTAACCAAACACCTATTTTTTCAAACCAACCTCAACTAAAAGCACTTTTTATAAAATAAATTTTTTCAAACCACAACCACAACAGCTACCGCAATACCAAACACACTCTAAGTATATTTGGTAAAAATGGACTTAAAGGCAACTTTTTTGAAGAAGAGATGTAGTAATCTAAATTATGAAGTCAAAATTTGAACTTTTGATTACATCAAAATCTTGACTTAATTTTTAAACAAACTTTCATTTAGGTCAAAAATTACTTCCAATCAAATATATTAATTATTTTATGTAATCTGAATTTGTTGCAAAAGAATTTCTTAGGGTGTGAGGAATATAATCACTAGGGATGATGCTCGGGTAATTTGGAAAAAAAAAATTTGGATTTTTCTGAATTTTTCTTTCAAATTCTATAACTCAAACTTTATTTTAGTTCTCGGAATTAGTTTTTTTCATTGCATTTTATAAAACTCTTATTTTTATTTTATTTTGGATCAATAAGCTTTACACAATTCAGACTTTATACAATAGTGAGCTTTAAAAAAATACTTATATATAATAAAGGATTAAAAAAACAAGAATTCCAGGCAATTTAGGGCACCCAAGACTTTGTTCTCTTAAACCCATATTTCTTGAAATTTACTTTGAAGAATTACCGGAATTCTCTGTTCTCTGAAGATTTTCAAAAAACAATACCTGAATTAATTAAGAAAATTCAGAATTTCTTGGATAGTGTTCAACCGAATACATCCTCTTCAATTTATTGAACGTTTTGATGTGTAAAATATCATCATAACTTATTTGTTTGCAATTAGTTCAAGTAAAATTTATCCATTACTTAACAAAAAAAAAAAAAGGATGGAACTCTAGGCATATTTTTGCTTTATTTTATACAGGAAAATACAACTGAAGCTTCCCAATTCCCGAGGGCAGACAGGTCTGCATCATCCTAAAGAGTAACCAGAATTGCAATTTAACGACGATAAAATGGTAAGCACAGCACAGGCTATTGTTAACACTAACGTCTAACAGGGTGTTTGAAAGAGCCGATAGATTGTATGGTTTTTCAAACTCCTTTTTAATATTTGATTAAAAATTGAATTATGCTTTTGCATGTGCATCCCATGATAAATTTGAGGTCTGGCCTCGGTTAATGAAAAGCATCTTAAAGATGTTTTTTCACGTGAAAAAGTTAATCAAGAGGCAAATCAAACAATGTAACAAAGTCTGAATCCCAATATTTTTAACCAAATATATTAAATTAATTTTTGTTCAATCTCAATTTAAATTATATTTTAATCAAACATATATTTTATCAAATCAATCTCAACTAAAAATACTTTTTATAAAATAATTTTTTTAAAAATCACAATCATAAAAACTATTACAATTCCAAATACACCCTAAAAAAACCGAAGTGAGCATTACTATTCATATAAAACATGTGACCGCATCCTTATTTAGAATTGTTGTTGAAAAATGAAATTAAAATTGAAAAATTAATTAAAAACCATAAAAAAAGAACTCACAGGTCTATCAAACTTGTGACCAAATTATGAGATAAAAATAACCTCATAAAAAATAAACCGAAATAAATTATAAAACTTAATTCTCAAACTAATTTAACAACTCAAGTCAACCTGAGTTAACCCACCAAACTCATAACCTAAATTATAAGATGAAGATAACCTCATAGAAAACAAACTGAAATAAATCATGAAATCTAACTCCCAAATCAACGCATGTTAACGAATAAAATTAAAAAAAAAACCAATTAAAAATATAATATAAAAACTCAAGTCAATCGAGTTAATCCATTAAACATTTAGTCTATGTCACGTGATTAAAATAATTTCATAAAAAATAAATTAAAAATATTATGAAAATCAAACATAAAAAATATCTAGTATTGAAAAATGTAAATAAAATAAATATATATATATATATATATATATATATATATATATATATATATAAAACATTATTCAATTGATATTGTAAGAAGTACACAATATTCAAGTGAATAAAATATTGTAAGAAGTTCAGTAAAATCCTCACATCTTTTAGTTTTTTTTTTCTTTTAATTTTACTCAAATTGAGTAGAACCCAGTCTTCTTCTACATTCTCTTTCATCTCCCAAAACATAGATTCTCTTAAGCCAAAACCCATGTTAAAAATTGCAGACCTAGTCCAGCAATTGTGGGTTGTGATCCCAAAATCGTGAAACCATGCACTTACCTGTCGAGCTCAAATTTGGCTACCACCCCAATTCTAGACTAGATAAAGGCTGGAACACACTCGTGCAGTGAAAATGAGCATGAAGAGACAAAATTATACAGGAGACAGCATTATTTTGTTTTATACTGTATTATACACGTAGAGCACATGGAAGTTCATCATTCTTACATGCCGAAGATACATTACAAAGTTCAATTATTAAGCATATTGAGGACCAAGACTTACTCCACTGGACATGTACCATGCATATGTAGCTTTTCATAGTGGCCCCCATGAAACGTCCTTGAGATTTTATCCAAAGGAGGTGTTAATATAATAATGACTTCATTTCAAGGTTTATCTCCCGCAGCATAAGAGCTGGTTAAGCACCGTCATCTTCCAGGCTGTTGACCCTTTCGCATTCATCAATCCATTCGCTATATCTGCATTTTAAAAACAATGTGGTTAGAAAAGTAAATCTCAAGAGATTTTTGTCTTATTCCAAGGGAATATGAATTTCAACTCACATGTCTATAGGCTCAGTCAAAGCTGCAGAAACAAGGCAGAGAAGGAAGGTTAGTTCATCTCTGTTCTCACACATCAAAAGAAGGGGAAAATATATGGATAGGAGCAGAACTTCAAAGATATAAATAAATACTGCAGACTAAACAACCATGACTTTATAAACTGGTAAAATAATTATACATGTCATACTTGTCAAACCTCAAAGGGACAGATCATATGAAGCACCACAACCTTCGGAGGTAAAAATTAACCAGTAATGGAAGCATATTAAATGTTCTTGACTGCATCACAGAATCGACTAATTAACTACATAAGAATCAAGCACCAGCTATTTACAATGGATTTTTAATAGTAATGGATCTTCTGCAGGTTAGTAAGTCCCAATACGCTAAGAAAATTGCAAGTCCAATTATCTCAACCTATAAGAAGGTTGAATGATACAGGGGGAAATTGTCATAAAACTAATCTGTCGTTAGAGGCCCCCCCTATTTGCAGACTTAGAGCTAATCAAATTTAAAATTGCTTGTCATGTGCTTGACTACATCAACATGCACTCCATTCACCCGGCATGAGTGACAAAAAAACCATTTCTGGCCTAGCTACATCAAATCATAAATTTTCAAACAAATGAACACCCATGCACTTATAACTCACAGGAAAACTGAAAATCCTGTCCCATCCCACAATCCTTGACTATCAAGGGTATAGGAAATTCTGAAAAGACAATAAATAATGGGTTTCCAATCCTGAATTTATGCATTTTCTCATAGATGTAGAAGAAAACGTCAAGTTTAAGTTCCATAAAATTAATGACAGCCTTCTCTTTGCCCCATTTTATACAGCAGAAATTCTCTTTAATTCCATGAAAATTTAATCCTTGGGATTCCCTAAATAACTTGTGAATTCTGTGACTAATATATTGACTATTGAGCATGATTTGCCACGAGTTTAGTTGGGGTTTTGGATGGTTGTTGTTGGATGCCAGGTCTCATTTCATCAGAGGTCTTCTCACTTTTGATGTTTTGATTTCATTGCTACCATCCTTATCATGGTTGTCAAATCGAGATTTGATTTGTGAATTGGAGAACCCAATTTTGGTATTGTGAATTGTATGAAATCATGAATCGTAATACTCAGTATCAAATGAAAATGGCACTATGAAAGATAATTAACATACAGAATATTTCTAAAATAAAGGAGAAATGATCATTTACTAAACAAAGTGTGCATTAATTCATTTAATTTATTAGTTCTTAGTAAATACATGACCCTAAGTCTCCAAATTCAACATATTGTTCATTGGTACTTGATCACTCCAATTACTCAACTTATAATCCATCTAAAGCTACCTTCTAACAAGTTACACCACTAGATTTCCTAGTTTTAATATAAAGTACTTACCGTTCCCAATGTCAATATCACTTTTGTCATTATTATTGTCTTTGGCACCCTTGTTTCTCTCACACTTGTCTTTCATTGTGAAAATTAATGTATAATTTGTTTCAGTTTCAAGTAGAGATATTTGTCAAAGAAAATTGCTTATACATCGCTTTCACTTGTGAATTTCGGACTAAACCTTCCAACTCTTATCATCTAATTTGAAATTATGTATTTTACTTTTGTTTTCTATTTGAGTTGACTCGTAAAATCAAATCATGACTGAATTGCAAGTTTCATGTGTCACCCCACGATTCACATTGTTTTGTATGTGAATTGAGACAGATCGTAAGATTCGAATCATCTTTTGTAAGAATCTAACAACCAAGATCCTTATGGTGTCTTTGGAATAAAAAATAAGTGGACTCGTTCAAACTTTGGTTTGTTGCTGTAAATAGAAGAAATGGTGGTTATTGGATGGTTTTCACTGAGATTTGACATCACATGAACTTTATGCTGTCAAATACCTGACAGCCTAGACTAAAGTTATTGATGATTCCAACATGAAGAAAAATGAAGTTCAAGGAGTCATCAAGGATTTAAAACTGCAGGGATAATCTCAAATCATGCAAAGTGCAGGATGTGGAGGTGTATGCATGTTTTATCCTTTGTTTTGAGCTTAGGTATGGAGGCTGCCCAAATAAGGTCAAGTATCACACTCATATGTTAGTCAAGCATGCATTACTAAGGTGGTGCAACTTTTAACTGATTTATGGTGACTCAAGGATGGAGGAGAAAGACTAAATCTATTATTTTTTAACATCCAATAAGAACTCAAAATTCTTTGGAAGCGACCATCTAACAAGTGAAGATATGCTTCCCTACCTCTCTTTCCAACTTTTCTCACTCTCTCCTCTCCTCTACTTTGTACCTCTCTGAAACCATACCATCCCTTTCTTGTTTTTTGTTCCTAATTGTTTCCCTCTTTGTATTTCTCTCCAATCTTAGTTCACTTTTTCTCAAGTTCCCTTTGGTTTCCTACACATTAAAAACATGTTTCCTAGCACAGAACTTGATGCTGGGTTAATCAAATCATAACAATACCATCGCGACATTATTCAATTCTATTTGACACATCATAGAGTGGTGTGGTTGTTTATAAATTAAGTTTCAGTATTAGTTTCAGCTTGGTAACTAAGTTGATTTCATTTCTCAAAATGAAGTCAGATTGATCTAAATAAACTAGAGTTCACCAAACTGAATTAAATATGACCCTAAAAGAGCTAACGTGTAACTCAAGCTGAGATGGAGTGCAAGCAGGCCAGATCCTACACATCTAGCTCAAGATCAAAATTAAAGTTAAATTTCTTCTTCCAAATTATAAAAACAATTAAGTGACAAGGAAATTTGCATTATCATCCCCTGAACTATAGGCATATAAACATACATCTATTTATTTAAAGAACTTTGATGCAAGCGTTTCTTATTCCCATCAACTTCTTTTTACATTTAAAATCTACCTTCACATTTAAGTTTGGCAAGCCCCTACTTCTAGTTAAAGAGTATTGATTTCTTCTACTTTTGGCATTCATTTACAGTGCAAAATACCTGTGATGGTCATGCTGAAGCTCTCCTGGCAAATCCCACATACAGCCTCACCAATCAAGTTCTTCATATCACTGAGAAAGAAAGTAAGAAAAGGAAAAAGGATTAGTTTCAATGCATAATAACAAGAGTGGCATAAATCCTATTCAATTAATGATAGCAAATGTTTCTCAAAAGTGGGAGCGCAACATCACACAAATTCTTAAAAAGATTTTCCAGTAAGAGAAGAAGAATAAAATCCAGATGGAAAAGAAGGTGAATGAGAACTTACATGCGACATTCGACACTTGTGCCATGGTTGCAGAAAGGGCAACTAAAAACAGTATCAAGCTTGTCCATCCGCTTCTTGGGTGGTGGCTTTGCTCTTGACTTTCTTTTCCCCATTTGTAAATTGAAATCTACACATCAAATCATGCATCTCATTACAACATATCCTTAACCCATCTTGCATGCAAAACAGAGCCAGAATAATAAGAATTAGCAACAAAAAGAACCAGTCTTCATACAAATAAAGCATCCAAAATCGAAGCTTTTCACTTGGTCTTGGCAAACTTCAATTCATCTTCGCATACAAAAGGCGTTTGACAAATGAACAGTAACCTTGTTTGTTGAACATTCCAGTTTTATACAGAAACACATAAAATCATAGCCCATTCTTTTTGAATCTGGAAAACTATCCAAAAACAACTTATACAGGGATTTCTCTCTACTTGATTTCAATAAATTTAGCCAGTAACAAACACGCAACAACAACAAAAAGCAAGCTCTGTTTTTTTTTCAAAAGAAATCATCAAAAGAAAATAGGGGAAAATATCGATTTAGATGAAGAGAAAGAAGCATAAAAACAAGATGGGAGAAGAAGAAACAACAAACCCTAGAACGCTCCTTCAAATAATGGAAATAAAAGCAAAGAAAAGAAAAGAAAAGAAAGCGTACCTGAATCAGCAGAGAATAATAGTTGGGTTATTGAGACTTTAGATGGGGCTTTTACAGAATTCTGTGGACAGCCTCTCCTGTTGTGTTGACACCGTGAAGAAGAGAAGGGATGACTTCTTTATATATATATATATATATATATATATATATATATATATATATATATTAAGTGATAGATTATTAATTATTATACTTTATATCACCGGGTAATTTCTCTCCATGAATAAATCCGTGCAGCAGCCTAGTCCTTCCCTAGACTCAGCCTTCCCTCACCAATTTCACTCGTATTTGCCTAGTAATTGAGTGTTTCCCTCACCCAAGAGATTTCCCAACTTTCCTAAGTTAAAGACAAATGGAATACACAATTAGATTGCACGCCACAAAGTAAAGCACACCAAGAATACAAGAAGAATTCTCAACCTTTATTTATCTCGTCAACAAAGGATTACACAATGAGTATGTGTACTATGCACAGAAATCACATGCTACACAATCAAGCTTACACTCGTTATTTCTCTCTATGCATTCACTATCTCGTATGCTCTCCTTTCTGCCACATCTAAAAGCATCAACAGCTATTTATAGCCAAGTATGTGAGCTGCAAGGCTCACCCATGATCTTCTATTTTTCAGGACATAGTGGGGCACTTTCTCCCCCATGTTCTCCATGATCTCAGCAGCTTGGAGAGCACCCCAGTCATGCTCCCACGTTTTGCCCCCATAAGGTTGCCACTTCACCCACATTCTGCCCCATGATCCCATGATCTAGGAAGACCATGACTGCCACTAGCCCACGTTCTGCATGCCCACCTGGCAGCCCCATCTGCCAGCTCTTGCTTCTTCAGCTATTGAGTCACTCGTATGCCTTGGACAGTCCTTCGTCTAAGTTTTAGATCGTGCCAAGTCGAGCCCCTGACTTGCACAAGCTGTTGCGCGTTGCCGAATTCGCATCTATGTGCAAGCTGCCAATTCCTGCGCTGCCGAATTCGCATCTGCGTGCAGGCTGCCAATGTCTTCGCTATCGAATTCTCGACAGCCTCTGTTCTCGTCAGCCTATGTCCCTGACGAGTTTTTCTGCCTGGCTTGGACATTCCATCGTCCAGCCCATGTTCGTCAACAATCTGCGCTGCCGATTTTCCTTTGATGAACCTACAGCTGCACAAATCTGCGCTGCCGATTTATCCCACTGTTGGCACAGCTGCCAGCACCCTTAGGCATTGTTTTGGACAACCTGCCGAAGCGTGCACCTAGTGCACATTTAACACTGTTACAAACCACCCCCACCAAAAGAACCTGACGCCCTCGTCGGACAGATTCGAAGTACCCTTGCACCACATTTGTTCCTCGTCACACTCCATGTTTCTCCCCACGGAACCTCTAGCTTTGCCCACATTTAACAACAATTCAGTCCATCGAATTTTGTCAACTTGTTTTAAAACCAAGTTGTGACATATTCTATTTTGGCTCATTAGTTTTCCACAAATGTCAAACATATCATACTCGCAAGTATGGTTTCATGAAGTTAAGACACTAATCACAAGTGTCCACAAGGTGTCCATCCCTCTTCACAAAGTACATTCACACAAAATCCTTTGAAGAATCACATAAGCTCCCATACGAACATTTAATTATCCAACCATTCTGCGTGTCCAATACTGCAAGTATAAAATTTAAATATTGCTTACTTGTCTGTTTGTACAGCAATCCACTCTTCTTGACGAATTCGCCTTAGCCTAAGCAAGGCTGCCGCTGTCCATCGCTGCTGAATTCTATGCAATGTGCTTTTTGTTGGCGTATCGCCACCCCTAGAGTTCAAACCATGATCTGTCCATAGTCAAAGTTACGAAACTCCTCCAATTCTGCCTTGCCCAAGGCAGTTTGGCCATGCCCAAGTCCTCATCGACTAGAATGACCCCTTACCACTAACTCTTTTACTTAGTGTTAAGCACACGTATAGGATTTACGTATGTCATTCCCCCTCCATCTTTCTCCACAGAAATAGCACTAAGTTATGCTCTCATCCGGCAGTCCCTTGTAAAGTGCTTACCCTCGCAAATAAATTATTATACTTTATACATTATTATCTAATAAACTAAAACTTCTCAGTCTTTTTACTGAGGGAATTGAATTGAAATGCTGAACTATCTTTTTTTTCTAGTTTTTTTTAACTTTTTGAATTGTTTTTTTTTTTAAACTGTTTTTATTTTTATTTTGTTGTTTTTTATGCCTTTTGTTTTTTTGCTTCTTTCTTTGTTTTTTTAATAAATTTATTTATTTAATTTAGTTGATTAATGTTAAAAAAAAATTATTTAGTTACCAAACTTTCATGATATTGATTCGTTTAACAAGTTAACTTGGTATCACGAGTTAACCTGATTTTTTTTTGCTTTTTTTTTTTAATTAATTTTTGCCGTTTATTTTAGTTTGTTAATGTTAAATTTCTTTCTATTTAGTTATCAGATTTTCATGATATATATTACAGGTTTCACGGGTTAACCCATCCATTTTTATTTGTTTTTTTTGTTAATGTTAGATTTCTTTCTATTTAGTTATCAGACTTTTATGATATATATCTAAAGTTTCACGGGTTAACTAAGTTAATTATGGGTTAACCCGTTTATTTTTTTATTTTGTTAATATTAATTTTTTTATTTAGTTATCAGATTTTCATGATACAGATCTCAGGTTTAACGAGTTAACCTGATTTGATGAGTTAACCCTGAGTTTTTTTTAATTATTTTTTCATTTAATTTAGTTTGTTAATGTTAAATTTCTTTGTATTTAGTTATCAGACTTTCATTACACATATCCCAGGTTTGACGGGTTAACCCAATTAATTATGGGTTAACCCATCCATTTTTTGTGTTTTTTTTATTTTGTTAATATTATTTTTTTATTTAGTTAGCAGATTTTTATGACACGAATCCCGAGTTTAACCGGCTAACCCGGTTTGACAAGTAACCCAGAGTTTTTTTTTTTGCTTTTTAATTACTTTTTTCATTTAATTTAGTTTGTTAATGTTAAATTTCTCTCTATTTAGTTATCAGACTTTCATGAATACATCCTGGTTTTGACGGGTTAACCGAGTTAATTATGGGTTAACCTGTCAATTTTGTTTTCTATTTAGTTATCAAACTTTCATGACGTGAATATTAGGTTTGATGGGTTAACCTGGTTTGAAGGGTTAACCCACTTAATTTAATTTTTTTTCCTTTTTCTTCATGTTGGTTTTTTTTCTTTTTAATTAATCTATTTAATTATCACACTTTTATGACACGATCTTGCAACCAGACCCACATCCAAGGCTCTTCGGTCTAGTGTTGCAGCCAGACTCACTTAAATTTGAGTTATGTAAGTTTAATATTATTGTTAATATTATAAATATTATTCTTGGATCAAGCGTTGCAGTTAAACCCAAGGCTTTTGGGTATATCTTTGCAGAAAGACCTAACACTCTTAGATCTTAGTTTTTTTTATATATTTTTTATGTAAGAAAAAAAATAACCCGTGGGTATGCCTTTGTTCTTTTTTCCTTTTCTTTGTCTTTTTAAGCCTTTTATTGTGGACTGCACAGTGGAGTCCACAATGAAAAAGCTATTGCCTTTAGTTTTTTTTTTTGTTATTTATTTATTTTTTTAATTTACTTTCATAATATTAAATTTTTTCTATTTAATTATCAGAATTTTATGACACGGATCCCATATTTGACGGGTTAACCTGGTTTAACAGATTAAGCCAGTTGATTCATATTTTTTTTCCTTTTCTTCATTGGTTTTTTTTTTCTTTATGTGGGTGTTTTTCTATTTGTTTTTTCCTTTTTAATTAATGTTTTTTTTTTTTTAATTTAGTTCATTAATATTAAATCTTTTTTCTATTTAGTTATCACAATTTCATAACATGAATTCCAGGTTTAATTGGTTAACCTGATTTGGCAGGTTAACTTAATTGATTCAAATTTTTTTTAATTAGTTTTTCCTTCTAATTTTTTCTTTTAATATTATATAAACTTCACAGTGAAAAGGCTGATGCCTTTAGTTTTTTTTTTTTCCTTTTATACCTTTCACTATGGACTGCACAGTGGAGTCCACGGTTAAAAGGTTGATGCTTTTTTTTTTCTTTTCAATTAATTTTTTTAATTTATTTTTTTGATATTAAATTTTTTTCTATTTAGTTATCAGACTTATGACACGGATTTCAAGTTTGACTGGTTGAACTAGTTAATTTAGATTTTTTCCATTTTTTCCATTAGTTTTTTCTTCTTATAGGTTTTTTTCTTTTCCTTTTCTTTTTAGTTAATATTTTTTTGTTTAATTTAGTTCATTAATATTTTTTTCTATTTAGTTATCGACTGATGTCTTTGACTCTAGACTGCCTAGTGTAGTTCATAGTAAAAAGGCTGATGCCTTTTGTTTGTTTTTGTTTTTTTTACTTTTAAATTAATTTTTTTCTTTTAATTTGGTTTGTTTATGTTAAATTTTTTCTATTTAGTTATAAAACTTTCATGACACGGATCTAATGTTTGACGAGTTATCCCAGTTAATTCAGATTTTTTTTTCTCTTTTTTCATTAGTTTTTTTCTTCGCATAGGTTTTTTTTCTTCTATGTTTTTTCCTTTTTAATTAATTTAGTTTGTTGATATTAAAATTTTTTTTATTTAGTTATCAGACTTTCATGACACGAATCTCAAGTTTAACGGGTTACCAATTAATTTAGATCTTTTTCTCTTTTTTCATTAGTTTTTTTTTCCTATAGTTTTTTTTTCTTTTAACCCAGTTAGTTTTTTTTTTTTTTGCTTTTTTGCCTTTTTTATGCCTTTAATTGTGGACTGTACAGTGCAATTCATAGTGAAAAGGTAGGCTTTTGTTTGTTTTTTTTTCCTTTTTATTTATTTTTTTTCATTTATTTTAGTTTGTTAATGTTATTTTTTTTTCTATTTAGTTTTCAAACTTTCATGACATGGATCATTGGTTTAACAGTGACACGACCAAAAGCTTGATGTCTTTTCCCAAGTGCAGGAGTGTTGAAGTAATAAATAACCCGGCAAGACCGGGGTCGAACCACAGAGAGGTTAATTGTATAAATTATAAATAACAATACAACAACAACAACAACAACAACAATAACTATAATAATTATTATAATACTCAGTACGTGGCGTTGTTATACCTGAGAATGATCTAAAAGATCGGGTCACAGGTTTCCAGCCTATATACTGAGTTTATGAAAAGATCAAAGATATATAATATATAATATAAACAGAATGTAAATAATAATAATAATAAAAGCAGAAGATGAAGAAATTAATGAGAACTTTGAGATGAAAGATTAACGTAAGGATTAAACAATGATAAAAACAAATGTCAAGGTTAGAGGATCCACTAATGGTACTTCAAACAAGTATAGTATAAACTCTTATTACTCAATTGGAAACCACACATAAAGGAGGTTCCAATCAGATTATAAATTGTTAACATGATTACATTAGTTATCTTATTCGAATAAAGCTAATACTTGTAAATGTTGGCAGGCATTCATGATTATAACTTATGTTAACAACAAATCAAGTTCCTTTCATAGCTCAGGTATCGGTTATACCATACAGTATAGGCTATGAAAGTGTCAAGTATTTGTTGTACCAAGTGTTATACAACATAAATCTAGATTAACCATTTAACAAGCAAAGTATTAAAAGTGAACAAGATAACAAATATAAAACATGTTAGTATCCAACGTTAAGGTCCATGTTAAGTTTATATTATACTTATTCTTACACCATTAGTGTACCCTTTTCACCTTGACATAATTAACTTAGCTGAACATAATGAAAGAAAGAAACATAAATGAACAAGATAAGAACATAAATGAGAAAGAAGTTAACTAAGTAAAGGAAAGGAAATAAAGTGCATAAACTTGATATTGATGAAAGCAAAACATAAGCAATACAAAGAGAGAAAGCAAGAGCATGATCTTGATCTGAATACCAAGATGCCTCAATACATGGTAAGTGCCTCCTTTTATAGGCCAAAATTTAGAACTATTGATTTGTTGACTAATTGATGAGTGGGTGGCCACATCTTGACTTGGTGACAATCCTTATCTTCTTGTCTGAACAAGACGTCATTGCTAGCATCATAATTTGCCCAGAATCCTCAAGAATATTCTAGGAAATTGTCTCAGCTTTCCAACAAAAAAAAGATGAGGTCATTTGGACTTCTAGAACTCAAGATATGGGCTGAACACTAAATAGTGTCTGGGCTGCAGGACAGCTTCGGACTTCTTCGTTGTTCCTATAATTTGAACTTGAAAATGGCCTTCTTAGATCTTGGTGTCCAAATGAAAGTTGTAGGCCTATGTTTTACCTTTCCATCCATATAAAATGGACCTAAATCCGAGATCTAGAGCTCCAGATATGATCCAATTACCGAGCAATGTTCCGGTTTGGACTGCACCGACATCTCTTTTCTAAGTTTAGCCATTTCTTTGTCCTTTAACTTTCAATGCTTAAACTCATCAATCAATCCTTTTATTTATATGATAGTCCTGCATTTAAAATGAGCATTTACCATAAATTAAGATATCTTATAATATCAAACTTGTTATTATAAAACATGCTTTAGTTAAGGAGTTATTGATACTTCAAGTGCAAAATGATGATATAAAACCTTGATAAACATGCACTTTTAAGTACTAATCAAACAGATTAGCTTGATTAATTCTGGGTTAACCCGTCAATTTTTTTTTCTATTTAGTTATCAAACTTTCACGACACGAATCCAATATTTGACGGGTTATGCCTTTAGTTTCTTTTTTTCCTTTTATACCTTTCACTATAGACTGCACAGTGGAGTCCACGGAAAAAGGTTGATGCTTTTTTTTTTCTTCTTTTCAATTAATTTTTTTAATTTATTTTGTTGATATTAAATTTTTTCTATTTAGTTATAAGACTCATGACACAGATCTCAAGTTTGACTGGTTAAACCAGTTAATTTAGATTTTTTTCCATTTTTTCCATTAGTTTTTTCTTCTTATAGGGTTTTTCTTTTCCTTTTCTTTTTAGTTAATATTTTTTTTGTTTAATTTAGTTCATTAATATTTTTTTCTATTTAGTTATCGACTGATGTCTTTGACTCTAGACTGCGTAGTGTAGTTCATAGTGAAAAGGTTGATACCTTTTGTTTGTTTTTGTTTTTTTTACTTTTAAATTAATTTTTTTCTTTTAATTTGGTTTGTTTATGTTAAATTTTTTCTATTTAGTTATAAAACTTTCATGACACGGATCTAATATTTGACGAGTTATCCCAGTTAATTCAGATTTTTTTCTCTTTCTTCATTAGTTTTTTTCTCTGCATAGGTTTTTTTCTTCTATGTTTTTTCCTTTTTAATTAATTTAGTTTGTTGATATTAAATTTTTTTCTATTTAGTTATCATACTTTCATGACACAGATCTCAAATTTGACGGGTTACCAATTAATTTAGATTTTTTTTGTCTTTTTTCATTAGTTTTTTTTTCCTATGGGTTTTTTTTTCTTTTAACCTAGTTAGTTTTTTTTTTTGCTTTTTTGCCTTTTTTATGTCTTTGACTGTGGATTGCACAATGCAATTCATAGTGAAAAGATAGGCTTTTGTTTGTTTTTGTTTTTTTTCCTTTTTATTTATTTTTTTTGTTTATTTTAGTTTGTTAATGTTATTTTTTTTCTATTTAGTTATCAAACTTTCATGACATGGATCATGGGTTTAATGGGTTAGCCTGATTAATTCTGGGTTAACCCATCAATTTTTTTTCTATTTAGTTATCAAACTTTCACGACATGAATCCAATATTTGACGGGTTAACCCAATTAATTCAATTTTTTTTCTTTTTCTTCATTAGTTATTTTCTTCATGTTGGTTTTTTTTCTATGTTTTTTTTCCTTTTACTTAATCTATTTAATTATCATACTTTTATGATATGACCTTGCAGCAAGACCCACATCCAAGGCTATTGGGTCTGGTATTGCAGTCAAACTCACTTAAACTTGGATCGTGTAAGTTTAATGTTATTATTAATATTATAAATATTACTCTTGGGTTAGGCGTTGCAGCCAAACTCAAGACTCTTGGATATAGCATTGTAGAAAGACTTAACATTTTTAGATCTTAGTTTTTTTTTATATATTTTTTATGTACAAAAAATTAACCTGTGACATCACACGAGCCATCTAATTAGTACATTATATTATAAGGCAATAGTGTTTTTAGATTCTATAAGGAATTATCACTTTTTAGAAAGTGTCAAGATTGAAAAAATATTCTTTAAGTTGCTCATATGCCATGCTATGTCTTTAAATTAATCTTGTATATAAAATTATATGTTTTTATCTTGCATACATTTATAAGTGACAATTAAATGTTTATGGCCATTAGATTTTAGTGATGAATTAGGCATATCGATGAATATATATATATATATATATATATATATATATATACATGGTTCGGTTTTTTTTTTTAAATAACTAAACCAAAATTTATTTTTTTTAAAAAAACTGAAATCCGTTCAAACCGACTAGTTTCAGTTTGGTTAGATTTTTTGGAACAAAAACTAGTTCAAACCAGTTTGACTTGGTTTTTTTAGTGTCGCTTGGTTTTTTCTGGTTTGACTTGATTTTTTCGGTTTGACTTGTTTTTTTCCGGTTTGAATTGATTTTTTTCCAGGTTTTTTGTTTGGGTCTAGTTTAGTTTTTTCAGTTTCAGGTTTATAAAATAGAAACTGAATCAAACCGGTTAGTTTTTTCAAAGTTTCAATCGGTTTAATAAGTTATTTTTCATGGTTTGGTTTTTTCAGTAATTGTTTTTTTAGTTTTTCAGTTTAATTAATTTTTTGGTTTTGTTCTCACTTCTAATATATAGTTTATGCTTGATATTTTGGTGTGAGGTATTTTTAAATTGAAAATGTATTAAAATAAAATTTTATTAAAGTGATATTTTTATTTTTTTATTTTTAGATATTAAATTATATATAAAAAAACGCTAAATTAATTATCCTTGCGCCGTGTACGAGGCAGAAGCCATGTCAATTGATATTTTTGTTGACGTGCCACGGAAGCGTGGTATCCTCCATGATCCTGTGCTCTGCTCTGCGGCTAGAAATAAGAAGGACCCGCGTGCCAAGAATATGCTTTTTCAGGGTTCTTTTCCCGCATTTCTATTCTATTGTGTTTTCACTCACAAAGAAGACGGTAAATAACTGAGTTTATTTATTTATTTTTAACTAGGATGCCTTAAAAAGTGATTTGGTATTTTTCAATGGTAAATTTGTAATTTAAGGATTGTTATGGATTATTTATGTCTTTTTAACCTTTTGTAACACTCCAATTACTGATTTACCTCGCTCAAAATAAATTGAACTATTGGTTTATAATATAGAATTAGCATGATCAGACTGGCATAAAAATTACAAATAGCATATACAGCCCAAAAATATGTTTTATTTATTAAATGATCTTAGGTAGTTTTTCTGCCTAGAGTTCATTTTTTTTTTTGAACTAGGATGTCTTCATATAACAGTTAAATTACTGATTTACCCCACACTTAAAATAAAATAAATTATTAGTTTGTAATGCAAGATTAGTATAATCAGACTTGTCTTAATATAAATTATAAATAGCACATTCAATATTCATTAATTAAGTAAGTAGAATTTTTTATTTTTAATTTTAAGAGCTAGCTTAACTGATCAGATTTATTTTAAAGTTATTAGAGATTTATATGATCATTAAATTCAAGACCTATAGAATTAGTTGAGATACGTACAAATTAACTCGGATGCTCATATTATTAATAATAAAAACAAATAATCATAATTTTTAGCTGGTCTTGTATGCGAAGAATATGCTTTTTCACGGTTCTTTTCCATTCTATTGACTTCATCGTCTTCCTATTTAAATTGACTTGTCTAATTCAAACACATGCTTCTCATTTCTTTTGTGAACTCAATTCTCTTCTTCTTTCCCCACCTTACTTCGGTCAAAGTCTACTTACGAACGTTCCTGCTTAATTTAGTTGGTAAAATTAATTAATTAATTGCATAATCATAAACATATTATCATTTTTAATTTCATCTATTTTGGAAATGGATAAAGAAAGAAGATAAAAAAACTATACAATTGACACAAATAAGTGGATGAGATATAGTTTTATTATATAAAATAAATAGATAGATATAGGTAACTCTAATATTCATCATTCTCCCCAGGTTTTCCATGAATGGAGAAAGAGTGAATATATATATATGCCAGTGATTTAGAGGTATATATTGTTTCCTTTTTTTTTAGTAATTGAATATATCGAGGAATGCTAAAAATTAATCATCTATAGAGTAATGTTAAGAATATTAAGAAAATATGATAAAAGTAACTTTAAATGTATTTTCAAAGTTTTAAATTTTTATTATATTTTATTGATTTTTTTTTTTTAAAAATTTCTTTCATCTCTGTCCTTTAAGGATAATATAATTAATTATGCCCAACTGCTATGGATACTTACACAATTAAATAGAGTTTTTTTTTTAATCATCTAGTAGATAAACTTAGTGATAAAAATTTAAAACCAAAAAATTTGCTTTCCTTATAGTTTTAAATTTAAGTCATGTGGTTGCTAATATAATGGATATTAAAAGTTTATATGGTCATCAACTTTAAAGCTCGTATAATTAGTTGAAATATGTGCAAACTGATACAGATATTCATATTAATAATAATAAAAAACCTTTTTTATTTTTTAATTGTACACTTAGATTAAGTGCAAAAAACACTTAAAAATCAATAGACATTAATTTGAAGGAAAGACTTTTTTTTTTTCAAAACTGAAGGCAAACATGTTCATAAACAAAGTTAATTACAAATATTTTTTAGGTTTTTATAAAATTCATCGAAATTAAAATTAAATTGTTTTAAGTGTCTATAGAGAAATAATCAATAATTTGTTTTAACTACATGGATTGAAAAATATTTTAATTTTCAAGAATTATTTAGGCTCTATTTGGAATTGTAATTTAATCATGCTTTTGAAAATTTTTGAATTTTTTTCTTAATTTTAAATTATTTTTTTGGTATATTTAAATTACTTTTGATATACTAATATTAAAAATAAATTTTAAAAATAAAAAATATATTTATTTGTTTTTAAGTGAAAAATACTTTAAAAAATAATATCTACCACACTCTTAAACAAACTACCCTGTTTGAGAATGTGGTTGTGATTGTTGTTCAGAATATTTTTTATGCCGAAATACATTAAAATAATATTTATTTATTTTTAAAAATTATTTTTGAGATGAACGTATAAAACAATCTAAAATATAAAAAAATATTAATTTTTCATTTTTTTTTTCAAATTTAACGCAGCATAAATCGGTAATGGATTAAGGTTTCAATTTTGTTTTGTCTAATGTATTTTTTTTTTTAATTGTAATTAACTTATAGTTCAAGGGAATGGGGTTGTAATTAACTTATATGTTATTCCGACACGCGTTCAGTTAAAGGCTTAAAAGCTGTATTTATTCAACAGCAACGACCGTAAAAAATTAATAAGAAAATAATAATAATCTCCCAAATTGACTGACTGTAATAACTAGTAACTACTAACCTTAACTTCAACGGTTCAAAGGAAAAAATAAATAAATAAATAAAAATAATAATTAAATAACAACTCCACTCCGTCCACGTTTGGCAGCCTTACCTTATATTTTACAACCACAATCCCTCTCTCTGTCTCCCTCCCTCCCTCCCTCCCAAATCATAACACGGAGATCTCTCCTTTTTTAGGTTAACCTTCTTCTTTCTCTCTCAATTCTTGCTTTTCTTTGTCTTAAATTCAATTTTGGAATCTACGGTTTCTTTTCATTTCTTTGATTCTGATTTCTTGGTTTTGCAGGTATTTATAATTTAGCATAATCTCTCCTTTGGTGAAATTCCATCTCTTGATTGATTATTTTCATGATCACAAGGTACTTCTTCATCCTTCCTTTTCTGTTTCTGCCCTTTTGTTAAATGTCTCAATTTTATGAACAATTTATTTAATTATTTTTAAGAAGTCGAGTTTTTTTTTCTTCTTTCCCGATAAGTAATGATTTTTTTTTTTTTTTTGTGTTTTGTAGTTTTAGATTTTGATGATAATTGAATCTAATCATATGTTTGTTTTGAAATGATTAAATAGGCAATGTTGGACTCTTTGGACAATAATTTTTGTTTCTTTGAAGTTGAGATTTCTTTGGCACAATTTTGAAATAATTTAATCAAGCATCTTCTTGTGTCGCCTGTATTGGGCCTCCCTTAATTTCCAGAATAGGATGAACCAGTAAGCGAAAGCTGAAGCATCATTAACCTAAAAGTGTCAGCTTAAGTTTTCCCGTCCACCCACGTGATCATGTTTTAGCTGACAAATGTGTGGTGTTCTTGTTTAATATATAAGAAACACAAGTGAATGGGATGAAATTATAGTTATTGATAAGTTTGTTAATCTCTAACACATGAATTTGACTGGAGGAAAGTAGTGATGTTGTAGATTGGGCGATTAGTTGCAGAATTCTTGGAATGTAATGCTTGATGAAGTTCAAGATTAGGTGATGTAAGGATGGTTTCCATTATCTTTTCCCTTTAGTTGGAACATCTATTGGTCTTGGAGAAAATTATTCGTTTTGGTTGGCCGCAACAAATTCACAAAGGAGTAGCTATGTACTTTGGCAGCATGATATTGATTTTTTTGGTGAATGGAGGACATTGTTTATCCTTAGCCTGACAGATGAAAGTGCTCTTTTGAAGAATGGAGATTCTCATGCAATTCATTTGTGTTTTTCCTAGATTTGATGGCACCAAAATTTGTTAAATTAAGAAGAAAGCCTTCAATTACATAAGGTTAGGGTCATTGCATTGAGGTTACATGTAGTTGTTGACTGTTGAGAATGTTATGCTTGTACTTCTAGAGACTTTGCGTTGTGTTTTGACCTAGGGGCCTTTTTCCTTAGAGAAGGTATTCCAGAAGCAAAAGTTCATTGCATCTTTAGTTTCAGTTGTGATGAGACATGGAATGCATCTCCATTTTAGATATCAGAAAGATAAAGTTCAACAGCTTTCTGCATTAGTGAAATGAGTGTAATCATTGAAGATAGATGTAAAGTTTTTCATCCATCATGAAAGCACCAAATGCTTGATAGGGATCTTGAAGTGGGTTACACTGTGAGCTTCGCATTGGGAGTTGTATAACTCCCTTTCTCTCGCATACTCTCCCCTTGTTCAGTGTGATATTGTGCTCATCTCTCATTCTTGTTTCATCATAGGGATATTCTCCATCCTCCCTGTCTGTTCCTTTTCTCTTCTCACACTACACATGAAATAGGTGAATTGATGTGGTAGACAGTGGGATGCTTTGCAATTTAACATTAAATGAAAATAACATTAAATGAAAATAACATGGGAATCTTTTGGTCTGATGTATTATATTTCTCATGTTCCGCCTTTAGGTTGAACCTTGGGTAGAATTTGGAAATTCTCCTCTTTCCCAAGTTTGAATGGGACTTGTGTGAAGCTCAATTCAATATCTTCAAAAACTTCTTTAACTTATTTGTCTGTGTTATTTCATTTCTTTCTGATAGGGGATGCTTTTCACCAAGCTGTAGTATAAATGGTAATAAATTGATGAAAAGGAATTATGTAATTACACAGATGTAATTTGTACATATTGCTTGTTGTGCAACATTGCTTAATATTTTATTTAATGTCTTCCATCACGTGTTCCTAATGTCTGAGATGGTATTTTGACTTTGTATTGCTCTCTTGGTTTATATATTTCGAATATGGATATGCATGTATTCATTACACATGCCATCCTTATTCTGGTTGCTGAATAATTGTTATCTTGTTTTCCCACTCCAATTCTCATTGACAACTTATATCACAGCTTATTTCTCTCAACTGATTCTAACATCTCTATGTGAATATCTTGGCTATGAAGCAGGGATAATTTGAGATATGGGACAAAGAAACATGCTATGCACCAATCAGATGATTGATTTAGAAATGGATCAACAAAGCCAGGGATATCTACATCCTGAGCCCTGCATTCTTTTAGGGGGTGTGACAAACTTCCGACCATCTGATATTCCAACCATGGTAGCAACTTCAGGGAACACTAACAATTGTGATGGCCATCTAGTGGATCATTATGATGGTGCTATGTTCTATGGTATGCCCCAATACCATGGTCTTCATCCTCATCGTCAATATCATGGCCCCAATCTTGATTTAAATGTTGCTACTGCACCCAACTTCTATGTTCCTTACGTGACTCCATCGTCTGGTATTCCTATCAGTCATGGGTCTTGTGATCAGTTATCATCTTCCAACAATTATGGAGTGATTGATGTTTCTGCGGATGGGTATGGGACACACAGTCACTTAATGGATAATGCTAGAGGTTCATTCAAGATAAAGAATGCAGAAGGAAACCCAGGGAATTTCCAGTATCTGAATGCATCGGCAAGCTCTAGCTCTTCAGTTGCCCCATTGAATACAAGGCATCCTGAGGGGGTTGCTTTGATGGATGCTACACCATTCACCCCGCCACATTACCGAGGGAGCAGTGCTTCATCAATCAGAGATGTGGGATCTCAAAGCAGTGCGAGGAATAGATTAGGTGCTGCTGGGTTAGATCCTGCTCTGGTGCACAATCCGAACCATTTTATTCAAGCAAACTATTTGAGTCAACCCTATCAGCCAAGTGGCTCTCTTTGGTTAGATCAACATTTAAGCAACAGTGCTCCTGATGGAGGCACTTCAGGATGGACTCAGACCCCTGCTATTCCTTACATGCATGGTATCTTCTACTTGTTTTTTCTACTCGTTGTTCTCCTAATGTATGATCAAATACTTTTTTTCTCGAATTTTGTTCTTGGTAACCATAAATTGACCAATTATTGTAAATATTAAGCACATCGGTACATTTTCTGGTAGGGAACAATCTCAATGGAGGTCCTATAGAAATTGGAAATATGGGTCTACAGCGGTATCATGAGCCAGCTAGCAACAGAAGTAATGCCAGTTTCTCCCATCCTTCTCCAGTGAACCTCCAGCACCACAATTTTCATCATATGTCTCCACCAATTCAAGGAATGAGAGGCCACAATATTAATACTCGTCCTCAAGCACCAGCAGCTTCATTCAGAGTTCCTACAGCCAATGCCTCACAAAGCACTATGATTCCATCTCAAGATGGTTTAGATATTGGACTTAGGCATCTAGGATCAGTTCAACCAACTGGCCTTAGAATGTACAGGCCTCACCGTGAGGGAGTTGTACCTGAGACCACCCTAAGACATCGCAACCTCCCACAGTTGAGAGTATTGCCAACAGACGTAAGACTCCAATCTTCATTTTCATTTCTGCAATTTCTTTTTCCTCATTCTTTATTATGAGTGGTTATCTTTTGTTCATGATGATATTATTGGTGAAACAAAAATCCTTTTTTGCTATTTCTTCTGTTTATAAAGTGGCTAAAACATTTCTGATTCATGTGTATAGGGGGTAGCAATATTAGGGTTCCCTGACTATTATGAAGTAGAGAATCATGTTGACCACCACAGAGATATGCGCTTGGATATAGAGGACATGTCTTATGAGGTAAGCTTGAGGTACTTTGACAACAGTATCTCTTTTAACATGCAAAGCTAAATATGTAGTCAGTAGTGAGGACTAGGAGAACCTTTATGAGATTCAGTTATTTTGGATTGTCTAGATGAATGGAGGATTGTCATGTTTTAATCTTAAACATCTGAGATGAACAACCTGAAATGCGTCTTCTTTTTGTTTTGTAACATGAAATTTTCGACTTTGAGTACAGGAGCTTCTTGCACTAGGGGAGCGAATTGGCAGTGTAAATACTGGATTATCAGAGGGAACCATCAGAAAACAATTAAAAACAAGAACTTATTTATCATCTCCTTCAATCAATTTGGAAGAGGCAGCTTGTATGGATCAAGAAGCTGATTCTTGTATTATTTGCCAGGTATTGTAAAAGCAACCTTGTGAATTTGGTATTGGGACATTTTTTAATCATGCTCAATTTTCTAGAATGCAGTATAGTTTTATTACCTGGTATTCTGCATATTGAATGAAATGTTATCTTCTCTCTTTCATGCAATGGATGACAATCTTTTTGATCTTTTGGGACTTTACAGGATGATTATAAGAGCAAGGAGAAAATTGCAACTCTTGATTGTGGACATGAGTATCATTCAGATTGCTTGAAGAAGTGGCTACGCTTGAAGAATGTCTGCCCCATCTGCAAATCAGAAGCCTTAAACACGGAAAGAATGGATGTTTAAGGTGGTGATCTTGCTTTATATAAAATGAAAGGAAAAATAAAGTAGAGGAAGGAGGTGACAGTTTCTTTCTCATAATTTGTTTATTATAACAAAGTTGATATTTTGGCATATGTATTTTGTATATGCACTTGCAAATATACGTCTAACCATCACACTAAGTCATTTATTTGTTGGCTCTGTATGTATTAAACCTGTACATACATTCATTATGCATTTCGTGTGATGTATCATAAACTTTCAGTTAATGTGCCCTTCCGGTTCACTAATGTATTTTGCCATGCACAGCAGTTTTGGTACTTTTAGTTTGACAATAGTCAACACTTCATTTTACTACACTTTATTTTCCTTGCATAGCAGTCTCAAAATTCAATAGAGAGCGGAGAAAGGGTCGCTCAAATTCAATAGAGAGGAGAAAGGGTCGCTAGACGATGGAGGAGAGAATGTTCATTGCCATAATTCTGTTAATAAAAAAACTAATTTTGGAGTCAAAGTGTCTTGTAATGAAAGGAGTGCTATTTAGGTGTTTTTGTTTTCAATGTTGACTTAAAAGGTAGATTGACGCTGAGAGAATTTTTGTATTTTTGAATTGATTTTAGCTTTTTTGGGTTGAGAAATTAGTGTATTGAGGTTATAAGAGTCTTTTTCTTCTTTTTTATTGGTTTTTAGATGAAAATGAGTGAATTGGTATTTGAGTCTAGAAAATCCTACATCATTTCTTGGTCACTTCTTCGGTAAAAAAAAAAGCTAGGCGAATGTTGCATTGACTATCCAATATACACACACACACACACACACACACATATACATATACACACGCAAGCCTTAGGTTTATTTTTAATGGGCCAAGCATGCACCTTGCCTCTGTTTTTTATGTTTTTTTTCCTTAAATTAAACTTTAATTTCTTTAAAAATCATTAAATCAAATATATTGCATATATTATTTTTTAAAATTAATAAATTAATTAAGAAATATTTTAAATATATTTTTTTAAATATCATTTAACTTTGTTTTCGAACAAGATTATAGTAGCCAATTACAGTAAATATTAAGGGTGATGCTAGATAATTTAACAATCTACGTTCCAAGTTATCGAAATAGATTGAAATGAGATAACCAATTAACTGAGGTTTCCCCATGATATTCTAACGAAGCCAAGTGCAGCGGTGTAGAAAGGAGAACTGAAAGTTTTAGGGAGTACATTTATACGAGGGATTAAACTCAAGAGAAGGAGACAAGGATAAAGGGAAGGAGGGGAGAAAATCAAGCCATTCTTCCATTCTTTTCACATTAAGTCTATTTTTTTTTCTTTGAACATATTTGTGTATGAAAGAAATTGGGGATTTGAGAAATTCTTGCTTGGGTTGTTTAATTTATATTGGAATCATGTTAACATGCATCTTTGATTGTTGGGACAAGCTAGAATTGAAGCAATCAAGAAAAAAAGATTTCCCCTTTTCTTTTGTGTTGATGCCGGCCTTGCGGTACCAAGCAAGGGAGGAATGTTTTGTTCGAATTTATTATTTATAGGATATGTAAGCTTGTTTTGATCCTTATGGTTATGAATTCATGCATAAATTTGAAGGAAAAACAACAAGAAATTTATGATTTCTTTGGTATTTAAGCCTTGGCCTAAGGCCATTGAAAATAAATGGGTGAGTTTAAAAAATATGATTAGGTATTATCATATAAAATATATGCGTAGTAATTATATTGAAATGGACGTGTTGAATGAAATAAGACAATTTTGGGCATTCTATGTAAAGGTTAGTTGAAATGGTTCGTAACGTGAGAAATAAAATAATAAATGTTATTGGTATCATTAACATAAAAATATGTTAATTATGTGGAAATAATTGAGTAATTTGTTACATGAGTCCAAAAGCCAATATAAAAGAGGTAATAAATTTGGTTGATGACAAAAGTTACTTCTCTTGTTAGATTTCATGGTGTGAGGTTTAAGATCAACACACCAAACATGTAGGATTTTTCCTCGATTTATTTTTACTAATAAGAACTGATAAACAAAAATAATTTGGGTATGCTCTATGAAAATCATAGATATATAATTGAATTTTTATTATTTTGGTTATGTTAGAAAAGAGGGGACTATAAATGAAATTTATAGTTGAAAACTTGATTATCCTATGAGAACTTGGAGGCTATAATATCAATATGAATTAAGTTGATATCCGTATTATATAGTATTTGTGTATTTTTTCTAGATCATAGAAGTTTATGATATTAACAAGGTTATGTTGATATTGATATTAATGATAATTTAATTAGTTTATCGGAAACTTTAAGGTTAATAATATGAATTATGTTGATATCTTTATATATTGCTTATGGATTATAAAAGTCAATGATGTCAACAAGTTTATGTTAATATTAGTATTAATGAAAATTTAATTTGTCTACCAGAATCTTAAAGGCTAATGATTCAACATGGATTAATTTTTTTTTCCCACCATCTTTTACAGAAAAAAAAACAGCAAAATCTCACAACTTTTTTTTGTTGGTTTTTCAATATCTTCACCGTTCATCACTAACATATTTCACAAACTCGACATCCACCATCTCTTTATCTTCTTTTTTCATATTTCATGATCTCTTTTGTGAGCTTCTTGTATCTTCATACAAAAGTCAAAAGTCACAAGGATCAAGGACCAAGTGTAGTGGAAATCATGAAGTTTTTCTATATAGAAGATTGAAATGATTGATAGTTTCTATTTCTAAATTAATGCGTAAGTTTTCTTGGATCTTGTTCTTTCTTTTTCAAAATTATAAGCATGTAGAAGTTAAACATAAAATAAAACCATTTGCAGTTTAATTAATCTCACTTGATGAGGCAGTGAATCAAAATCAAAGGCTTCAAGGTTATGGAAGGCTAGATAAGTTGAAGGCCGGGGCATGAATTTTGTAGATGTCAAAGTAGTAGCATGAGGAGCTAGAGTACTGAGAAAACCTCCATTGCAAGCCCCCTTTTCTTTGAAGCAGGCTCCAAGATGGAAGTAGAACATGAGAAGCCTTCTCTAAAACGGTCACAGATATGCAATAAGAACACTCGTAAAGTAGAGTACGCAGTTAATTGATAGGAAAAATAAATAAATAAAAGAAAAACCTGCAAATTGGGTTTGCTGAAACTGAGAGTATGCATGCCTCCATTAGAGTGGACAGAAGAACATGGTGGATTGCCTATGGAAAAGGGGTAGACCTCTTCATCTCAACAATCTATACTACATTCCAGACAAATTCACAAATTCATCCAATACGAAACCAACAAGAAAATCACATCAGGATATCTGCAAGTTAAAATTGTATTCAAGCTCACATTGCTAACTAAACATTAAGGGACATACATGATTATATATATAAAAGAAAACCGTAAAAAGTTTTAATTGATCATACTTAAAGCTAAAAAAATTGAATTAAAAATGTATTTCTGAATTCACCATCTCCTTGATTACGAGAAAGAATAAATCACCTTCTCTTCCCGTATCCAAACAGGTGAATCAAACGTATAGTTGTCGTAATAACTTTGGTTTGAAGGGGGCTCCATCTGAAAATCTAGCAAAGATGACGATGAACTTCCTGATGAGGCATTTACCTTCTCTTGTTGCTCTTCTTGTCTTATTTTCTCTTGTTGTGCAACACTACCAAGCCCTCTATGTGGCACCTTCTTTAGCTTTTTTTCCTAGTAGATCTACTGATAAGTGGTGGAGCCAGAGTTTTATAAATAAAGAGGTAAATTATTAACAAATATTATATTATATAGACATATATTAGAAATCAATTCAAAACAAATATAAAGAAAAATTAATTTAAAAATACTTTTAAAATAAGAAAACTTACATTATAATTGTTCTCTTTGAGTTTTCATAATAACAAAATTCAATTAAGTTACATAATAATTGTAAATTTTTCATATAAAATTCATAGTAAAATACACATTAATTCATCAAAATCTATTTCACACCCGATTACCATATATCATGCTATATATAATGCATGGATATAAATCAAGATTGATAGTCTAAATTTATCATGACAAATCATTTTTAAAAACAAAAAATTTTTTTTTTCTTTTTTTTTTAAGAAAAAACCAACATGCACTGATTAAAATCAGGCTTGTACGCACGTGTTAATTCTTCTCCAACAAAACACAAATTGTCTGACGAAAACAAAAAAGAGAAAAAAAATAAATAAAATATGAATTATTTAATCATAAAAAGGAAATTAACATCATAAAAAGGACCAATCTCAAGCTAACATAATTTTAATTCTGTAAATATCGTCTTTACTTGTTGGCAACAATTTGAATGTTTGCTTGTTCATCTCGTGAAAGTTTAGTATCATGTCATAACCAATTCAATTAGAAATGATATAACCTTTAATTAATTCAAAACAATAAAATAAATACCTATTATTCAAAATCTTGTAGTCTAATCCACTACTATTTATCTTTAATTGATTCAAAATATTATAAATATCAAGACCTCTAAATTATTATAAATTTTAAAATTTTTAATAACTAATTATAAAAAATAAAACTAAAATTAAATAATAAAACAAATTAAAAAAAATGAAAATTTGTTACCTAAAGTTGCCTAATTGACTTGAAAAAAAAAATTGCATAAGGAAGAGAGCAACTAAAAAGGAGTAAAAAAGCTCTTGAATAGTTAACGGAAAAAAAGAAAAGAAAAAGGAAAAGTTTGGGGAAATGAGAAGTAAGCGGGGTTGCTGCATATATATTATATATATTATTTATTATATTAAGACACAAGTCAATAATAATAACTATGAATCAACCACTCACCATATTATTATATTAATATTCTAACCTACTCCATATCAGATTCCTTGAATTCCAAAGAAATTATATTTAAATATATGCAGTAAAAATACTTCAGATTTTACATCTTTCCCTTATCCTCGACGGGTGAGTACGAGTTAAATATTTTTTTAAAAAATTAAGGGGGCAATTGCTTATTTTTGCTCCTACATGACTCTGTCACTGCTATTAATGTTACCCATATAAACACCACCACCGCCACTATCATTACTAGTACTACGTTTCTTGATTTGCTCTTCATGAACCGTTATTATAATTATCTTCCATGACAAAACCTTTTCAAGAACTCAAAAGAAACCCAAATGCCAAAAAGTGACAGAAACATATATAACCCTTATTTTTCAAGCTAGTATTAGCTTATAAATACCATGTTTCTGCTCTTCTTGGAACTTCTTGTCGTCAACATCAAGTTTTGAAGAACTTTCACATGCAAGGATCTAGACAGCCACACTCATCCACATACACACAATAAATAAATCTTGATTTTCCTGCTGCTGCTAGTCCTGGTGTATATCACTGCACCACTGTACGTTTTGTTCTTTCTCGACTATTCCTGTTATAAAGGACAGAGCTTAGAAAGAAGTTAAAAGAAGGCAGATAGAAAGACCGAGAGAGGGAGAGAAAGACAACATCCCCAACTCTTTGAGTTTGAAGAAACCTCAATCTGACGATTACAAGAGCAAAATCTAGAGCAACTTCAAGGACCTAGTTTCAAGAAGGAAATGAAACAAACAGAAAAAGATTACCAAAAATCTCCCAAGGTATGGCGCCAATATCGGTATGGGAAGTGTAGAGAGAGAAGAAGAAGAGAATCTGAGGGGGTTTCAGATTTTTCCGAGACCAGTTGAAGTTTTATTGTCGGAGAGACTGATTACTTGAAAAATACAAGTACATTAAATCCAAACCATCCGAAATCTGATTGTCTCTAACACACATGCATGGAATTCACCACTTCTACGTGACATTGGGTTTTGGATCCTTTCATACAGCACAACGTTATATATATATATATATAACTACATATTGTGGAAAATGTTTTAATTTATAGCTTATGCTTTTAAGGACTAGATATATAGAATACAGAGTAATTTTTTAATTTACTAGCAAATGATTATTTGGTTATGATTTTAAATGAAAGTTTTAATATAAAGATACATCATGAAAAAGATCAAAACTTGGTGGTGTAAAAGATGCTTATATGAGATAAATTGAAAGTAGTTGTGATTTTTTTTTTTATTAACATGGGTGTTCGGACCAGTTTGTGCACACCTCAATTAATCCCACGGGTCCTGAAGTTAATGACTATATAAGCATCTAGTAGACTTGAGAAGACTTGAACTTGTGACCATTGGGGAGCAAACCCAAAACTTGACCAGTTGAACTACCTCTCAAGGTTAAGTAGTTGTGCTTTGTTTATCAAATGAGATGTTCGATCTTTAAATATGAGTGTTTATTGGGATCATAATACACTTACATGAGTGTTTGTTGTCTTGAGTTATTTTTATTTTTTATTTTTTTTAATTTATTCTCTTCTCATCTTCATCCTTCATCATTATGTTGAATGATAATAGAATTTCATAATTAATTTTTTTATTTGCTTTGTATGTAGTTATCATAACCTTATAATCCAAATTACGAGTTTTACGAGTTAACCAGATTGACTTGGTTTTTTTCCCAATCTTTTTTTAATTGAGTAATTTTTTCAGTTTCATCCTTCAATAGTAAGTTGAATGATGATTGGACTTTACAATTTTCTTTGATTAGTTCTCTATGAATTTATCTCGGTCTCTTGACCAGGGTTTGAAAAATTAATCCAGGTTGACTTAGGCTATTTTTTATCTATTTTTTTAAATTTTTTTTTCAATTCAATCATTCAAGATTGAGTTGATTGGGAATCGGGCTTCATAAGTTTTCTTTATTTGCCTTGCATGGGGTTATCAAGATCTTATAATCTAAGTCATGCATTAATCTAGTTGACTTAGATTTTCTTTATCTTTTTTTTTTGTTATTTCTTTTCAATTTTATCCTTTAAAATTAGGTTGATTGAGAATTAGACTTTATAGTTTATTTTGGTTTGTGTTGAATGAGGTTATCATGGTTTCATAACCCGAGTTATGAGTTTGGTCAGTTGACTCAGGTGTTTTTTATGTCTTGATTTTTTTAATTTTATTCTTTAATATATATTGGGTTGATTGATAATTGAGTTTAATAATTTTTCTTATTTGCTTTTTATTCAAGGTCTCATAACTTGGATAGTAGATTTGACAAATTAACCCGAGTTGATATGCATCAATCTAATAAATGTTATTGGAATCTAGGGAAAGCAAATGATATGTTTCCGCCTCAACAAACGACACATAAGGTAGATGCCACATTGTTTGATGTATTTTTTTTTTCAAAACAATTTGGAGTGAAATAGATAATGTCTACCCCATCAACTTTTTTTAAAAAATAAGGGCCCACAAGCATAGCCCTGCCCTTTCTAAATAGGTCAAGTAAGACTTGATTTTTTTCATTTTTTTCTTCTAATTTTGATTTTTTTAAAATGATATATTTTTTTACATGTTTTTTTTTAAATAATTGTTTTTACGTTATATTTCAATTAATTTGTAATTTTTTATTATTAGTTTTTTAAATAAAGGTTATTATATATTTTTAGTTATTTTGTATTTAATTTTTAAAGAGATTATTTTGATTCATCTATGAATTTGTTTTTATATAGATGAACTTTATTTAATTTTTTTTTATTTTTAGATAATATTACAAATACGTGCAACCTTGCATAATATTTTTTTTCTTTAATTTTATTCAATTAATTTTATGTGTATGTTTGTTTCTATTATCATTTGATATAATAAAAAATAATCTTAATAATTAAATTCATTAAACATAACTAGGTAAATGACGCATGTTGCGAGATCAAATATTTTGATTTACGTCTGTCTCTTAATTTTTTTACTGTTTTGTTTTTAGTTATTATTAATGAATCTTTTTTATTTATTTACACATATGATTTTCAATTTATTTAGTTAGATTCGTTCATAAATTTTTTGATTTACATTTAAGATTTTTTATGTAAAAAAACAAGTTGGAAAAGCCTACGTATTCAATTTTTTTATTGAAAAAAAAATATTTAATCCGTAATGGATCACGGGTCTAATAACTAGTAGTAACTGAATGGCATTTTTTACAGGCAGAAAATGAAGTTATTTTAGATGTAAATGATCTTAAATATATAAAAAGATGTTATTGCCCGTGCTACATTACGAGTCAGATCAATGATTTTTTTAACATAAAACAAATATATTCAAGTGTTCTTAATGTGTTTTTTAGTAGAAAAAAACCATATGGGGTTGATAAAATTGAAAAAAAATCAAATAAAAAAGACAAAAAATGACCCGAGTAAATCCAAGTTAACTTGCCAAACCCGGGTCAGCATATTGAGATAAATTCATAAAAAAAATAAAAAATTATAAAATTCAATTATCAATCAATCTAATGTTGAATGATTGAATTGAAAAAATAAGTAAATAAAAAAACAAAAAAACTCGAGTCAACTTGGTTAGCTCGCAAAACTTGCGAACTGTGTCATAAGACCGTGATAACTCTATAGAAAACAAATAAAAAAACAATCATGAAGTCCAATTCCCAATCAACTTAATGTTGAAGGATGAAGTTGAGAAAAAAATAAATTAAAAAAATAACATGAGTCAATATAGCTAACTCGTAAAACTTGCAAATTGGTTATAAGACTGGAACAATTCCATATAAAAAAATCAAAATAAATTATGAAATTCAATATCTAATAAACGTAATGTGGAGGATAAAATTAAAAACATTTAAGGATTAAAGTGAAAAAAACCTTGGTATTTTGTTGCTCTTTACTACAGTGAAAACCAAGTAAAAGATTTTAATAATAATAATATGATAAATGTGTTCTTTTTAATCTAAAAAAAGAACGTTATACTAAAAAAAATTAAAAAAAAAACAAGAAAAAAATAATTAAGAAAGGGAGCATGGACACTGATGGACACGAGATACAAACCGAAAGGTATGCGTTAAAGAATGAAAAATAAAATAAAATAAAAAATTCTGTCCTCCTTACACATAAAATTAAACATCTTATTTTATTCAAATTCAATATATTCTACTGATTTATCAAACCAAAGAAAGCCCTTCAACTTCAAATAAATAAATAAACAAATAAAAATAAAAATAAAAATTCAACGCTCACAAGAACTTTCATTTACAATGTATACCTCAGATTTCTCATACGTGATGTGATTTTTCAATTAAAATGACAATCCAAAACCAAGCAAGACATCATCAAATTCAGTTTCGATAACGATGAGATAGTTATTAGTATGTACAAATTAAATCCTCCCTCTTACTCAGATCAACACTCTCAAACATTCAAAAAATAAAAATAAAAATAAAAATAAAAATTAATTGATTAAACAACTGATTAAAAAAGGAAACACCAATGTTGATTCATGAGTACCCTTTTACAAATAAAGAACAGAAGGAGATTCTTTTATTATTATTATTACTATTTTGTTATAAAGGAGCCGGATTTGTAAGAGGAAGAGTTGAAAACAAATACAATATTATTCTTTTATTATATGATTTATGCAACATATATTTTTTTCCTATTGTTTTAAATATTTAGCCTGTTACATTTAGATCCAATTGTATTCAAATATGAGAGAAGATATTATGTTTATGCCATTTATGATCTCAAACTAATCAACACCAAGCTCGTGTAAACGTAGTAGCTACAATTTCCCTGAGAAAAAGAGACTTTGAGCACAAAAAATTTTCGAGGTGGCAAAGAGTTGACAAAATCTCTAGGGGGCCATGTGCAGCTACATAAAATTGCACAAGCTCGAGGAGATCCGGTATCAATGGTGGCAAGCATTAAATATCAGCAGGTACACGACCCCTATATTCAAGCCTTGGTAATATATAAATACAAAGCATTCATTTTAATACTTTCTCGTAAAAAAAACATAAAAAAAATCAAGCATCCTTTGAGACTTCTTCTGGCAATGGGGTTGAAATACCAAGCTTGCAAGAGCTCTTCATCTTCCAATCTCTTTTCTGTTAGATATTCAACCATTCTCACTTTAGCCTTTCTCTTTAGCTCGTGTTTTCTTTGCATTTCTATGCTTAGATACTTACAAGAACCATCAGTTTTGGCAGAGAAAGACTCATTTAATGGCGACCTCAGAGATGTTAAATTTGCTTGGAACAAGCTTTGCTTTGGACCGACGTTTGAGAAGCTCAAACTTGCAGTTTTCTCAAAGACATGGCCAACCGGTGCCGGCCCTGGTGGTATGGAACGCCATGCTTCCACTCTCTACCATGCTCTTGCTGCCAGGGGTCATGAAATTCATGTTTTTACTGCTCCATCAGATAGGAAGCCTCACCTTGATATCCACGAAGGTAATCTTCATGTTTACTTCGCTGCCAATGATCATGGTTCAGTCAACTGCTCTTTGGCATTTGAGATATTCAACAAAATAAACGCAAATGGGGAGTTTGATTACGTGCATACTGAGAGTGTTTCCTTGCCACATTGGAGGGCTAAACTGGTTTCTAATGTGGCTGTAACATGGCATGGGATTTGGTACGAAATCATGCACTCAAAATTATTTGAGGAGCTATTTACAAATCCAGACGGGGCTTTGCCGGGCCCCATGACAGAGCTTCAAGAAGCAATGCCACGGCTTGTTGACGAGATCAGATTCTTCTCAAGCTACAAACGACATGTCTGTATAAGCCATAGTGCTGGTGAGGTATTAGTCAGCGTCTACCAGCTGCCCTTCAGAAATGTTCATGTCATACTAAATGGGGTGGACAATACCAAATTTGTGCACGACCCATACGCTGGTGCAAGGTTTAGAAGAAAACACGGCGTCCCTGACAATGGGAGCCTTGTGATCGGAGTTGCGGGGCGGCTGGTTAGGGACAAAGGGCATCCACTCCTGCACGAGGCCTTCTCATTGATCATCAAACGCCATCCTGGTGTGTTTCTTCTTGTGGCAGGGTCAGGCCCATGGGGGAAAAGGTATGCTCAGATAGGCCCTAATGTCAAGACCTTAGGTGCCATGGATTCCTCTCAACTGTCTGAATTCTACAACGCGATTGATGTGTTTGTCAATCCCACATTAAGACCTCAAGGGCTTGATCTTACACTAATCGAAGCAATGCATTGTGGGAAGCCAGTTTTGACCCCCAATTATCCAAGCATAATTGGAACAGTGGTGGTGAAGGAAGAACTCGGATACACATTTTCGCCCAATGTGAAATCGTTTGTTGAGGCCTTGGAGGTGACAATAAGAGATGGACCTAAGGTATGGCGGAACAAAGGCATGGCCTGCAAGGAGTACGCTCTCTCCATGTTCACTGCGACTAAAATGGCCTCTGCCTATGAGAGGTTCTTCCTCTGCATGAAAAACTCTAGATATTGCCAGTATCCTCTTTCCACAGATTGTTAAATTTTCTTTTCTTGAAAACAACAAGTCATATTGGCAATAAAAACTTATTGAATATTGAATTTTAGAATTTATTCTTCACAGCTTAAATATAGGTGGTAATGGAAAGTGTCTTGCCTTTTGGTTTTCTAGCGTACAGATGTCTGCTTGTGTTTGATGAACCTAACAGTTCATGTTCGGGTTCTGTTAACATTGGTTGGACTACTGGTTTCGAAATGGTTATAAGATGACAGACATTGCTTCTGTGTGGTAAAGCAATCTGCCTAGAGAAGCAGAGTTACTGCTCTGTGCCAGCTGCTGCAGAATTGTAACGTATTTTTTAACAAATCAAGAACAATTAAAAATTAAATATATATGGAATCCTTTTCTTGGTTTTGTTCGTCATTATTGTAAAATTTTAAATATTGATTTCAATTAATAAATTATCAGGCTGAATTTGTATTTTTTGATTTGATAGTTGTAATAGATATGAGTTTCAGTAATAAGAAAATGATTCAAATTGTGATGGGTTATGCACGAAGTTTTTCTACACTAGTCCGTCCTTGTCAACGTGGTATACCTAAAATTTGAATTGTGTGTCCATCTCTGGTTCTTTGTACCAATATATCATAGGTAAGTTATAAACATGATTTCTATTTGGTTTTTTTTTTCCCAGCATCTAATCATATTTGAGAATTATGAGGAGGATAGGTAGAAGGGTATTGGCTGAATTTATTAATCTTGTTGGCATTATATAACTCATATAAAATAAAAACAAAATTTAATTACATTTTAAATTAATGATGCAAATAAACAATCTTAATATCTTGAATGGATGATAACTATCAAAACACTTATAACTAACGCTCTCGCTCTTTTATCAACAAACTTTCTCTCTTTTGAGAAAGTGTTACATAGTTATCATTTTCTCTTATTTTTCTCGTTGTCTCCTTTCTTTATATAAGTTTCCACATGTAACTCTATTGTAGTCGGTTCTTGCCCACGTTTTGCAAATTAAATAGTTCGTTAAAAAGTCTCACTAATAAACATGTAATTAAAACTTCAAGAATATATATTGGGAAGTATGGTAATGGAAGAATTGGGTGAAATCTTGTGAAATTGTATGCTAACTTGATGTGTGTGAGAGAAACATTATATGGGATAAGTGCAATATGGTTTGTGTTTAAGAAAGATCTTTAGTTGAATATGTGAATCATATGTAGCATGTGTGTTTGGGAAAAAGGGTGTTTAGTTGTAAAATTGTTGACGGGAAATGAAATGCATGTTAGATAGAGTAGAATTACATAAAAATTGATAAAAATCCATGATTGGCCAACAATGTTAGGGTTGGCCATTGTAGGGAATTTTAGGGGGAGTTGGAAATTTGTTATATTATGTTATTTTGATGTGGGAGTAGAGAACTGTTTGTGTTGTGTTGGTGTCATGCTAAGTGTGTTTAGAAGTTATGGGTATAGTTAAATTCTATGTAAAAGAATGATTGCCAAACATGGAAGTTGAAAAGTGTAATATGGTATGAAAAATGGTTAAACTAGATTGTGTGTTGTGTTTATGATTTTGAAAGTAATATGTTTGAAAAATGAATTGAGCGAGTATGACAAAATGATGATTTTTATTAAGAATTGTCAAATTGTTATTTTAGTAAATTTTAGGGAAACTTGGGTAAGTTGATCTTGATTGTTTGATTTAATTGTGTTGACAATTATGTTAAGATGCCAGGTATAAAATATCTTAAATTCAATGCCACTATGTGGTTGATAAAATGTTAAACATTGAAATTTGGTGATGAAAACTTAAGTCATTTGAACATTGAAATTCATTGACAAGAAACTAAGTTATTTTAGAAAAAGAAGAACCTATCTCTCTTGTCGAGACAGACTCACCCCCTATCATCTAAGGCTTTGGCAGTGGGAAGAAAGAAACTCGAAAAAAGTTTGAACATTGAAGTTTGTTGCAAGAAAAAAAGATATTTGGACATTGAGATGCATTGACAAAGAGTTAAGTAATTTCAACATAAACATAACATGTGGATATTATATTATAAAAATGAATAATGAAATGTTTAGACGTTAAGTGTTATAGTAAAGACATCAGATGATATAAATAAATATGAGTGAGTTTGAGCATTTGATTGAAATTGTGGAAATAATAAGAATTTTTATGTTAAAACACTAAATAGATAAGATAAATTTTAGTTATTGATTTGTGAAGTATTAAACATAAAATTTGGGACATGGAAGTGTAAAAGTCCTAAGTGAGGGTTTAAATTGATGGCTTGAATTATTTTAAGGATTGTAGTATAAATTGATGATTGTAATGTAAGAATATTAATTGGGATTTTGAGATATATAGAAATTTATGTGATTGAATTTACATTAGTGATATGAGCATTAACTATTATTGTTTGGAGAGTTGTAAGAGAAAATTTCATAGTGGGACCTGACTTCTCTAGATTTTGTACAACAAGATCTTAAGGTAAGGGTCGCCCCCTTGCTTTTTTAATTGTTTAAATTTTTTTTAATGCTAGAATGTAATAGAAATTATAAGTATTATGATAAATTTTGTTTCATAAGAGAATATTGCCTACATGTATAAGGAATATTGTTATGCAAATATTCTATATGGTATGAGAAATATTATTATTATGTGAATGTTTTTGACAAATATAAAAAATATGAATACGTAAATACACTTATGGGATTGGAAATTAGTATGTATAAATATGGCTTGTGATCAACTCCAACAATGGACATTCATATATAAATTTCAATTGATTGCAACAATGATTTTATATATATATATATATATATATATATATGTGTGTGTGTGTGTGTGTGTGTGTGTGTGTGTGGATAGATCGATACATAATTGTGAATGATGACTTTAGGTAATATTTTAATTGTATTAACCACAATGGTGAATCCAGAAGGTAATAAATAAATTAATCATCTGTTATTTTAATTGGACACATTATACTTGAAATGAAAGTAAAATTTTAAGTTGTTTCATTTGTTTAATTTTATTTATTGAGTAACTTCACCCTATTTTATATCGAATTAATTTAAGGTACTTCACATCATTGAGCATATGAATAAACAAGTATATGATCTTCCTTTTTTAAAAAACATTTAACGATTATTTAATATTTTATTTCTTTTGTAATGTCTACTTGGCATGTAAGGAATGAGAATTTCTTTTTGTCTACTAAACTATTTAAATCATAATATGTTAATAAACTTTTATGAATTATAGCTCTTTGTTGTTATAGAATTATGCAAATGAGTCATGTTGCTTAATGATATATATTTATATAGTAAGTAAACTACCATAATGGAAGTGTTGGAAAATAGGATTAAAAGTTAATCTAATTCATTTGATATGAATGTCCACGAAGTTCAAGTTGCATCTTGATGATTGTTGATTCAAGAATGGAGATTTTGCTAAAATTTCAATAAATTTTATTTATAGTTGGGATCGTATCTAAAAATAATCATCTAAGAAACGAATTAATCATGAGAAAATTAGATTTAAATGGAGTATGAAAATTGGAGTAGATTTAAATGGAGTATGAAAATTTGGGAGAATAACTAAGCTAACCACATTAACATGGGCTGTAAAATTGTGAAAATAGTTAAGTCAGTGACATGAATGGGGGCTAATGACTTCTAAAAATACTTAAGCCAGTCTTATGAGCAAGGGGTATTCATTTAAAAAGAATTAAGTCGATCGCATGAGTGAGGGCTATTTATATAAATAGAATTAAGCCAACTGCATGAGTGAGGCCTATTAATTTTAAAAATGAATTAAGTTGGCTGCATGAGCGGAGACTATTTTCTTGATAAATTCAAGTGGGCTAGATGAGTAGAGTCCATATTGGAAGATGTTAAACTTGTCATAAAAGAGTGTGGTTGAAATAGATTAAATTAGCCGCTCTAGTAGGGACTAGTTATGTAAAGTTAGTAAGTTGCATAAAAGAACTAGTTATGTGAAAATGAACATGCTATAATGACAGACTTGTGTAGGGAGTTTCATTAACTATAATGATGGAGTTATGGTTGAAAAGGAATTGTTTCAAATTGTTGTATTTGTGTGCGTTCATTTAAAGTAGTGGTGTGGTATGTAAGTGTATAATGTACTTCCATGTATCTAATTTTTGTTTGTCCTATATATATATATATATATATATATATATATATATAAATCTACGACAACAATAATGACATTATAGTTAGGACTTCGTAGTGTCTTAGGTAGAATTTTATAACCTTCATTTCATGATATGTAGTTAAATTAATGCATATAACAAGTTGTAATAATTTTGGATTGTAATTAGTAAATTATAGGGTTGTTAAGTATTAAGGAATTTATTTTGTATGTAGGTATATATAATTGCATTCATCTTATAAAATAAAATTATTAATTGCATTCATCTTATACAACAAAATTATTTATAATAATGTAAATATGTGGTGAATGAAAATAGTTGATGATTGTGGTTTGAGAGATGTGCCTAAAACATCTTATGAGTATGGATTTTTTAAGCTGTTTAATTGGATTATTTTTATTATTTGCAAGTATTTTAAAGTGGTATAAATTTTTTAGTGAAGTTCTTAGCTATGTACACGGAAAACTTTGTCATAATTTTTTTTAATATTATATAATTCCTTGAATAAAAAATAAAAAGAAATTCCTCACCTTGGTGGAAAGGTATGTGATTTTTAATTTATAGTATGTGTGATGAATGGAGTAACCTCATATGAGAAAGATTTTAAATGTGAATTTTTTTTTTACCATAATTGCACGTATAAAATCACGATAAATATGTTAGCCAGCAACATACGACATTACAGTGCTGGTCTTCAGGAATCATGTATACTTAGGATTTTGTGCTAGTCTTCAGGAATACAAATGTTGATAGGATTCCGGTATTTTGAATTTGAACTAATCCTCTGTTATCAGGTTGTTAGGAAAGCTTATCTTGTTCATTCTTCATGGTTGTGTGTGTGTGTGTGTGTGTGTGTGTGTGTGTGTGTGTGTATATCATCATTGAGTTAATAAGAAGATATATTTGTAAGGCATATTAACTCTTTATATGGTATCAAAGCATCTTTAAATTTTTTTCTTTCTCATCCTTCTCATCATGACTGATCCCAATAACACTAGCCAATATCACCTAAGCCTGCCCAACCTGGTGACCATTAATGTCACGGCACAAGCTCCTCTCAAGCTCACCAGCTCAAATTATTTATCCTGGAAGCTGCAATTCCAAACACTTTTTATAGGTTATGATCTCCAAGGTTTTATTGATGGAACCAAACCTTGTCCACCATAATTTATCATCACTGACACCTCAAACACTCTTAATCTTGCCTACCTGCATGGATACGTTAGGATTAACTCATCCTTAATGCTCTCATTGGACCTATTCACCACTCCATCTTCCGTTTATTACTTGTGCTACTACATCACAACAAGCTTGGAAAATTTTAGCTTCAACATATACCAGCTTGTCCGGAGGACGCATCAAGCAAGTAAAAGCCACCTTTAAAGCTCTCACTAAGGGCTCTCTATCCATCTCTGATTTCATTCACTTTGTTAAAGCAAGAGCAGATGAATTAGCAATGTTGGGTGCACCCATCAATGGTGAGGATATCACAGACAAAATTTTGGAAGAATTGGGAGACGAATACAAAGAACTTGTACGTGTTGTACATGCCAGAGACACCTCCATTACCTTTGATGAACTTCATGAAAAATTACTCATGTTTGAAGCTTCTCTAAATTCATCACCCAAAGTCTCTTTATAGTTCACTCCTACAGCTAAGCAGCATTTACTTGTTCTGGACATCGATCACATAACAATTTTGGTCGATACAATCCTCCTCCCTCACAACAATGGACTGCCCCATCTCACAATTCTTCAAGACCGCTAGGATAATTACACAATTAGGGACTTCATTCCCCATGACCTGGTCCTCGTCCTTACCTGGGATATTGCTAGGTCTGTGGCCTTCAAGGGCACACGGCTAAAAGATGCCCCTCATTCAAGTTTATCCCTCAACAGATATCCATTTCCAAATGCAGCAACAGTACCACCCCTTGGTAGCCACAGGCTCATATTGCAGCCAACACTGAATCTAGCAATCTTGCAAACAATTTAACCAGCACTCCTTCGTGGCTGCTGGATAGTGGTGCTTCTCACCACATCACAGCTGATCTCAACAATCTGTCTCTCCACACTCCATATACTGGTGCGGATGATGTTATGATAGGAGATGGTACAGGCTTGCATATTACCCATACAGGCTCCTTAACTCTATTTTCAGGCTCCTCCGTTTTTAATCTCAAGAACATTCTTTGTGTTTCTGACATTAAAAAAATCTTCTTTTTATTTATCAATTTTGTGTAACCAACAATGTCTCCATCAAATTCTTACCTTGGTGTTTTCTTGTGAAGGATTTGCTAACGGGAGTGGTTCGCGCTCAGGGTGAGAGCAAAAGTGGCATTTATGAGTGGCCGGGGTTTAATCCAACGTCCCCCTCTCCAACTGCATTTTCTATTTACAAAATTGTACCAATAAATTGGCATTTTAGATTAGGTCACCCATCGCTTCCTATTCTTAAAGTTATTCTTTCTAAAAATAAGCTAAACTCTTGTTCCATGACCAAATAGATTTCCTGCAATGCCTGTCAATTTAACAAAAGTTATAAACTTCCATTCTCAGCTTCCACTCTAGAGTCTCATGCTCCTCTTGAAATAATTTTCTTTGATGTATAGACTGCTCATATGTACTCAATTGATGGCTTCGAATATTATATTATCTTTGTGGATCATTTTACATGTTATACATGGTTTTTTCCTTTGCAACGCAAATCAGATATCAAGTCTACTTTCATACGCTTTAAAGTCATTGTTGAAAATTATTTCAAGCATAAAATCATCACTTTCTATTCCGATAATGGCGGTGAATTTACAGCTCTCAAAGATTTTTTTCAAACACATGGCATTTCTCCCCATACTTCCCCACCACACACACCTGAACATAATGGTATCTCTGAATGAAAACACCGACACATAGTAGAAACAGGTCTTTCCCTTCTAACTTATGCTTCATTACCTCAAAAATTTTGGTTATTTGCATTTTCCATTGCCATTTATTTAATTAATCGGATGCCATCACCTTCTTTAAACTATTTTTCTCCTTTTGAACTTATTTTTCAAAAATCTCCGAACTATGCTAAACTGTGCATTTTTGGGTATTTGTGTTATCCATGGCTACGTTCATATTCAACTCATAAACTAGATGTCCGGTCCTAACCATGCATATTTCTTGGATATTCCTTATCTCAAAGTGCTTACATCTGCTTTGATCCCCAGTCTTCAAATTTTTTTTCTTCCTGTCATGTTTGATTTATTAAGTCCATTTTTCCATATCCTAATTTACTACAATCACAATCCGTGTCAAACTCTTCCTCTCTGCATGCATTGACACCTCCTATTCTTTCTATTGTGGCACTTGCACCTCAATCTCATCCATTCATACCACATCCAGTTTCACCATCTGCCGCGCACCCTGTCAGTAGCTCCATTACAACAGCCACCAGCAGCCTTCCCACCATACAACCGACACAACCCTCCACTATTCTGCCCACCTAAACATCCTCATTGATCACTCATCCACCCCCAGCTCAACCTATTGCCACTTCTCATCCCATGACAACTAGATCCAAAAACAATATCCACAAACCTAACCGCAAACCCACCTTCCTTTCACATCTTCCCTCAACTAATATTCAGGAGCCCACATCTGTTGCCAATGCTTTAAAGGATACCCAATGGCGTCATGCCATGCAGGATGAGTTTAATGCTCTCATCCAAAATCAAACCTGGGATTTAGTTTCTCCTCGATGTGCCTCTAACTTAGTCGGTTGTAAATGGATTTTTAGGGTGAAACACAATTCAGATGGCAGTGTTTCTCGTTATAAAGCACACTTGGTAGCCAAAGGCTTTCACTAGCGACCATGGCTTAACTATACTGAAACCTTCAGTCCGGTTGTCAAGTTAACTACAGTTCGTCTTGTCCTATCCATTACAGTCAATAATGGGTGGAAGCTGCGACAATTAGATGTCAACAATGCTTTTCTGCAGGGACATCTACAGGAAGATGTATATATGGTTCAACCTCCTACCTTTATAGTCAAAGAACGACCAAATTTCGTTTGCAAACTGTGCAGAGCCATTTATGGCCTAAAGCAAGCACCACGTGCATGGTACCATGAGCTTCGCTCTTTTTTGATTGCTAGCAGCTTCACAAATTCAGTGAATGATACATCCTTGTTCATTCTTAAACATCATAGACATCTTCTATATTTATTGGTATATGTAGACGACATTATCATCATCGGTGATGATGAGCATGCAGTCAATCTCTTTGTTCAAAATTTAGCCAAACGGTTCTCCCTAAAAGATCTGGGTTCTCTGACTTATTTCCTTGGTGTAGAAATACAATCACATCCTAGCGGGTTGGTGCTTTCTCAGCACAAATATATTCAAGATCTCTTGCATCGTACCAACATGAGCAACTCACAACCTGTGGCTACTCCACTGCCACCAAGTCCTCCTCCCACTCTTGCAATGGGTAAGTTGCTCCTAGATCCTTTAGAATATTGTGCCACAGTTGGAAGTCTTCAATATCTGTCACTCACCCGACCAGATGTATCTTTCACTGTGAACAAGTTGTCATAGTTCATGCACAAACCGACTGAAGAACATTGGAAACTTGTCAAACGCCTCATGCGTTATCTTTTAGGCACCAATAATGTAGGTGTTCTTCTGCATCATCAATCACCTGCTCACTTGCATGCATTTTCAAATGCAGATTCGGGGGGAAACAAGGATGACTTCTCCTCCACCAGTGCATACATTCTATACCTTGGTTAGAATCCTGTCTCATGGTCATCCAAGAAACAACAAACCATTGCTAGATCATCAACGGAGGCATATCATTCAGTGGCTGACACTGCTTCAGAAATCAGCTGGGTATGTTCATTATTAAATGAACTTCAATATTCAGTTAAATAAGTGCCTGTGATTTATTGTGATAATATTGGTGCAACACAACTTAGTTCAAATCCAGTTTTTCATTCAAGGATGAAACATGTCTCAATTGATTTCCATTTTATCCGCGAAAGAGTTCAGTCTGGAGTTCTTCGAGTTTGTCATGTCTCCTCTGATGATCAACTTGCTGATGCATTGACAAAATCTCTTCCACGCTATCAGTTTGAGTTACTCAAGGACAAGATTGGACTCACTCAAGGCCGTCCATCTTGAGGAGGGATGTCAGCCAGCAACATACGATATTACAGTGTTGGTCTTCATGAATCATGTATAGTTAGGATTCTGTGCTAGTCTTCAGGAATACGAATGCTGATAGGATTCCAGTATTTTGAATTTGAACTAATCCTCTGTTATCAGGTTGTTAGGAAAGCTTATCTTTTTCATTCTTCATGGTTGTATATATATCATCATTGAGTTAATAAGAAGATATATTTGCAAGGCATATTAACTCTTTATAAAAGCTTATCTTTTTCATTCTTCATGGTTGTATATATATCATCATTGAGTTAATAAGAAGATATATTTGCAAGGCATATTAACTCTTTATAAAATAAACAAAAATGCATTAATAATCCCAAGGTGTTACAACCATAAAACCAAACCCAGAGAGTCTAGTGCCTGATAAAGACTAAACTCATTTATTTGTAGCTTAACGATGAGTACTCTTGCAAGACAAGAAGGGTGACTCCTCAAGTGCAGTAGTAGTTGTTGCAAAGCAAGCAAAAAAGAAAAAAGAAAAAAGAAAACGAAAACGAAAACGAAAACGAGAAGGAAAAAACACTCATCAAACTAACTCATTACAAATGTGCAAAGACGTAGTTTGTCCTGGATTTAATAAGGTAGTGTTCTAACTAAATCTGGCGGACAAAATATGCTTTTGCACAGACACCCCTTCAACATGGAAATCACAGCAACCATAATATTAGCAGATAGTAACAATTAATGATGCTTAGGATCGGGTCCTCCCGGTGAGAGTCTATCGGTGTCTTGCATCCACCTTCTATAAACCTCAACTTTGGACATATCGTAGCCCAAATCACGTAAAAGATGGCGGCTAACCAACTTCTCCGGCATGATCGAAAACTTACGAGAAAAACGTGCGTCAGAGCTCCCGACAAGCATTAATAGCAAGAGTATGGACAGTAACAAGATCCTCATTTTCATCGAAGTTGCCATAGTATTCGCAAAGAACTCAATCGTGAGAGTGGGAAATAATACTATGATGATAGAGGAAATTAAGTACGTGAGCTAATGTAGTAATAAATTAAGCTAGAGCGACAACAGCCTTCTTATATACCCACGTTTGAGAGAGGTTGAAATGACTTGTATGCTCCTTAATTAGTCAATACAGTACAGGAAATTAATTAATGGAAACACACTGCTAAGCAGAGGCTGTAGTCGCTTGTCTTATCTCCATAACGAGTTGAATCGATCTGCTCTCACAGTCATCTCCATTACATTGAAACGACATACACACGAGCACGAGTAGTTTCCTCATTGGAGTAGCAAGTTTTTGTTCTTGTTAGTTCTTTCTTCCTTTCACTAACAAACCAAACTAGCTGTTTTGGTTGGACATACCTGGTCATTTTTGTTCACGTCCACTTGCTTAAATAGCATATACAGACATAAAACAACACATCATCCACATTAAAGCACTGTTTCGGCACTAAAGTAGTTAAGAATTTCTTTCCATAATCAAATTGTCATGAGCAAAACATGCCATGCCGACATGGGATCTTCAAAGTTGTCCATATTCACATTCTTTACTCCGGTGGCTGCTTTCATCTTTTAAGCTTTATTCCGAGACGTTTTATGAAACCATAAAAATTTTTGTTTGATTCAGAAATCCTTAAAGAAGTAGTCATTTATTTTATGAAAGATGGGGGGAGTGTTAAGGTAATCAGAGAAAACAAAAGAAAAATGATATAAAAGAGGTCAAAAGAATGGACAGCATGAAGGGATAAATACTGATCAACAACAAGAAGCTATGCTAGAGGGTCAAGATTTATCATCATTTGTTGTCGAAATTCATACTCTTTAGATTAGAATGCACTAAGATTTTCCTACCTGGCAAATCTTATCTTCAAGGAAAAGGACAAGAAAGAAAGCATGAAAGGAGGTTTTCTAACATGTAATATAGGTCAAGATCCATCTACTTGTACTGTAGAGATATATTACTTTTTTTCCTCTCTGCACTTCTCTTTGTGATCGTAATTAACCGTTGTCTATTCGAGATCCCGGAAGCTAACTATATTTTCGTTTTCTCAGTTTTATTCGTTTGATTAGACTTGGGATTTCAGACTTATCCGTAACTAATACACACACACACACACACACACACACACACACACACTCACACACACATTAAAACACTAACTCCTAAATTATAGAGCTATGAATTAGCTTCCCAAGTTGATAATGTTTATTGTTTGCTTCAATTGGACACTTTAATCAAAAATTATTTTTCATTGAAGCAATACTATGTATTCTGTAGGTGAAAATCCCACGTATTAATTTACAAAAGCTACATAATTGAAGACAGAATCTTGAACATTCAATTACCAATGTGCAAAAGCTACTTTTTAAATTTGGGGAAAAAAACTCTATGATCTCGTGCAAAAAAGAATATTCCAAGAAAACGGAAAGATACATTTTCTTTCAGCTGTAATTAATCAACCATATTATGATCGAGAAGGAATAATGCTAACTATAAATCTTTGAAAATATAGATGTTTAAAGAATTTGAGTATGAAATATGAAATATGCGAGCAAAAGATTTATGGGTATGCTTTCCTCATATTTTGTGTGTGTATATAAATTGTTGTTTGAAAAACAATTAATCTGCCCTTTAACAAACAATGATTTCATAAGGATTTTATTTAGTTTACCAATATATTAATGTATAAATAAACTACATTGAATAATAAAATTATAAGGTAGCGTTTGGTTAGTAGATACAAATAAGATAAGAGAAAAAAAAAAAACAAAGATAGAATTGTGTACAAGATAGAAAAAAAAAATCGGAGATAAAATTGTATTAGATAGTTATATATAAAACAAAGTGATTGTCTATGTAACCTATTTGGTTATGCTAGATAAGATAAAAAGATAAAAAAAAATATATTTACTCTTAATATATATTATTCTAAAACTTAAATATTTTAAAAAATAATTAGATATTATTTTTTTCTTTAATTTTTATTGACTTTTGAAATTAATAATATTATAATAACCCTAGTTATAAAACCATAATTGACTTGACTAGTTGATCCAGGGTCTGGGCTAGTTTGAGTTTAAGAAAAAATAAAAGAAAAATTAACATAATGTGTCTTGGTAAAAAAAAAAAATTCAACCGAGATAAAATATGGGTTAAAAACCTGTTAACTTTTTTGAAAAATAAGTTGTGGCTAAAACAAGATTGCTTTGATTATTTTTAAAAGAAATTTTGTGTCAACGGAATTCACCCTTTGAACTTGTTATTAAAACTTGTCACGGATTGACTCTCAAATTGAGTTTTAAAACTATGATAATAATAAATTTTTATTTATATGTTGACTCGAGAAAATTGTGTTGACCCTCCCGACCCATGACCTAGGCCTTGCCCCGGTCAACCCCCGAGTTGGGTTTTAAAACAATGATAATAATAACAACTTTTATCCTTACATTGACATGGGTCAATCCATGTTAACTGTCCTCATCCGTGACCCAGGTTGACCCCTAAATCAAGCTTTAAAATTGTGATAATTATCGCACGCGGACACGCGGTGTAGGGGTGGGGGGTTGAAAGGAGTTGCCATGTAGTTGTTTGGTTCGGGGTTGTTAGGAAACCTGGGAATTCTGGTTTTATTAGAGATTTTGAGGGTAAGGAACTGGTTGTGGTTAGAAAAGATATTGACCTCCCTAGCGCATCTTACTTGAGGTAAGCTGTATTGTGTGGTTTGATGTGGTTTTGAGGGGTTTTTCTAATCGATAGTCTATCTTTGGCTTAAAATTGAGATTTATTCATGTGAATAAATCTAGTGTTAAGAATTTATTACAAGCTTATGTACCCAAATAAATTCTTATGAAAATTATTTTTTGTAATTTGTATATTACAACAAAAAATACTTCCAATTAAAATTAGTGAGTATTTAGAATAACTCTAAGAATTTTCTAGTCAACTCCTAATATTCAGATACTAGCTTCACTTGAAGATCCAATATTTATACCAAAATATTAACCATTAATCCCTATGAATTAAAATTTTAGTGATTATTGGAATAGTGACCAAATTCTCATTGATTCAATGAACCAATCATTCACTACTATATTTAACAGTTTTATCAACGAAATACTCAGTCGATATTTACTCTACCATTCTGTCGGCATGTATTTTACCGACTGATTCAAGGACGGAAAATATCCTTTGAAAAATCGCTTGTTTGTAATTTATTATCTGTTGGAATGTCCGCTAATAAAAAAAACCCGTTGGTTATACAAAACGGACAATGTAATTACCCGCTGGAATATATTGACAGAATTATTTTGTCGGTGATTAATAGTGGCATTTAGAGTAATTTTATTCCAACCCTCAATAACATAATGAGAGAATAATTATTTCGGTGATGTAACAATTGAAGTGACATATATAGTAAATATTTTTTAACTTTCTGGAATACACCGTCGGATTGAGTTTATTGGTAACTTTGTCCATAATAATTAAATAATATATATGTTTTAAAATATCTATTGAATCGAAAAAGAAAATAATAAAAAAATAAAATTGTATAAAATTCAAGTATGTACAAATAAATTATCTTAATATAAATGCCAAATATTTATTATAAATTTATATGTTCAAATAAAATGAAACTATAATAAAGGCAGCACTGGAGGAAGAGGAGGATGGGGAGGTTGGTCATTTCCAGGATCATAGAGTAAAAAAAATAGGTGCACATGGACCACCCGTCTATGATCCAATATTCATGACCATTCGACGAAGTACAACTCCATGCATATTGCTAGCATTAGAAGTTGACCTAACCATCATTTCTACAATGGTCTCGTGAGAAACAAATGGTTTTCCATGTGCATACCAACAAAAGTATTCCTCCATGAACCTTTTATGTAGAAGATGAATCGGTACAACATCTAGATTGAGAAATTTTATATTTTTACACCTTTTACATGGACACCTAATACTGCCTCCACTAATATTTCTCATATTAGATGTTCCGTAATTAATAAAACCTTGAACCCCATTACAATAATTCATCCTCTTCAATTCTTAGGGTGAATCTTGATACATTCATGAACGATCATCCATAACTTTTATTGAACCTATATCAAATAATGATGACAACATGTATTAATTAACTATGTTAACAAAATAAATTTGCAAAAAATATTTTTTTAACTACTTTAGTACTTCTCTTAATTCTTTATCAATTATCTATGTGCACACAAATTTATACACATTTATGAAAATTACAACTCGACAATAAAATTGACAAAATATAAAATGAATTCATTAAACAAGCTATTATTTATTTCATCAAAACACACCTAAGTCGGTAATTCGACATAAGTTTCAATCATTTACAAACAAATACAATTTTATAAAATCTAAAACAAACTATAACGAGTACAAAATCATAAATCCATACAACAAGTTTGTTTGAGAAAAAAATAATAAAACAAGTAAGCACCCAAATAAAATATATATACTATAAAAATATGTAATAAAAAATTAACATTTTAAAATTGTGTTCAAATTTTAAAAATGGAAGATTTGCTTTCTTAAAACAAAAAATCCATAATAAAATTACAACGGATGCAGTCAAACAACGTGTTTTTGTGAGTGGAAAAGTTATGGAAGGATGAGTTGTGTTGTGATAAGAGGGATAGGGGGGCTATTTGTTTTGTTGCAAAGAGGTTTTTTAAGGAAGAAGAAGAAATAAGGGAAGGCAAAGAAGGGGAAAGGGTCAGGTTAGGTAATATATTAAATATTACTGATAAAATTATTCCATCTGTTAATTTGTAATTACTTCTATCATTATAAGTCATACATCACTATACAGGCTTCCCTATTTAAATCTGACTGTAATTCTAATGGTAACGACATCTATAAAAACTTACATGTCATTGTACAGTTCGGTTTTTTTAATTCCTTCTATTCCAATTGGGATTTTCTTGGTATATACCAACCATATATTTTTATCGGTAAATACTGTTAGAGTTAGTGATGGAAAACATTTAGTCGGTAAAGATCAATGCAAAATACCAACTCAAAAAATCTGTCGGTGATTCCATTCATATTCATAGATTTTCTTGTAATGATTAAAACCAAAATGCATACTAAAAATAAAATAAAACATACCATTTATTTTATTTTTTAGAAAAATATATGATTTCTTTTAAAATTTTGAGAGATTTGGTCGTATGCAACACTCAAAAGGACATTTTATTTTGTATATTTTGTAGATTTCTTGAAATAAAAACTACCTTAAAAAATCTAAAAGGGTTTTGCCAAACACATCCTTAAACCAAATATTCAATTAAAATCAATCCAAACAAAGCCTAAAGACAAATCCGATTTTATTTTACTAGACAGGGTTGACCCGGTCTGGTTAACCTGACTGGGTTGCCTCAAAAGTAGTTGACTCGACTAGGTTGACCTGACCGGGTTGACTCAGAAACAAACCATAAAAGAAAAACTAAAACCAAAATAGATCAAACTTAAGAAAAACATAAAAACTTAAAACAAATTCAGTCAAAACAGATCAAACACATAAACGATAAAAAGAAAACAATGAGCATTCTTTGGCATTTCATAAACATAAGTCTTAATCTAGACCAGATCTCAAACAATGAAGGACATGGTTTTGTTCACAATCATGCATATAATAAGATTCAGGGATTCATTTGCTTCAATTCGTTTGTTCAAAACCAAAACCCTATGATTAAAACCCACTAAAACTTGTTATTAGTGCTAAAAACCCTTATATTACTTACTAACGATGATAAATAAAATTGTGTAAAATAGAATTTAATCAAAACGGGCGTTAAAACTAGTGCTTAAAGCAAGATTTATCAGATGAATCTACAAAAACTAAAACCTAGTAAGAACTAGAAAAACCACAAAACTAAAGCAAACCCAGGATGGCTATTTTGGGTTTCAAAAACCTGTTTTCCTTATTTCCACAGACCATATTATCAATGATGAATGTATTTGGGACCAAAGAAACAACAAAAACAAAAACAAAACTAAAACATACATTCATTTTCAATACAAAAAATTGCCAACTCAAAGCAAAAGGCATGCTTGAATAATCTGAGCTTCAAAATTCATCATTTGTCATTCCAAATGACCAAACCACAAACCCAAAACATGGAAACATCCTTTCATTAATAGAAAGTATCCCCCTCTTTTTACTGCCATTTTTGGCATTCATTAAATCAAAACAACATACAACGTAATGTGTAAAGACAATCATTAACATGTCAAGATACTCAAAACTTTGCATTGAACACGAGAAAACAATCTAGCATGCCTCATGGACTCCATTTTCAAGGTTTGAATGTATATACCTTTTCAGTTTAAAACCTTCAAGTTTGAATTGATTTTTGATACTGCCTTCCTTCTTCTTGATCTATTTAACCAGAGAGAGTTGAAGCTTCCAAGTCCTCATGGATTGAATTTCTTGCACCTTAGCCAAAGTTTCTTTCTTCTTCTTTCTTTTGCTCTCCTTTTGCCCCCTTCTTACTCTTTCTTTCTAGATGGTTTTCTTAGGGTTCTAACAAACTAAAACCAAGCTGGTTTTAATACATAACCAATGGTTTGGGTTTAGGTGGTTTTGTAACAAACTTGGAGGCCAAGATGAGGTGTTTTGGCCTTTAGATCTAAAGATAAGGGTTTTAGACCCTTGATATGAATCCTTTAGGGTTTTTTAGAGGGAAACACATGAAATAACAAGGTGATTTCCCACAAATGGCTGTCTTAGTCAAGGCTGGCTAGGTTGGTCACTTTCACAGCTTCGTCGGAGTAACTCCAACATCAACGTTGCTTGATACTACCTGAACTTGGTGGAGGGGGTGCGTACCTTTTAATCAAATCCATCATTGTTTGTTTTAGAGGTTTGTAGCTTCACATTCAACCATTTGAAAGTATCCACTCAAATAGCATGACAACTAAAACTGCAGTGATGGCTAACTAGGGACAAGATGTTGTGGAGATCAATGGAGAATATGGGATGTAAACATTTGATTTCAAAGATATATGGTTATAGAGGGGGAGTTTCTCAGTTAAATGGTGGTGGTTTCAGCCTCCGAAGTGGTCGAAAACTCCTCATTCATTCACGTGAAAGTGATTATCCGATCATCCAAAAACTAAAAAAAAAAAGATGAACTTTATTTTGAAAAACACCATGTCAGCCAATCCCTATAGATTAGGGGTTTTTTTATTTGAGATTTTACAGTTTTTAATTTGATCCCTATTTTTCCAATTTTGTTTAATTTTACTTGTAATTTCCCTTTAAACTCCTAATTTCATACAATTGCATCCATGCTAGATTCAATTGCTAGCCGCAAATTTGAGTGTCTCTTACAAGTTATTCCTTGGTTTTTGATTTGTTCAATTGGACCTCTAGATAACCATCAAACTTTTAATTTTCTTGAATTTGACCCCTGATTTCATTGATTTCAATCCTTGAAGTCATGTGTCTTTTACAAGTTGGTCCTTGGTTCATGAATTTTCAATTAAATCCCTAATTGCTCACCAAACTTTAAATTTTATGCAATTAAGCTCCTGATTTGACTAATTAAACTTTCCATAATCCAATTTTAGTGCCCAAACTTCAATTTGTTTCAATTAACATCCGAACTGACTATCAAAAGTTGATTTTCGTTGCGATTAAGTCTATAAAAATAATAATTAAACCTTTGAAAATTCTAATTGAGTCATTAAACACCCAAATAAAGCATTTTCACTAATAGACCTCTTTATCAATCACAATTTGGGTTGCTAAGTTTACCAATCTTAGACATTTTGGTATATCAACGATTACTTGATGTTCTGGTCTTTCACCAACAAACTTGGATGGTCTTTCTTTTAGGCTTTCTTTGTGTGTATTCCCTTGTATATATATTTTTTCTTTTCTTTTTCTCTATTCTTTGGTTAAAATGGGTAGCAACAATAATAATCATTTTTATTTTATATTGACCAACTTGACACGTGACCTGAGCCTTATCTTGAATCAATCCCCGAGTCAAGTTTTAAAACTATAATAATAATAATTTTTGTCTTTAAATTAACATGAGTCAATAGCAAAGCTCACTTATGACTTAGGTCTTGCCTCGAGTCGACTCTCAAACTGGGTTTTAAAACTATAATAATAACCATTTTTATTCTTACACTGATTTGGGTCAACTTGACCCATGGTCCAGGCCTTCACCAGTGACCTAAGCTTTGTCACAAATTGACCACCGAGTTGAGTTTTAAAACTGTGATAATAATCATTTTTATCCTAACATGTCCTAGTTGAACAATTTTAAAATTGAGAGTTTTTTACAATGATAATGTAGGAATAAAAAATTTTGTCTCTAGATATATGTTCCTTTTGTGCATCTTGTTTTAAAAGTATAGAAATTCACTTTAAAATTGTCCTAAAAGCAAATTAATTTTTATGTCTTCACTTATGTCTCTTCAATCAGACGCATTCTTGTCTTTATTGTCTCCAACCTTTATGTGCCATGACAGTAACCAAATGATACCTAAGAAATCAAAATACAACGTTGAAATTGATTTATATGAAAATACTAAATAAATAATAACAACTGAATTTTATGAGTTAATCAATGTAAATTGTGGCCTTTCGGATCTTAGTATACCTTCAATAAACTGGTACAACATCAAATCTTATCAAAAAATTTACTTATTTAATTTCTAAAGCATTTTCAAGAAAAAAAATAAAGGTTTTTTTTTCTTTAAATTAGCCAATTTCAATCCTTATATGCAGTCTTTATAAAGTCAATCTCATTACAATAGGATATAATCCTAATAGTGATAAGAGTATGCTTACACACACACACACACTACTAAAAAGGTCTTTAATCTAGATAAAAATGATCTCAGCCGTTCTACAACCAACGACTTTCTGGTTAGTTGTAGCTTTATTTTATCAACAACAACAACAATAAGAGGTTAGTCATGTTATGACCTGCTTTTTATTTTGTACATAAAATTTATAATCAGCTTAGATCATCATTCCATCCATGTACTTATCAAAATTCCTCAATTTCACATCTATTTTAATGTGTATTATCGATTTTTATCGAGTTTATCCAATAATTAATAATTCATTATCAATTATATCTTATGTAGAAAATTAACATAGTTTGAAATTACACATGAAATTAGTGGATCCATAGTCATGGGACTAAATTTACAAGTTTTAAAGTAGTCAATCAGTTGTGAGACTCATTAATTACATGTATAACTATAATATTGGTCTGTCTTATACTGCTGGTCAAATTAATTAATTTTTTAATTAAAAAAATGATCAAACGTTGCTAACATGTTTTAGAAAAAAAATTTAATTGTGGGGAGGTTGACCTATTGTGACCTAGTACACTAGGTGGGTCTAAATACAACCTGGACGACTGGTAGAAATGTAGTTTGACTAAAACAATTCAAGACAATATATTAAAAAAAAAAACATTGAGATGACAGCATATTGGATTAACCAAAGTCAACTTGAATTAACCTTTCAAATTCACAAACTAAGTCTTGAGATCATGATAACTCTGTAGAAAGTAATGTGAAACAAATTATGAAGCTTAATTTTCAATCAACCAAATGTTGAAGGATATGTTTGAAAAACAAAAACAAATTGATAAAAGGTACCAAAAAAATACCCAACTTAATATGGATTAACCTACTAAACCTGCAACTCAGGTTATGAAATTGGGATAGCCCAATATAATGCAAATAAAAACAATTATGAAGTTCAATTTCTAATTAACCTAATGTTGAAGGATGAAATTTTAAAAAAATATATATAGAAAGAATAAAACACCGACCTAATTAAACACGAGTTAACTTGCCAAACCCGGACTTAGGTCACAACACATGAATAACTTCATAGAAAGCATATAAAAAAATTATAAAGTTCATATCCCAACCAATCCAATGTTGAAGGATCAATTTAAAAAGGGATAAAAAAAATCCCAAGTCAATTTGGGTTAATGTATCAAACTCACGACTCAGGTTATGAGATCAAGAAAATCTCGTAGAAAAAAACTAAAATAAATTATGAAGTTTAATCCATAGTAAAACACAAATTGAAGGATGAACTTAAGAAGAAAAAACCAAAGCGCTATTCTAGTGAACAATGCTTCATGATGAGGTGAGCATTGAATTCACCTCTTCTTTCAGTTTTTGTTAATAATAATTAATTCAATGTGTTTATATTTTCTATATAAAAAATTGTTGACATTAAAGTAGACAACTATTATTAGTTTGATAAAAAATTAAATACCATACATGTTTTTAAAATGTCCAATTCACCCTCTTCTAGATGCTTCAGGTTTTCATAAAGATCCATGTATCTTTTCAAATGCACGACGCTCCCAGACAACAATAAAGGGTTCTATTCAAATATTTTGTATATGTGAGATACTACCACAATCTTTAGATTTACCAACGAAATTTTCTATTGGTATTTGTACTATCATTTCGTTGGTAATTAATTTACCAACGAAATCACCGACAAAAATACTCCATCCGTGAATCTTTCGTCGGTAATTTTTTATCTGTCAGTAAGTTTGTTGGTAATAAAAAAATATTATTATCGATTGATTTACTGACAACAAAGGCGCGCAAAAAAAAAATATTATTCGCTTCATTTCGTCAGTATTTCCCTCGAAAAACTACGGTATGTAATTCCGTCAGTAATTATTTAAAAATATTTTTTAAAAATCCATTTCACAAAACTATTAAATAATTAAATTAATATAAATCAACACTCTATAATACTCAAAACGCTTGGAAAAAAAAGAGAAGAAAATCATATTAAAAAAAATCCTACAACAATATTCATAAAATTATTAAGATAAAAAACAATTAAAAATAAAATAAAAAACAAATATAGTGAAAAAAAAATGAAAAAAGAAGAAAAAGAAAAATCTTACCTTAATGTGGTTGCAAGTGAAGCTAAGAAGAGAGGAAAAAAAATCGTAAAGTATATTAATTAAAAAAATGAGAAGAAAATAAGAAGGAAAAGAATACACACCTGAGCATGAAAGAAAAGAGAAGGAGTTGAGCAGAGAAGAGAAGAGAAAGAAATGGATATTTATGTTTTTTACATATGGGGAAGAAGAAAAAAAAGAAAGGAGCCCCGTCTATTGTGAAATTAGGGATTCTAGGCTTTTTTACTCGGCGTTTTACCAACAGTTTTATCGATGGATAATTAAATGTTAATATTTTTAATCATTCCGTTGATGATTCCGTATGTAATATTTAATTAAAATTTCTAATTTAGTAAAAAATTTTCAGAAACTGTCAAATATCACCGATGACTTTTTAATCCGTCGATGATTCCGTCTGTAATATTTAATTTAAAATTTTAATTTAATCAAAATTTTTTAGAAAACTGTCAAATAACACCAATGATTTTTCAATATGTTGGTGATTTTATCTGTAAAGAACAATAATTAACAGTACAATTGGGAAGTGAATAGTTTCAGAGCTCTCTGGAAAATACCGAGGGAATTTATTCCATTGGTAATTTCGTTAGTAAAAATGGCACGTTATTGTTTGTTTTTTTTGCTTTATTTTTATTATTTTTTTCACTGTAATTCCCTCGGTAAATATCGATGGAATATTTTTGTAGATAAAATCCGTTGGCAATTTACCAACGAAAATATTCCCTCGTTATTTTTATTTGTATTTATCGATTTTATGGTAGCAAGACTAAATCTAAACCTAAGTAAGAATTAGAGGGCTTTGATGTAATTTTCCCTAAATACTGCAAGAAATTTTCTTTTTTCTAAGAACTCAGATAATTGACCGAGGAGATTAGGGAAACATGAAAGTGCTATTCTAGTGAACATTGCGTCGTGAGGAGGTGAACATTGAATTCAGCTCTTCTTTCAGTTTTTGTTAATAATAATTAATTCAATGTGTTCCTATTTTCTATATAAAAAATTGTTGACGTTAAAGTAGATAGTTTGAGAAAAATTAAATAACATAAATGTTTTCAGAACGCCTAATTCACCCTCTCTTTTACATATTTCAGGTTTTCATGAAGTTCCATGTATCTTTTCAAACACAAGACGCTCCCAGATAACATTCAAGGGTGCTATTCAAATATTATGTATATGTGAGACTAAATCTAAACCTAAGTAAGAATTGGAGGGATTTGATATAATTTGCCCTAAATATTGCAAGAATTTTTCTTTTTTCCTTTTTTCTAGGAACTCAGATAATTGACAGAGAAAATTATGGAAGCTCAAGTTGCAGCAATTGTTTCTTGTAGCATTTTGTTGAATAGTAAATTCTAATGTGATCGTGGAGGAAAATATAAGAAATTGACCGATTAATCAATACTCAATATTCTCTTAAAGCAGGCAGCTCCACAGAATGTGCTTACTTAAATATTGTCACCAAATAATTGTTTTGCATAAGCAACGAGGATAGTACTCGAAAGTTGAAACCCTTTTGTACCGAACATAACATTTTATTATAAGCAATGACAATTGCTACATATATTTTATTTAAAAAGAAACCTAGCTTTTATCGCCCCATCATTGCGAAGTAGTGTTCTTATACTCGAAAAACAAAACATCCCCATCACAGCCAAATGCTAGACAGAATACATGCTTGAAATGGAAAATTGGGTGTAGCTAGCTGCGGTGGAGCTTCCTCTGTGTCGCCATGATTAGCTAGTGATGGCGGGGGTCAGGACCTCCGGGGCTAAGCCTAAAACACTCATTGAAACCTCCAGTCATCTCATGCCTTACTATGCTTTCCTTCAACATTTCTTTGGAACTCTCTATCAGCGAACGATCTCTTCGGTGCGCAATATGGTCGATTGAACGAGTTTCGAACATCGAAAATAAAAGCATAATGAGGACGAAGAACAAGAGCAGCTTCATGTTAGCCATTGTCTTGGATGAGAATGCTGGCTGAGAAAAATTTTATGTGTGCAATGTTGTGAGAGACAGTTAGAACATTTGGTATATATAGACATCACGAGCCATCATTTATTGATATTTAATTTGAAAAGGGTTAAATTAAATAGAGAAAACTTTATCTTGAAGGATACCACTTTGATCTAGAGATCACTTATATATTCAAAGAAGGGACACAATGGTTTCTACCGATTCCTTCGCCTCTTATTATTTTTGTCTCTGCATGTGGGAAAATTGAATACTACCTAGGTTTATAGTGTTTAAAACTATACCTAATAGTGACAGGTGGCTGCCTTTCGTTTGCTTTCCAACCATGATAATTTCCCATCAACCCCTTTTCAATCTGTGTTCATCTGGATTTTAAGAAATTCGGGAATATTAACAAAAGCTAAAATTGGTTGGAAAATTACTGTTGTTGTGGACACACTGGGATTGTTTATTGGAATAGTATAATGATATTTTTGTTCGTCTCATCCAAATACTTATAACTAGTTATTGAAGATATTAAAATCTTTTTATATTGTGTATTAGTCATTCTCAAATTAATAAGAGACCATTCATTTGTAAAGTATAATAAAAAACTAAAAAACCCCCCAAAAACAAAAATCTCAATACTGGTGTCAAAGGGCAATTTGATATATTCAAAATATTTTTTTCGCTATTACCATGTAAAATGAGGGGTGATTTTGTATTTAGATAAAAAAATAAAAAAAATAAAAAAACATAGTGAAATAACTAAAATGCTCTTGGAACTCAAAATATTAAAATTGGACTCAGGTGGCTTTTTCATCTTTTTCCAAATGTGTTTTTTTATATTAACATGTCAAATCATGAGCAATTTTATATTTGGCTAAATAAAAAAAGACAAGATCATTTGACACACCTATAGAGGTGTGAAAGGCACCCACACCCTTTGCACAGTGCATGCAGCGCCTCTTAATGTCCAAAAATGCACCTTTTGTGTTGTTGGACGTGTCGTCATGTGTTCTTTCTGTTAATGCAGCGCATGTCTCTAATAGTGGTCCGGTTTGTCATTGGTATACCTTTTTTTTTTTTACCTTCTTGTCTCTATCCTCCCCTAAAAACTATAGCATAGCCCTCTTGGTTGTTGGTATCTCAATTTTAGTCTTTATTCTTTTGATTTTTAATTTTTGGTCTTGACCCTTATATAAATATTTTATTTGTTTTTAATTTCATCATTCAATCTTAATTTATCAAATATTATACTCTCCAATTCGGTCCTCATTGTTTGGATTTCTACTTTATTTTCCTTTAGTTTTTTATTAAATTGGTTTTTCTTTTTAATTTCATCATTAGTCAAATATATAATTTATTTTGTTTTTCAATTTTGATCCTTATTATTGTAATTGCTATTTTTTTAATCCTTTTTATCATTGAAATTATTTTTTCAATTTCATCATTCAATATTTGATTGATTGAAAATTGAATTTCATGATTTTTTTCAAATTGGATGCTTCAGGTTGAATGATCTAGATTACATGTTTGAAAAGTTAACATTTTTTTTCTAATAAAAAAGGGCTTCAGGTTGAATGATCTAGATCAATATTTGATTGATTGAAAATTAAATTTCATGATTTTTTTTCAAATTAAATGCTTCAGGTTGAATAATCTAGATAACATGTTTGAAAAATTAACATTTTTTTTCTAATAAAAAAGGGCTTTATAATTCTTTTTATTTTTTTATCGAATTATTTTAATCTCATGATTTAGACCACAAGTTTAGTAAGATATTATAAGTCGGCTCAACTCTAATTACTGTGATTACAAGTTTGTTATACTGAAACAAAACTATTTTTTTATATGTCCTTATTTTAATTTATTTCACATATAAATATATTTTTAATATAAAAAATAGTCTACTCCCGTGGTGAAGCACGGATACCAAGAATAGTCCTTTCCTACTCATTTCGGTGATATGCAATGTCATACTCTTGGAAAGGAGACTTTTGCCTAGTCAGGAGCGGCTTGGCATCATCCATATTCTAAATTGAAAAGCTAATAAATGACGAGAGAAGAAACATAGGACCTAAAAACACTATCATCCATATTAAAACTATATAAGTTGCAACTTTTATGTTCTTCCAAACTTGTTCCTGCAATCAGACTTTCCGTACAGATGGAGCTCAGGAGTGGGAAAAACTTCGCAGAATCCCTTAATTTCTCCATCATAATTTCCTGAGACGTCTATCTTGTAGCCTTCTGTTATGTTTTTTAAGGTGAGCGAGCGAGAGGGGTCGGGTGTCATGCACTTACTCTTAGCTAATAGGACTGGCGAGCGAAATGCAAAATGACAAATGGCATTTCGTATATAATAAAAAGTTAATCATCCCAATTTAATAACGTTGAAATTTCAAAAAAATAATTTATATTGTTTTTTAATAAATTCCCTTAAGTAAAAGCTTTTTGGGTTTAAAATTTACACAGGCTCACATTACCTTGTGCATAATTTTTATAAAATAAATAGGGATGGTGAGATTCAAACTCATGACCGCTTGGTCATCAAAGCTCTGATACAATATCAAAGAACCATCTTAACCTAATATCTTAAACTATTAGATAAATTCAAATAAATAATTTATATTACTCTCTAACATGTCACAACTTCTTCAGCATCTCTTCCACAAGAAGGCACTGTTCATTTTCAAAATGAATTGTCGGCACCTATGGACAACCAAGCTTATTAAAATGCAATGGCTGCTCATCTCTCCTTCAGCTTTGACTGGGAGAGATGGTGGTTTCTTTTCCTTTTTTTTTCTTCTTTTCTGGACGATGCAATGATAGATAGCTTGAGTGCTCGATACATTACCGACTAACGTGATTGCCGATATGTTGGATGCCATTACGCACTGAATGATGTCATATAGCATATGCCCTAAAATTTTCTTTCATTTTTTAAGTCAACTCTCACTCACACTGAGACGAACCACTTCCAAAATAGTTTTTAATCAAGTTATCCATATTTAAATTATAAGATTTATGAGAAATTTCTTCCCCACAAATCCCTCTTGAACTCCGGAATAAATCTATTACGGGATGAATCTTTTAACAAGCTATTCACATCCAAAACCAGCACATTCATGAAAAACAATATTTTTTTTTCTTAGCTTCTCATTGAGTTCTTGGAAAACAAATGAAAATGGTAACATGAGAATCAGGTAAAAGCACCATCTGAGCCACCATCACCATAATTTAATATTAGTTGCAAGCCGAGGTTCGCTTTTGAATATAGAAAGATTAATCTGTTCTGAGGTTAGATAGTGCTTACAGAGCACTATATATCTTGTGGCTACCGAATAAAATACGAAGCTGATCACTATAAAGTGCCAAAACCTAAATATAATGACTTAAATCTATCTTATCCTTAATTAGTGCAGAAGGCTAACATCTGCAGAACAAACGTTCAAGTGTTGTTCAATTTCGAACCCCTTTTTTTTTTTCTTTTCATTTCAAGCTATTCTTCAATTTAATTGCTGGGAGAACGGCAGTGAGATCTCCATGCCTGCATTCAAAAAACAATAGCATTGTTCAGACAGAACTGTGAAAATGGAAATCGCAAGCAGTTTCAAGAGTGAAGCAATGAATAGTTTCAAGCAATGTCTTCTGTGTTAGCCTTGGAGTTCAATAACTAGCGACAAAATTGGATGGGCATTAGTCTACCAAATCCTTTTATGGCCAGCGTTCAACAGGTCACATTGCAATTAGGGACTTAACCAATCAAACTGATTTTATCTTTATACAATTACACATTGAATTCTCTAAGCTAGAATACCATGGGCTCAAGCTATACACAAAAAGCATGTCCACCTCATGTATAAAAACAACTATTAATTAATTATTAACAAAACATTAAAGGGTTTTGCTAAATAATATTGTAGTCATATTTATAACATATTATTCATTGGAATAATATTTGTCTTTTATGTTTTTTTATTTTTTAATTTTATCATTTAACAATCAATTTTTTTATTTAGTTTTTTTTTTCAATCTCATTCTTCAATATTAATTTGTTTTAAGAATAGTGCTTCGTAACTATTTTTTAATGTTTTTATTGTTAGGTTCTATAACGATCTCATATATTTCTTTTTATTTTTTCGATTTCAACCTTCAACATTAGCCATGTTGGAAGTAGGACTTTATATTTTTTATTTTAATTATTTTCTATGAACTTATCATGATCTTATGACCCAGTTGCAGGTTTAACAAAGTTAACCTGAGTTAACTCGAGTTATATTTTAGACCGCTTTTTCTAATTGATTTTTTTTTTAAATACATCTTTCAACATTGAGTTGATTAGAAATTGGACTTTGTAATATTTTTTTTAAAATTTTCTTTTAATGGGGATGTTCCAATTTCATGACCTAAGTTGCATGTAAGATGGTTAACTTGCTTTATTTTCTTAGATCTTTTTTTAATTTTTTTTAATTTTACCCTCCAATAACTCAATATTATTTATTTATTTATTTTAATTCATCCTTTAATATTAGGTTGTTTGTGAATTGAACTTCATGATTTTGTTCAATTTCCTATCGATGGAGTTATTCTGCTCTCATAGATTTGGTTTTTTCTCTCAATTTCAACATTCAACATTAGATCTATTGAAAATAAAGCTTTGTAAAAAAATTATTTTCTTTTTATGAAGTTATCATAATCTAATGACCTGAGTAGTGGGTTTAACATGTTAGCCCATGTTTATTTTTTTAATTTAATATTTTTTATTTCATCATTCAATGTTGGATTGATTAGGAATCGAGTTTCATAATTTATTCTGATTTTTTTATAGGGTTATCGCGATCTCATAACTTGCATAACAAATTTGACAAGTTAACTATTGCAAGTGTTGATGAAATTTAAAAAGAGGAGTGACTTCTGGTAGTTATTGTTAAGTGGTGTGTATAAACATTGCATTTTATTTATCTTTAAACTGTTCATTTTGTTTTTTTATGTTTATTTTTTATGTTAAGCCACGTGTTGGCTTAGTGTTGGCTTATATGTAGCATACAACATAGAAAAGAGGTATACAGAAACAAGAATAACAAACTTAATCTTCTTTTTTCTCTCTCTCATTCTTTCTCTTTCACTATCTCTTTCTCTCTTCCTTAACTTTCTTCCAAATACCTGAGCTATAGTCCATTGTAATTGCTAATAAGAGTCCATAGCTTGTTTAAAACCATTAAATAGCATGGACGAGATCCAAGTGGGAACAATCGTTATTAATCTTATTTCAATTAGTATAAGAGCTATAACTCTTCCAATGGAAGCAATGGCACCAGACACTCGATCTCAAGATTTCAAGAGACTTGAAGATTCCATTGAATCTATTAATAAGGAACAAACATAGAAACATGAGCAAATGATGAAAATGTTAAACCCATACAACCATAATTTGAAAATACAACCAATCATGAAGATATATTCAGTTAGTTGAAAGACCTCTTTAGTGGGTTAGCTTACCAATAGACTTCCATTTTACAAACGCTACAACAGTTGAAAAGAGAATCCAATGTTACTAAGGACAATTAAGTTCTTTGTTGTAATGACCCTCGTGTCAAAGCTTACATGTCGTGTGAAGCTGGAAATAACTATTACAAGGTAAACAAGCCTATACGTGATTTTTCTAGTTTTGATGGTGATGATGTGCATAAATGGCTTTATAAATGCACTCAATATTTTGAAGTGGAAGAAATAAATAATATAAAGAAACTTAAACTAACCTCTCATTACATAGATGACATAGCTTTTTATTAACACCATAATTTCATAAGGAGCTCAGGAACTCAAGAAATATCATGGTATAATTATGTAGAAGCTTTGTGTAAGAGTTTAGGTGTTAAAAGAACTTGTTAAAACACCTGGTAGATCTCAAACAAATAGGAAGACTAGAGACTTGTATACAAGATTTTAAAATTTTAAGGAATAGAGCTGAGATCTTAGAAATAAAAGCATTGATTTTTTTCACAGGGGTTCAAGATTGAAATCAAGAATTTAGTCAAAATATTTGAACTCAAATCTTTGAAACAAGTCTCCAACCTAGCAAGGTTTATTCTATAGATGAACCCACCACAACTTTCATAGAATCACCTCTCAAACATTAACCCAATCTACCCAAACTAAAATTCATTTCCCTTCTACACTATAAAAACCCTATCTCCATGGATCCAAACAAATCCCTACCTCCTCATGCTAGTTTGTTACCTACTCCCACCCAAAATAATATAAATAAAATACATGTTAAACTTGCTAAACCCTTAAAAAACAAAAAGATAAGAGGAAAGTAAACATAATGGCTTGTGTTTTTTGTGTGATGAGAGGTTTGTACTTGGGCACAAATGTAAGAGTATAAGAATTTATTCCTTTATATTGTTGATGACAAAGAAGTACAAAAGGGTGAAAATAAAATTGGAGACTTGGAATCAACAAAAGTCACTCCTCACATCTCTATCAATGTTTTGAAAGGAATTGTTGGCTTCAACATCCTAAAGATTACTGCCAAGATGGACAAACATTCAATCTACATTATGCTAGATTCTAGTAACACTCGTAACTTCATAAATTATGCTGCTGCTGGTAAGCTACATTGTAACTCTGTTGCTATCAACTTTATAGTAATAAAAACAACTAATGGAGGAACTATGCACTATATGGTTATATGCAAGGGCTTCAAGTGGAGAATACAAAGAGAGATTTTTTAGGTTAATATATTCATTGTAAAGTTGAGCAATTGTGACATGGTTAGAGAATTATGTATGTCTTTTAATTGGCAATGACATCAAGTGTTATTACAATGGGACAACCTTATTTAGTTACAAACAATCAAATTGGAACAACTATAAGGGTTATTAGAGAGTTCTACTTAGCTAGCAGAAGTCAACTTATGTGGTATGAAGCTAATTTTACCACTTATTATATAACCACAAAATTAAATCATTTTGGAAAGGAATCTATTGCCCTTAATAGACTACTGGTAGACTATAATAAGGTGTTCAATAACCCTAAAGGGCTACCTCCATCAAAACCTCATGATTGTAGAATTCCACTTAAAAAAAGAGTTCAACCAGACAACATGAGGCCCTATAGGTATTCAAGATTACAGAAAGACATTGTGGAAGAAATAGTTTCTGAATTAATGGAATCTGAGGTGATATAACTTAGAAGCAGTCCTTTCATATCTCTTATGGTGCTAGTGAAGAAGAAAAACAACTCTTGAAGACTACGTGTAGATTACAAAGCTATCAACAAACTCATAGTTAAAGATAAGTTTTTAATACCTTTAATGGATAAATTATTGGAGGAATTAGTAGGGAAAATTATATTCTCTAAGAAGGATTTAAGATCTGGTAATTATCAATTAGAATGGCTTATCAATATCTTTTCTAGACTGCTAATAAGACTCATATATAATGGTCATTTTGAGTTTCTAGCTATGCCATTTGAGCTAACCAATTCCCTTGCCACTATTCAAAGCATAATGAATGATGTTTTCAAGAAATATTTAAAGAAGTATATGATAGTTTTCTTTGATGATATCTTAATATACAATTATACAATGTTAGAACATTTAAGGCATTTGCAAACCGTGTTTGATTTGTTAAGGAAACACTACTTAATAGCCAAAAAGAGTATATTTGAATTTGGTAGTAGTCAAGTAGAATACCTAGGTCATGTAGCTTCTAAATATAGGGTTTCTAATGATCCACATAGAATTAAAGTAGTGGTGGAATATCCATTACCTCAGACATTAAAATAGTTAAAGAGATTCCTAAGTCTCATTGGCTATTACAAAGATTTGTGAAAGGTTGTAAGGCTATCTGTTGACCTTTAACTCAATTATTGAGAAAGGATGCTTTTAAATAAAGTGAAGAGGCTAGCTACTAAAGCTTTTGGTGTACTGAAGGAATTGATGAATATACCACTAGTATTGGCACTACCAAACTAAAACAACAATTTGTTATTGATACTAATGCATCAGGTTTTAGCATAGGTAAAGTCCTAATGCAAGAGGAGCATATAATTACCTATATTAGTAAGTCTTCAGGGCTAAGGCAGCAAACCTTATTTACTTATTATAGAAAAATGTTAACTATACTATATGTAGTGGCTAAATGGAAACATTATTTTAGGGGTAAGCAAAAAAATTGAGAAACCAATTAAACCGAGAAAATAAAAAAAATAACCAAAAAAATCAAACCATAAAAAAAACCAATTAGAATATTTTTTAAAATTTTTGATTCAGTTCAGTCGGTTTAATAAGCCTAAAACCAAAAAACCTTAATCGAATCGAACCTGTTCAATTAAAAAAAAAGTACTATAAAACCGCTTTCTAATTTTTAACCCTAGCACACTAGTAGTTCCCGTTTGCGTCCAGTTGTCCTCACTCCTTAATAAACAAACCGGCCCCTTTCAACCCTCATAAGTCACAACTCTCAATCTCTCACACTCTTAGCTTGATAAAAATTGATTTCCCCATTGTTGTACACAACTTCATGGCCTAATCAAAATGTGAGAACTCTTAAGGCAATATGTTATAATTATGATGAATTTAAACAAGCACTAGCAAAGATGATTATAATTGATGAGTTGCCTTTTAATTTTGTGAAGGGTCAAGGATTTAAATTGTTTACTAAAACCATACAACCTAGATTTAACATTCCTTCTTGTTTCACCATTATGAGAGATTGTTTGAAATTTTATGTTGAAGAGAAAGATAGATTGAGGACAACTCTTAGGGGTCAATGATTGTGATTAACAACAGATACATGGATATCAATCCAAAATATAAACTATATATGTTCAACAGCTCATTGGATTGATAATTAATGGAATTTACATTAAAGAATTCTTAATTGTTATCAAGTTTCCAATAATATAGTGAGACAGTTGGTCAAGTTATTGAGAATTGTATATTAGAGTTGGGGATTGATAAAGTTTTGACTGTTATAGTAGATAATGCAAGCTCTAATAATGTGACTATTTCATTTTTGAAAAATGTGATGAAAGATTGGCCAACTAATAATTTTTTCAAATGAGCATTTGTATGTTAGATGTTGTGTATAAATTGTAAATCTCATTGTGTGTGATGGCTTGAAAGAGATAAATGTTTTCGTTGTTAAGATTCGAAATGCAATTATTTTTGTGAGATCTTCACCTTCGAGGCAACTTGCATTTAAGAAGTGCGCAAAAAAGTTGCATATAGAGTGAAAAATATTTGTGTTTAGATGTTGCAACTTGATAGAATTACTTATCTTATATTAGAAGCTGCTGAAAAGTTTGAAAAAGAGTTTGTGAGGTTAGTTGAAAATGAACCTAGATATATGAATTACTTTTTGGAGGTTGATTCAAAGGGGAATAAAAAAACATAGGGCCACCTAGTTTGGAGGGTTAGGAAAATGCTAGAACTTTGGTGAAGTTATTAAAGATCTTTTACATAATTACATTGAGATTTTCTGGCTCATTGTATATTACATCAAATTTTTTTTTCAATGAATTGATTTACATGCTTACAAACCTGTTATAATTGTGTAAAAATAAAGATAATCTTTTAAGTGGAATGACAATGAATATGATTTTAAAGTTTGAGAAGTACTGAGGTTGTGAAATAAATCAGAATTTTTTGTTATATATAGCTAATGTCTTAGATCCACATTTCAAGTTCAAATATGTGAAATTTTATTTTGGTGACTTGTATGATTATAACAAAGCACAATTGCTAACAAATAAGATGAAAAGTACTTTGATAAGCTTATACATGTTTTATTTAAAAGTTAATGAAGTTGTGAATAATAATAGTCATGAAAATGTTACTAAGCAAGAGTTCATAGATTGCTTAAATCCATTAAATTGGTTGGACGAAATCCAAGTGGAAACATTCGAAGATGGGCAAGCTACTTTACGCTCCCTTAGAAAATACAATTACTACAACATAGGACAAAAGATGAAAGAAAAAGCTCACGAAGCAAGTGTGCATGACAGGCCAATCAGTGAGCAAAACGAGTCATCAAGCACAGCAGCATAAAGAGGTTAGGATGGCATCGTCCCTAAAACACCCTTTTGAGTTCATTTGCTCACTCACTATTACAACTTTTGCATTTTTATAAACATGTTTTCATTGACCTAAGAACGCATCTATTGATATATATATATATATATATATATATATATATATATATATATATATATATATATAGACACACACACATTGATACGAGGAATAGCAATTAAGCTCTTTTGGAGCCCACTAATGATTATTCTTCTTATCTTTACATAGATAAAGGTAACACCAACCTTAAACTATTCTTGAAAAATAAAAACCACAAGTGCTTACGGTCGGTTTTCCACGTCAAAATTAGTGCACGCGAGTGTGATTAAACAGCCACTACTTTTCTATCGTCTCATTCAATCCATTGAACTTCTTCTTTTTCAAGGATTACAATTATCCGCGTTTCGCTGCAGCGGGTTGGAAGTTTTTTTAAAAAAAAATTATTGAATACCGAACATATTATAAATATTATTTTAAAATAATAATTGTTTTTTATAAAACAAAACTTATTTGTATAAAATAAAATAAAAAATCTGTAAAAATTAAATACAAAACAAAACAATTTCTAAAAAAAATAATCTTTTATCCAAGAAAAAAACGTTCAAAGCTCGTGGTCTAGGTAATAAGACTAAGACAAAATGATAGAAAAAAAATTAAAGATAACCACAAAAGCATTTAAAAAAAATTAATGTAGAATGATAAAATTATAAAAGAAAATGAGAAAAAAATAATTATTAACCATATTATCACTTACCCATGTCATTAGATCGGAAGCATGACAAATAAAAAACTGTGAATCTCAACTCCAAACAAATCAAACACTGAAGATGTAACTAGGGAAAAAATCAACTGCATAACAAATTATAATTAAAAGAATGATGGTGAAAACTAAAATAAAAAATAAATTTGGGAGCATCAAAAAAATATAAATTGGAATGTTAAATTGAAAAGAAAAAAGCTTCAACAAAAAGGAAAAAAATCAAAAGAATGAAGGCTAAATTGAAAAAAAAAAAAAACATAAACTTTGATTGAAGGATGCAGTTGAAAACCAATAAAACTTTAACAAAAATGAAAAATAAAAAAATGAGTGAATTGAAAAAATAATATATAACAAATTATAATTTAAGAATTAAATTGAAAACATAAAAAATTTTCTAAAATGATCAAGGAAAAAATAAGCAATAAAAAAATAAGAACTAAAATTGAAAAAAAAAAAAAAGAAAGCAAACATGTATTTTCTCTATAAAAAGGGAGAAAAGAAGGAAGGAAAAAAAACAACCACCATCGAAAAATTATTCATCAATCATCATCACGTGCAACACTAGAGGAAAGAGGACGGGGTGACACTTCTAAAAAACACAGCAAAAGGCAGGGATTGGACACCAGGTGGCGTCACACGCTTCGCCCAAAAAGTACAGACGCCACCCACATGCTAACAACTTTCCCGAATTAACAAATTAACAAAAAATAACAAATAAATGCCCCTCATTACCTTAGAAATAACAAATAAACCAAAGTGAAAAGACCAAAACACCGCTAAATGCATAACTTATCTTGTCTTTTCTAAGAGCAAAGACATATTTTTACTTAGGCTCAATAAGGGAAAAACTAAAAAAAGCTTTTAGTCAAGGATATTTTTTCTATAAAAAAAAAAAAGGAAAAAGATTATGATAACCCTATCGATTGTTTAATGACCAATAAGTCTATATATAGAAAATATCAAAATACCCCCACAAGTAAGCCTTTTATTTTTTTTCAATCAAATGGTGAAATTGTAATTTCACATTAGCGATCCACGGTAAAATATATCTTTGGCTATCGTGACAAACCCACACCTAATAATTTTCTACTTAGGCTCTAATTGTTTGCTGGAAAATAATTTTTTTAAAAAAAATACATTCCTGGAAAACGAATTAATTTCTGATGTTTGGTAGTGTCATGGAAAATAAGTTGAAAAACACTTTTCAATATTTGATTATGTCATGGAAAATGAGCTGAATAATAACTTATTAATGTTTTATTTATTTTTTTCAAGTTTATTAAAATAATAAGAAACAAATCTTACAAATTTAAAAGTTAAATGATAATAAAATTTAAAAAAAAATCTAATTTAATTAATTATTTCATATAAAATAAATAACAATAAAAATAATAAAAATCAAATCTAACAAATTATAAAATTTAAATATGATGAAATTTAAATAATTATAATTATAATTTCTTAAATTATTTCAAATAAAATAAATAATAATAAAAAAAATAATGATTAAATTTGATAGATAAAAAAATTCAATTAAAAAAAATAGTAAGAGAAAAGCCAATAACAATCATAAAAATAAAGACCAAAGTTAATATAAAAAATAAATTCTAATGGATGAAATTGAAAAAAAAAAAAGATTCAAAACAAAACATATAGCAATCAAAAGTTGGAGGATCAAATTTGATATAATCAGCAAATAATATGACTTTTTAAATTTTTTCATAACTTTTAAAAAGTATTTTTTACTGAAAATGAAATCAAATTTTACTTTAACTGAAAAGTAATTTTTATTGACTAACTTTCATCATCAGAACAAATGAAAGTTTATAAATTATTTTTTTAAAAATCACTTTGAAACAAACGATAACTTAATATATATATATATATATATATATATATATATATATTCACATGTATAGACAAACATTCTGTCAATATTTATCAACTTCAATTCAGATTTGGGATGAGGAATGAATGGAAGCTAGGACACACTCAATTTATTCAAGCAAGGTAGAGGTAAAATACAAACTTGGCTCAGTATCGCACTTTCCTGAGGGACCTCAGCTTTCCCTTCCTCTTTTCAATTAGCCACTAAACCATCAGAGTAATCAACTACTTTAATCTGTAGCCAGTCAAAAAAACTCGATGAGATACAAAATCTCCTCCTGCGTTTCAGGTGTCTCAATCATCCCCGCCGAGGTTTTGTTTTTTTTATCACACGCAGCCTCCCTGAAAACTCCTAAAAGTACATTTAATCTTTCATTCTCACTCCAATTCTCCACTTTACGTCCGCTTCCTCCCTATTCATCCAAAAGCTCTGCATGGGAAATGATAAGGACCCCATTCCCCTCCCAGCTACTTTACACCTGGTAACTCAGTAGGTCCTTCAATCCTTCCAGACAAGAACAGGTAAACATAATTTAAAAAAGATGCAATGGATGGACCAAACTAACTTCCACTGCATTTTGATGCACTAAGCTTTAAACTGCTTCCCTGAAAAAGGTGGACATTATAACTGTTGATCTGACATCATATGATGATCAATCATTGTCAACCTGCTAATCTATCGTTGATTCCTAGGTCAATGTTCTTTGTTTCTTCCGTCCCGCAAGGAGAAACTATAATTAAAAACTTAATCTTGAGCGGAGACAGATAGTAACCTCGCTAGTCAAGGGAAATGTGGAGTTTTAAACTTGACCCTAATAGGTTTAGAATTAAACTAGGATAAGCTAAAACAAGGCAGATGATGAACAAAAATTGCTGCTAGAGTATTTTGTTTTGTGTTCTTGTAAGAATTAGAATGGTTGATGTCATGATGCATACAGTTGACTATCATGTAAAGAGACAGGGTCCTCGTGAGTCTGCTACAACCTATTCTATAGGCACTATACAGTAATCAAGCTGTAATGATCGATATCTTGCAAAGCATCAAGACTGCAATATTGCTCTTTCATAGCATTACAGTTTATAATCTCAATGACTTACACAGTTGCATTCTAATGTTCTGTTTGTGTTTTATTTATATTTTCAATTAACCTTCTAAATCAATCACTCATTAATTTTTTAAGTAATTTTTTACCCTCTCTTTTTTCCACCTTCAATTCTTCATTTGTATTAGACATGGATCATGTGATTTTGATGCCAGCTCCTTGCATTTTAAGAAATTTGTGAGCTAATAAATTTATTGAGAGTTGCTGACAATTCAAAACAGCATCAGCCATTAGCATTTGCAACTCCCATGGTGGCCTGAACATTGTGTCATTGACCAGAACATTATAAAGAAACAAATATTGCAGTAGTTGTCAAAGAACTATCTTAACCCAAAAATTTAAGCTGTTAGGTGAGGTTCCAGGATATAATTTATATTATTTTCTAACACACCCCTTTAAGTGAAAACTTTTCGGACTTGAAACTTGCGCAGGTACACTTTATCTTATACTTAATGTTTATCATATAAATAAGGATGGTAAGATTTGAACTCATGACCGCTTGGTCATTAAGGCTCTGATATCATATTAAATAACCATCTCAACCCGAAAGCTTAAGCTGTTAGGTAAGGTTCTAGGATATGATTTATATTATTCTCTAATAGTAGTTTTAATGAATTATTTCCCACATTTCTTTGATGAGAATTCTGTAGTTTGGGAGCTAGTTTGGGAATTATACAAATGTAAAGGCTAAACCTATGCTACCGTTACAATGTACAGCTATAGTGTTCAACTTAGAATCAGCTGCAGATATAGGATTAATTACATGACTTTAGGCTAGACTTTCTCTGTTTTGTGATCCACGAAGTCTTCCCTTGTACTACCCCTGCAAGATTGAGCTACTGTCGGCTGCCTTGATAAGGACTTCGTTAATAAATCAGCTAGCTGATCTTGAGTATGCACAAAATGCAGATCAATCTGTATTTGTTTCATACGCGAATGATTGACCGGGTTGAAACTGAGATGTGTGGATTCGAGATTATCACATAGCAGCTGGGGAGATTCACCGACTAGAAAGGCGAGTTCCTTTAAGAGTGTGGACAACCACATTGTTTCAGAAGCTGCATTCGCTAGTGTCCGGTATTAAACCTCTGTTGTGGATCGTCAGATGGCTCCTTCTTTTTATTTTCAGCTCCAAGAAATAGGATTAGAACTTAAGAAGTTGATTTATGCAGAGGTTGATGTGCGGGCAGTAATGTTTCCAGCCCAATCAGCGTCGGAGCATGTTCCTAGGACCGGAGGTCCAACATTGGTGAGTTGTATACCATGAAAAATGGTTTGTTTTAAGTAGCAGAGGAGCCTTTTTAATTGCTGTCCAGTGATTTGTAGTCGGCTTGTGCATAAATTAATAGTGTGTTTGGCAGTGTGGTAGCAATTGCTTTTCAAATAGCTTTTCGTGCTGAAATACATGTTAATAATGTTTTTTTATTTTTTAAAAATCATTTTTAACATCAGCACATTAAAACGATCCAAAAAGTACAAATCAAACTTAATTTTAACAAAAAAAAAAAAATGAATTTTGACAAAACACCATTTGAAACACAATGTCAAACGGTGTCTAAGAGTGTTTGTTGACTGCAAATGAGATGTGTAAACTCGTCAAGGAAAAATACTGAAGCCTGCCAATTATTCTACAGAAGTTGGAGTTGTCCACAGAAGCGGTGCCATCAATTAATTTAAGAAAAAGAGTAGTAGATGAAGGTGTTGAGACATCCTTCGCACCACTCATGTTTGTTTGTGCTCAAAGATCACGCACATATTTGTGTTTATGTTGTGACAGAAATAAACCTCCCTTGGTAGGAATCACTTTAACTCCCAAGAAGAAATGAAGAGAACCCATATCTTTGAGAGAAAACATGGCACCCAATTGCTGAATAACAGATGCCACAAAGGATGAATTATTCCCTGTAATTACAAGATCATCAACGAGATAACAAAAGTAAGATCCTTGGCTGTCAATGAAAAGAGAACAAACAGCCTTAGAACTGTGAAAACCCAACCGAAGAATGGCATTTCTAAGTGTTGTGTACCATGCCCGTGGAGCTTGTTTATGGCCGTAGATTGCCTTTCTTAGCCTGCAAACATGATTAGGTTTGGACAAGTCTCCTGGGGGCTGCTCCATAAACACAGTTTCAGTTAATTCACCATTTAGAAATGCATTGTGTACATCCATTTGCCTTAAACCCTATCCATTCATGACAGCAATTGATAAAACGACTCATGTCCCACAAAAATATCATGCTGCTCCTCAAAGGCCAGTGATGAATCCCTGGTTCGAGGTGGTGCTGCTATTTCCTGAAAGTCTGTACCTAAATCATTCGACACACGGGGTTAGGTCATCATCCGAAATTAGGTGATCAATGATGGCTATTTCATTAGCCTATGCCTTTACAGCGTGGAGATAGTCTGTAAACCACCGATTGCCACGCTGGATTAAGGTGAGCTCCTCCTTCAACTGCATGGCACTAGTTATTAATCAGCTAGCATATAGGGTTTTTAGCTTTTTTCAAGCTAACATATAGGGTTTTTAGCTTTTTCCAAGCTTCATTAGAGGTTTTTGCTGTAGCAGGTTATAGAAGAAGATGTGTAGGATAGTGCCAGGATAAGTTTATCCTGTCGGGCCCAATAGGTCTTACACAATTCATCAGCAGTGGAAGAGGGGCACCGAAAAGTGCCTTCAACGTAGTAGAGGACATCATAACCTATGAGGAGTGCTTCAAATTAAGCACGCCATTGAGAAAAGGTGGAGGGAGTTTAAGTTTTCATTGATTTGGGCAGTGATGTTGAGAGCAATGAGTGTTTTATCAGTTGCGAAAGGAGGTTGGTGTTGAGGATAAAATTTGGATTTTGATCGGAGAAGGGAGTCATAATGGAGATTTGGATCGTTTGCTCGATAGAGAGTGGCTCTTCTGATACCATATAAAGAAACAAATATTGCAGTAGTTTCAATGAATTATTTCCCACACATTTCATTGATGAGAATTATGTATTATATTATATACACAGAAGTTTAGGAATTATACAAATGTAAAGGCTAAACCTATGCTACTGTTACAATGTACAGCTATAGAGTTCAACTTAGAATCAGCTGCAGATATAGGATTTTAATTGCATAATATTTGACATGATTTTAGGCTAGACTTTCTCTGTTTTGTGATCCAAGAATTCTTCCCTTCCCTTATTAACATAAACCATCGCTAATGCGCTCAATTCACAAAATAGATTAATCAATAATAAATACTCCAAAAGCACAACTGAAAGAAGAAATTTAACTTTTACCTCCAGGGCATAGATCTTGTCTGACAATTTTGTATCCTCTTTATGTAAGTTCCATATCCAGTACTTTTCACACTACAAAGAAGAAATCAAATGCCAACAAATTAAAAATTTAGTAACTTCAGCTGAAAAGCAAAGTCCAGTTTTGCTTCCAAAATAAAATGTAGGTCCAATCTTTTGGAAGAAAAAAATTGTGAAGCTGATTCTAAGAAAAGTAAAAACACATTAAGCAAGAATGAAATCAAAAGAACAAAGTAAAAACAAAAACAAAAACAAAAAATAAAGGAAGCAAAAAGCAGTGTGGAATTGCAATAGTATCTCTTTGCTATTTAATTCCACATAATTATACTGCAGTACAAAACTACAAGCTTCCTAATACACATATGAGGACAAGTTGATCGGCTTTTGTATAATAATTTCAGTGCTAATGATTTTCCATGAAGACAATGTCACTTCTCTTGATACTATTACGGCTTCTTTCCTTTTCTGCATTCCTTTTTCTTTCTCCTTTATTTATTTCACAAGAATTATGCCTTTGGTGGCAGCTTTTTTTTGTTTTTCTTTTTTTTTTCTTTTGCAGAGACAGAACATGAAAACATTCTCAAAACTTGATGCCCTAAAGATTGACACATTCTTGTTCCTCAATGCAGTAAAGGAAGCATTTGAGTAAAATAAAGAGAGGAGAAAATGAAAATGTACACCATGCAGCGACACTTTTACACCTTAGTGGCAATGTTTAACATATTAAGTGGAACTCTGCCACTTCAATACCTTGTCTTTACCTCTGTTGCCTGTGTCCTTAGGCCCTTAATATGTTTTCGACAAGGCATTTATGAGGCACTGACATTTTCCCTGATTTGCCATGTGGAAACACTTTGATGCAATCAATAACACATTAACACTCAAGTGTCACGCTTCAAAGAAGAAAGTAAGAAAAAGACAAGCTGTGAAAAAACTTTAATGCAACATCAATAACACATTAACACTCAAGTGTCACACACTTCAAAGAAGAGAGTAAAACAAATTGTTAAGCTGTGGAGTTCAGAACTGTATTCTACACATGCATGCATTCTCACAACTTACTTTATTTATCACGAGGAAAAAGAGAAATCCTTTGTAAAATCATTGACTTAGAGGTAGCAGTTTTGGATTGTTGGGCAATAGAAATTCTAGGAGCTGAACTGTTTAAATGAAAGAGATTTTTAGCTTCAATACACCCCTTAGCAGCACTTTGATGATTTCTTTATTCCCATGCTGTTGTGAACAGCCTGAATCTGTGCACCAAACAGCCTCCAATGGGAAAGGTTTGTTGTTGTTGTTGTTGTTTTTTCCCTTAACAGCCGTGCTAGGTTGTTGTTTAAAAAAAAAGGGAACTGGTCAGGGTAGTAGGAATCTCAATGGCTTACACTCTAAAAATTTAACATGTCCATACCTTTCTTTGGAAGCCCATACTTAAATAGTCTCTCTTACATTTAGAGAGTAAAGGGAAGACTGGGGATGACCATTTCTCCGGGTTAACAGGGGTTAACAGGCAACTGTAATCACTAATAATCCACCGACTTCTTGAGAAATAATATGAAAGTAATTTTTTAAGAAAATATTCTATAAAAAATAAATTCACACTATTGAAATCAAGACCACTTAATAATCTAGAATCAGTTTAGTTAAAGCTAGATTAGTTCTTTGAAAAAAAATAAATTAAAAGACCTTCCTGTCTTTTAGCCCTTTACAACTCTAGCCAGCGTGAAACTTAACATCATATTTCTTGGCACAGTGCCAGATGACTTTACCAACTAAATAGCTCGTAGCCACAAAATGTTTTACATTTATGAACTAACATAAAGGTGACAAACTAGATTTGAATGTAACACAAATGACAACAACAAAACACAAAAATCAGGTCATGTAATTGGAAGCTAACCCTCCCAGTATTTTAGCCTTTTCTAACTCTGGTTCAAGTGGAATTTAATCTCTGATCTCTTGACCCCTGGCCAGATAACTTTACCAATTAAAATAGTTGGCATCCAAAACTTTTAACTTTTTGTGTTCGATCTGAATTGAACTCAAATCCCAACAATAAATCTGAAAAATCAAATCATATGATTGCAAGCAGAAGACACATCTATTCAAATAAAATAATTGATGTCAATTCTGTTTTTGTGTGCAAGCTGGTAAACACCTCATTTTTTGTTTTACTTGTTGGAAAATAATGTCTCCTCAATTAAGTTACAGAGACATGACCATTTTGTTAGGTTGGGTGGCGGAAATAAAATGGGAAAACAGGCTAGAAAGACAAAAGGAGGGAGAGGATACTTCGATCAATATTACTGCAAACACACACTTCAAAATGTATTTAACAGGTTGAGCCAAGCCTTAAGCTGCCAAAACTTGGTTCATCTGTGTTGCTATTCATCTCGAGTTTTATTGAGCCTATCTGGAATTGAGCTTGAGTAGTTTAACATCATACAAGTAAAATACTAAGTTCATCCAAGCAGTGGGACAATAAATTAATCAGTTTAACTAGTGCTAAAGAACTGGTTATTTGCTTTCAGAACTGATGTCAAACAAAGCTATAGCTGATTGGCTCAATTTTATGGACTTACCAATAAGGACTGGTTTCATCAGGTAAGAAAAAAATATTGATTATGTCAAGGATAGATTAGTTATTTGATCTACCATAACAGTGATATATATGAACGAGCAACTTGTAATATAGCAAATGACAGTAAACCAATTACTAATCTTCATCTAAAAAATCATGTCACCTTTATTCCTCCAACAAGCATCTCCAGAGAAGGATTCATTATGAAATTCCTATTGTGATTCCATGAGCAGTGGCCACTAGCTGAATCCCATGCTGTGCAACTGTACTCGCAGCCATTGCTTCAAGTTTTGTCCCGATTTCATCTATCACACTCACTTGGGGCGTATGATTTCAACTTCCTCTATGAATACCTAAGCATTAGAATCTTAGTAAGCACTCACAAGCTGGCAAATTATTGATTAATAAAATGACAAAATAAAGCATCTAGGTCTCAAGATCAGGAAATAAAAAAAAAATGACATCATACTGCGAACCAAACTAAACCAAATTACATATTGCTGATTGTAGAATGATCATATGCCAATTACTAATAAGAATTACATGCTTCCGAGATTTCATTTGCCAAAGCAATATCCTACGTAATATACTTATTAAAACCAGTCATGTCACATGCACTAATTCAACAAGAGGTATAATTAACGCAGAAATACTTTTTAAACATCACAAGCATGAAGCTTTTTACATTCCACGAAAGTCTGGGCAATATCCTTTCTCACATATAGAATACGAAAGACACAAACATCATCCTAAAATAACAAAAATTATAATCCAAAAACCTAGCAGGAAAGAAAAACAAAACAATCCAAAAACCTGTGAAGTAGCATGCTGGGGACCCTAAAGGGTGATGGGACAATCCGATAAAACAAAGTCCCCAGATGGAAATCTCGCTAGTGGCTTCCCGCCCAAACCCAGGACCACCTCAACCACGTCGTAAAGCTCCCGGTGAAGGAGGAACTGAAGAATTCGAAATCAAAAGAAACCCACAAAATTTTTTGGAGAGAACTGAAGGGTTCCGGTGAGTGAAAAGGGAGGCCGAGGTAGATGGCGTGGGATTGGTAGCAGAGAAAAACAAAGCATTTGACTGTGGCGGGGATTGAAATGCAAATTATCATTTTTTCCAGCTTCTGCGGTGGATGGGGATATGAATGAGAATGGAATTAGCGGTGTTGAAGGGGGTGTCCTCTCTTAAGATATTCTGGGTTTTGGGTTGCCACAATGTAAATTCATTGATTTTTTTCTTCTGTTTTCGGGATTTTGTCTGCCAGTCTTGAGGTCGGTGAAAGAAAATGACAAGGGGTGATGATGTTCAGATTTTGAGGTGATAGTATGTGCATTCTTCAGGGATTTTAAGGTTCTATGACGTTGTTTCTGGGAAATCAAGAACATTTGAGTTTCAGAAGATATCTAGGTCCTTTTTTTCCCTATGTGGGCTGATTTTTTAAGAAAAGAAATTGAGTTTGTTGTTGCCAAGTCGTATAATTAAATGTGTACAGAGTTCGGAGGTTTATGGTTTCTCTGTGCAGGTATTTTCTCATTAACTGTGTTAATGACATTGTTCAGCTTCCCAAGAAATTCCTCGAGCAGAAATATTTAGCATGCTCCAAGTAATTTACGTGATGGTTATAAATGGAATGGTAGGCCTTTCTGTTATTTGATATGGTTTATGTTATTGTATGCAAATTGAATGGATAGCGACAACTAGATTTGTATAGCCAGACCTTTCTTACTTTTTGATTCAGATAAAGCTATGTGTTTATTAATAAACTAGATACATGCCCTGGTTTTTTTTTTTTTTTTTTTGGCTGAAGTTGTTTTATGTTTGTGCTAAATATATAAAATAATATAAATTTTAATAGCTAATAAATAATAAAAAGTAACACAAAATATAAATAGAAAAGTTTTAAAAAGTAGAAGAGCTAATGCAAGAAGAATTAATGCACAATCAAAACAACTAGAGTGGAATCCAGATCAAAACTTGTCCATTGTATTTTTTATCAAGGCCATGTAACATGGGCATGCTTGTTGGATTCAAGAATCTTAAGTCTTGAGTAATTGTCATACCAAAGTTACTTGGGTATAGCACTTAGGATTTGCAAAATTTTCGTGAGCTAGGCAAAAGTAATGGTTTTGTTGAGGATCAAAATGCTCATGCAAATATATTGAATGGTCTCGGGACATCTAACTAATAATTCCTTATGAACTTCTGATTTATTATTAAAAAAAAAAAAGCAACAAATACCTCTATCAAACACTCCTGAATTTTAATAAATAGATGCAGAATTTAAGCTAAATGATGTAACCATATTATTCAATAGTTTCACTCATATTTAACTAGTGTTTTGCCCATGTTATATGTATATAATGCCTTGATATTCTTTATTTTATATTTTGAATGCAATTTTGGATGAAAGATGCAAAAATAAGTAAATTGAAGGTAATTGACAGATTTGACATTCAGTCGATGTTTTGTGCAGAAAGTGAGTTCTAGAGGTCGAAATGAAGTGATTCCAGTGGCACTAAAAAGCTAACATTCATACCTTTATGTAAATTTAATGCAAGAAAAATAAAAAATAAAAATATCATGGAAATCACATCCTTCAAAGTCAAATCTCGTATTTTGTCAATGTTGACCTTTGGCCATTCAAAATTCAATATATGGAGCTGAAGAAGTCCAATTGATGCAAACTCAATTGTTTTGGATTCCTGACTTAAATACTTATCAAAGATCCAAATTTCAGCCAAAAACGATGTCATATGAGGGAGATATTAATTTTCAAAGATGACAGCTGAATTCTACCAGCAAATAGGTTTCATGAAGGAACATGTCCAAATTATGTTTCGAAGCATCTAAACTGGTGTCCAAGTTTTTTATTTCAGTAATTTAGCTCCGCTAAGTGAACACTTGAAGATTTAATGTAAAGTTATTTCTCCTTTTTAGGAAAATAGTTATTGAAGTACTTAAATGTATATTGTCAACTTAAAGGAGGACTATTTTGTACAATAAGGACTAGGGTTTCTTAGCATATAAAAAGAAAGAGAGAGGGGAAATAGGGCAGAAAAGAGTAGGTGGTAGCCAGAAGTGAAGAAACACAAACTCTCCTCTCTACAAACTAGAAATAATACTTTTTTTTATCTTTAGGAGGAGGTGTTCCATAGATATGCAAGGCTAAGCTCGTTTTCTTAGTTGCAAGGACACAACAAACCTTCGGATTTCAAGAACCGTGAGATTTATTCTTCCTTTTATTTTCATTTTATATCATGAATGAGTATAATTGTTTTCCTATGCATATTTTCTATAATTGTTGTTGATAATTGCTAGAGCGGACTCTAAGTTATTATTGTAAACAATCTATTGCTAAGTTTGATATCAAAACTGGAGTTGTGATATATGAACTTGCGAAGCAAAAGCTTGATAATTGTGGCGGAACTACATTATTAAACTTAGGGTGAACACTCGAACAAAGAAACATAAGCTGCAGACAGCTTGGTTGTCAAGAAATCAATCAATTTATCTAGTTCTTAGGGTTATCATTGAACTAAATCATTAATGCGGACATTATGATTGTTTGTTGGTTAAGGTTCGTTATACGGTGGATCCGTTAATTAACCAATACTAAGAAAAGATAAAAAATTCAGAATATAAATTGAAGTTTCGTTTCAATGATCGGTTCTAATTTTCATTTGTGGATGTGTGTTCTAAGGTTTGTTTTCTTGATAAATTTCAATTTCAATTGATTTTGTTTGCTAGTTTAATTTCTTCTATAGTTTAGATTATCACAAATTAAAACCCCTCATTGCATAACATATAGCATAAAAATCTGAACTAAACCTTCCTTGTAGGATCGACCCCTTGCTTGCTTTATACTATCTTGTGTGTTGTGTTTTAAGCTAGGGTAATTAATTTGTGCGACTACGACATCGCAACACTAAATTTTGCTATATTGATACCAATTATTAGATACATGCATGTGCTCTTACAACTTTAAAAAGCTCTGATCAAGAACAAATAAAAATTAATCTTACAAACTTTCTCTTGTTAACAACACAATGATATATTTATTATCCTCCAATAAAATATTCATTCAACATACTTAAAGTTCTTTTGTTCTGCCCATTAATTTGTTGTCCAAACTTTCTATTACTCATTTCTAATCCTCCAAACATTATTAAAACAGCAACAAAAACATGTAATTAGATCTTTGAAAAAAAATCCCACATTTGATGTTAGAACCCATAAAGTCCATTACTTTTCCTTATAGTTTTATGGGTTTGATGATGAGATCAAGAATGCTCTTATTAGATACATCCATTTTGTTAATGGAAGAATAATTAATCACATCAAACTTTTAAGAATAGATAAAAGCAAACAACATAATTTTCTCACCATTAATCATACCATAAAAATTCAACACTCTCTTTGTTATCTTCTTCTCTCATTCGCAACTATGTCCTCTTCTCTATCAATTTGGTGCCCTCTTATCTTTCATTTCTTCTTCTGATTTGGTTAAGAAGAAGGAAAATGACTAAGCACAGGAAGCATCGTATTCGCTTGGGTCTGGCTTGGTTGTCAGACCCATAGTGCTTGGGTCTGGCTTGAGCGTTTTAGCCTGGCATAGTTGCTAGATCAAAAGTGTTTAGGCCTAAAATGATTACCAAACCTAAGGCTTTTGGGTTTGGCATAATTATCAAACCCAAATAGCTTCAGTCTGACACCTTGAATTTGCATAATTTTCATGAGCCAAGTAAAGGTAATGGTTTTGTTGAAAACCAAAAATACACGTGCAAATGTATTGAATGGTCTTAAGACATCTAATTAATACTTCCTTGTGAACTTTTGATGTATTGTTAAGAAAAAAACAACAAATACCTCTATCAAACACTCTTGAATTTCAATAAATAGATGCAGAATTTAAGCTAAAATTTGTTATGTTGATATCAATTGTTAGATACATGTCCGCGCTCTTACAACTTTAAAAAACTCTAATCAAGAATAAAGAAAAATTACTCTTGCAAGCTTTTTTTGTTAACAACGCAAAGATATACTTATTGTCCTCCAATAGATTGTTGATTTAACATACTTAAAGTTCTCTTATTTTACCCCTTAAAATGTTATCCAAGCTTTATGTTACCTATCTCTAATCCTCCTAATATTATATATATATATATGAAAACAACAAAAACATGTTAGATCTTTGAAAAAAATCCCACTTTTGATGTTAGAACCCATAAAATCCACTACTTTTCCTTGCAATTTTAGGGGTTTGATGGTGAAATCAAGAATGTTCTCATTAAATACATCCATTTTGTTACTGGAAGAATAATTAATCATATCAAACTTTTAAGAATAGATAAAAGCAAACCACATAATTTTCTCACCATTAATCATACCATAAAATTCCACACTCTCTTTGTTGTCTTCTTCTCTTCATCGCGACTTTATCCTCTTTTCTGTCAATTTGGTGCTCTCTTCTCCTCCATTTCTTCTACCGATTTGGTTGACAAGAAGAAGAATGATTGAACACATGATGCTTGGGTCTAGCGTGGTTGCAAGACCCAAATGTTTGCATAATTTTTATTTTGGTTTTGGTCATGTTTGGATTTTAACCTCAATTCTCTTTACATTAATCTTTCTTTATTCTATTTTGTCAAAATATCTCAATCCTGGTTATTCTTCCAGCATTTTGGTTTGTTACAGTGTAAAGGCATATCTCTTAATGTCCTGAAAATATTTTTGGATTTTAAATTTCTGATTTTTTTATTTATTTTTGAATAAATATATATATTTTATATAAAATAATTTGGAGTCATGTTATCTTCGTCAATGGCCTGAGATGAAGACCTGGTGGGTAGACTCTTAATAGGAGTCTCCCACGACACCTTTTCTTCTCTTCCAACTATCAACCCTATAGGCATAAAAGAATATTAGATTTTGAAAGAAGCAAAAACAAATCATGACAAGATGACTTTATACCTTGCAAAATGGCCTAGTAATGCCCCTTAATCATTTTGTTGACTTTATTGGTTTTGGTTAAATCTAGTATGATAGTTTTTCTCCTCATCCGAGATCAAACAAGACTTATTGTATAACTCGTGGGGAGAAATCTTCCAATAAGAGGAGTGGCCCTAGATTTGCTGCATTCCTCCTTATCAATTGAAAACCCTAGGATGTCTTATGACCAACCACCTCCCTTTCCACTTTTTAGTAGAGTTGGGTTTTCCGATCAACATATTCTTCATAGCATTGTTACTCCTATTAACAAAGGTGAAAAACTAACACATGTCATTGTCTTCATCGGTGCTAGCAACCAATTGATAACAACTTCTGAAGACATTTACAATGGGCTCGAGCCCAACAATTTTACAAAGGTTTTAAAAGTGGACATGAGTGTCTACTCATTGGGGATGCAATTGGCTTAGACCTAGCTTGCAATAACTAAACACATCCCTCACAAATACCTAAGAAATGAATAAATACCCCATCTCGTATATGAAAAGAGAGGGCTTGATTTTGAAAAGGCCCTAGGAGATTCCAAGGTCAGTTTATTGATACGCTAATCAAGAAGAGACATCTAGACAAAATGTACTAGCCAGGTTTTTAACAAGCGCGATTTCCACGTCCGTAACACATATGTTGTTAGGGATGTCATCCTTAGGGGTTTAAGGCAACCTCCCTCTCTCTTGAGAATCTCTAGTGGGGATAAATGAGGGACTTCTATAGGACCCCCCCTCTCTTGATCATCTATAGTAGGAGAAGTAGATGAGCCTTTATGAGAGGGTCTTCTCTTTCATGTTTTGGTTGAAACCTAAATTCTTTGTCAAGAGTTGGAGCACTTTTTTTTATTGAACTAGACTTGGTGTTTTTGGGCTCCATTAATTCTAGTTAAAAAAGAAAGATCATTTAAAAACTTTTTAAGGATGATTCATATAGGTTTTTCTTGGGTCTAGAAAGATATGGCTTAAGGTCTATTCTGTAATAGTAGTTTTTTTTTTTTTTTTTTTAACATGTTAGACAAGGTATAAGTAAAGAAAAGGTAAAAGTAAGAATGAGTTGTTATATTTATCATCCCTAGGCTCAACCAAGCGCTGAGTCTGGATGCTTGTGGTTTTGACGAGTTGTTAAATCTATTGTTTTTAAGTTTAGCCACACGCTGAGTCTAACCACCTCTTAATAGATTAGAAATATTTTATCATGATGATGAATTAATGATTTTTTTTATTTTGATGAGATTGTAAATTAAAAATATTTTATCCTAATAAAACATGTTAACCTTTTCTCTATTAAAAAAAAAAAAAAAACACCGGGCTAAAAGGAGAGAGAAAAGGATGTCGTGATAGGTTCAATTTTTTCTCTGTGGTTATTTGTCCCAAAAGTTTTTTTCTAAAAAGTATAATAAAAAAAAGTATAATCAATTTCTCATTGAACTAATACTAATTTAACAATTCGAGAGGATCTAAATAGACAATGACCCACCTAGATTTTCACCAAGAGTGGATAGATTGTTTGTGATTTTATTCTGTATCCAAATCCACCCTTCAAACCCACGAGATAAAAAAGCACCTCATCACTTTGCTTTTTCTGTTTTCTATTTTCATCTGAACTTGGGAAAAATGGGTGCTAACTTTCTTTGCGAGTACTTACTGCTTGGAAATTTACATCGCCAAGTCAAACCTATAGTAAATCTATCGCATCTTTGCTTACTGGTCTCTCATGAATGAAAAAACTATGGCTATGCCCTCACGTCGTCAACCAAACCATTTGATAACTCATTTCCAATTTTGTAGCGAAGTGCTTAAAACAAATCTAGTTTTAATACCAATGGATGAGGAAATCCCATTTTGGGAAAAGATAAATAATTCACTTTCAAATAATGTTAGAAAATGATAAATATGAGGGAAACATTTGATGGTTCAAGGGAAAAATAAAAAGACAAGCTCTTAAGGATTAAGATGCTTTGTAAAGAAATCCAGCGACAAAAGGATAGGGCTGGAAGATGGGAGTATTGAGGGAAAGATGGTGTTTTCGTTTGAGTGAAGCGTGAGAGACAGAACATTGAAAAAAGTGGAAGTCACTTTCGAAAGGTGTGATGATGTGTTGGCTAATCTCCCAAAACATCAGAGAGAGTCTCACCACTTTTGAACTACAGCCGACGGTTCTAACTTATAAACAAGTTAAAAGAACCGAATGAGAGAGAGAGACATACAAAGACTCAAGAAGAGGTTAGAGAGGGAGGGAGGAGGGAGGAGAGGGAGGAGTCAAGTTGAAGGCTGGAGCCTTGACTGAATGATTGCCTCTGGGTTGGTGTTTTGGGCGCTTTGTGTATCAGTACAAAGAACAGTGGCAGACTCAGTGATGAGGTCACAGGGATCTTTAATCTCATTTCTGACCAAACTCTGCCACACTTACCAGTGGCATCATCAAGGCCGACTTTTCTTGTAGGTCAAGGAGGGAAAAAAGAATTTAGCCCCAATATTAATTGTATTGTTTTATCTTCCCTTTAATCTCTCTCTCTCTCTCTCTCTCTCTCTCGATACAAAATAATGAAAGAACTGCAGGATATTTCCCAAGAAGACCCCTCTGGAAAATCTGGGTGTGTATAGCTTGTTCTGGGTTTTCTTTCTCTAGCGGGTATTATCCATATTACCCTTTTAGTTAGTGCATAGTACAACATTTATCAAAAGCTATTATCCAGGTGCAGATAGAGAGAAGAGGAGAGCGATGGGTTAGGCTTCACATAGGGCGGGCATAGGCTTTCAGGCTTGGTTTTCAGTTTTAGGTGATGTTGGGTTTGATGGGAGGGGGAATATTGAATGGCAGAACCTCTTGGGAAGGGCAGCAGAAGCAGCAATATCAGGTATCGGAGTGGTGGCAGCTGTTGCACAACCACCAAAAAGAGAGTAGGAAGCAGCAAATTAGAGAGAGCAGTAAAGAGACAAGCCCCACCCATTAAAGAAAAGTTTTCTCCATTAAAAGCTGGAACAGAAAAGGCACAAGGGCCTGGGTCCGGAGCCTCAAAACTTAGTCCTAAATTCAAGACACATAGGAGGAGGAGGAGGAGGAGGAGAAAAGGATCGCCAATCACCCAAAGAGCACTACTATCATCATCAACAAGTGCTGCCCTTTCTTGCTCACCACCAATATCTCCAAAACGCACAGCCCCAACAAGACCAAAACCAACATTTGTATCAAGGATTAGATACACAGCAGCAGCAGCCTCCTCTACAACCATCCAAGAAAAGATCTTATTTTCCATCTTCTTCCTCTTTAACCTTCCAGGAGCAAAGCGTCGAATATGCAGGAAAAATGGGAGAGAGCCACCACCAAGCAGCAACATCGTCTAGATTGGGGATAAGCAACACAGTGGGAGAGATTGTGGAGGTCCAAGGAGGCCTCATTGTTCGGCCTACAGGAAGAAAAGACCGCCACAGCAAGGTCTGTACAGCCAAAGGCCCCAGAGACCGCCGCGTCCGGCTCTCAGCCCACACTGCTATCCAGTTCTACGATGTGCAGGACCGCCTCGGCTACGATCGTCCCAGCAAAGCTGTCGATTGGCTCATCAAGAAAGCCAAGACCTCCATAGACGAGCTCGCAGAACTACCCTCATGGGATCCAACCACAGCGGGCTTCACCCCCAAAACTAGTAAAACTGCTACTAGAAGCACCAAACAACAAAACATAAGCGATGAGAAGGAGTATGGGCTTTCCGTAGAAAATGTCGCTACTTCAAAAACAGCAGCAATTGCTGAAGTTCAAAATACGCAACAGCAAATGGCAGAAAACCCCAACAGTAGTTCGGGTTATCTGCCACCATCTTTAGAATCAGATGTCATCGCTGACACAATCAAAACTTTCTTTCCAATGGGTGCATCTATGGAAACATCGTCTCCTACTATACAGTTTCAGAACTATCCACCAGATTTGATGTCAAGAACCAGCAGCCAGAGCCAAGATCTGAGGCTTTCGCTCCTATCATTTCAAGGACCAATTCTTTTGCAACACCAAGCATACCATCATGGTCATCAAGCTCAAAGTGAACATCAAGTGTTCTCTGGAACCACTGCTCATCATCTTGGCTTTGATTGCTCTTCTGGTGGGTGGTCTGAGCAGCACTACCCACAAGAAATTACCCGGTTCCAAAGAAATTTGGTGGCTTGGAATGCAGCAGATGCTGGTAGCGGCGGTGGAGGAAGTGCAGGACTCATCTTCAATGCACCGCTACCACCACCACAGACGATGCCGCCATCGCCACTTGTACAGCCGTTTTTCGGCCAAAACCAGTTTTTTTCACAGAGGGGAACCCTTCAGTCCAGTAACTCGCCTTCGTTTCGTGCTTGGATAGACCCGGCAATCACTCCTGATCACCATCTTCAGCAGCAGCAGCAGCAAACTGCAATATCAGGCATTGGATTCACTGCCTCAGATGGTGGGTTTTATGGGTTTCGAGTTCCAACACGAATTCAAGGCGAAGAAGAGGAGTGCGACGGCATTCACAACAAGCCGTCCTCTGCTTCCTCTGATTCTCGCAGTTGATTGAGCAAAAAAAACCCTAAATCTCACCTTTTCCAGGTGCTACCTTCAAGCCCATTTCTCAAATTCCACCTATCTATAATCCTTTTTTTTTTTACTTTCGCCTTACTCAAATTCATCATTTGCTCATGATAGCTTGTTCTTGCAGGACTTGTTCATTGTTTAAGAGAGACTAATATGGGACTAAGAAGATGTTTTCAAGATAGGCTTGGAGGATGGGATTTTGGCCACTTGGAGATGAATCAATCGCAAATACCGTGGGAAAAGAGAGAGATACGGGTGGATATTTCAGGTTTTTCGATGCCTGGCTTGTTTAGATATTTATTTGGTATTATGTTCTAGTTGTCGTTTTAGTTTCCATGTTTGAGAGGGCTTTGATAGCTCAAATTAATTTGCTTCCAGCTTTTGTTGGATTGACTGTGTTTATGTTGCTAGAGTTTTTGAATGTCATGGATTCTTTTTTGTATTTTGATTCCATTTCTGATAGAAGCAGAGCTAGTTTGATTTGATGAAAGTTTCGTGTTTTCCCCAGTTAGAGCAGACCTGATATGCATATATAATAGTAATCTGGTATCCTTACAATGATTTTCAATGCAACCCCAGACCAGCAAATAAAGACCTTCTGTAGTAGCATTTCCCCCTGCTCAATCGTACATCTTTGTTCATTTGAGCTGCTTGTTATTTTCTTCGCTATCATAAAATGTGAGAAACACAATAAGGGCCCTATCCTCTGTTTAATTCATGTAGATGAAAGAGAGTTTCTCTTCGTGATTGTTTCTGTTTGTTGCTTTTCTGCCTTTTGATGCCTCAGCATCTTCCTTAAAACTGCCAAAAGAATTGAAAGAATAAACCCTCTTTAACATCTCTTTCGTTCCTCAGATTTTCGGGGAGTCAATTTTCCATCAATAATTGAAGCTCTTTTGCAATGGAATAGAATAGGAAACTGGAAAAGAAATGGAGACTTTATGACCTTTTGAGTGGAGAATTGTGTTTTATAGTCTCATTTACTCCTTAGTGTCTTCTTTCTGTTTTGCTAGCTTCTTTAGTGTGATGTGACTGGGCTTGTGTGTAAAAGTAACTAGAGAGCTCCATATATAAGGGAAAGCAAAACCAGGATGGATACCTACTTTCTCCATAGCAGAAAATATTTACCAACAAAACCACAGTTACCAAAATTGGTAGAATCTGAATTCTTTCATCTAGCTAGTGTGAAAGAGATCCAAGTGTTGTTTTGGGGCCCATGTGCACCTGGATTGTGGATGTGGGATTTGAAGTACAAGCTCTCCTGGATTTTACATTTGCATTTAGATCAGGTTGTGAGGAATCCAAAGGTCATCATGGCCTGTCATTCTTGGCGTAATCGATGAGTGCTAAGCTTAGATAAATTCAAAAAGTAGAACAAGCGGGGCTAAGTGGAGTACACTGCTGGAGGAACCATGTCGATGAAAGTAGAATGGGATGAACACAACAAAACTCAATTATGGAAGAATACACAGATGGATACCACTAAAATTTTGATACTTTGCCATTTCTTTGTTCCCCAACCCTGTAAATTCTCAGTCCCCTCAGCCTAGCTGGAATTTTTTGCCCTGGGAAAAGCTAAAAAAATACAAAAATGAATGACTTGGATTCATTGGAGATGGTGACATTTTGCTATAGTCTTGTTTATACCGGGATTGATAATTACTGCTGCAAATACAACTCTAAGTTTAACACCAAATTCCTTTTGCCATCATTGAAAGCTAATAAAATAGCGTGGCAGGCGGGGATAACTGTATGCATGAGATGAATGTGCTAAATAGTGCATTAGTAAATTAAGATTTACCAGAAAAAAAATACAGATTTTATTGGGGTTAGGTATGGAAGATCTTGTTGGTATGTAGTTGTTCTTGCCTAGCTATACAACTAATAATGAATCAGTGTGGAAACATTAATGCATTACACGGTTAAAATTCATCCCTCAAGTTTCCGAGTGGTCTGGAGCTCCATGCCTCAGCTTTGATTAAGGTTGTGAATTTTGTTCTCTTTCGGCATATCTTTTATCATTTTAGAAAATAAAACAACCTAGAATAAATTTCATCTCGCTCTAAATTTTGATTTATGTCAGATTTCTCCAGTTGAAATGTTCCAATTTTATTCTGTTTGCTCTAATCGTTCAACGTTTGATTTGTTCAAGGTGAAAATCAAACGTATGGTCTTTTTAAGATTGGGTAATAATCCGGGTCATTTAAACAATTAATATAAGTTGATATTTTTTTTACTCTTTTTTTTTTTTTGATTTCATAGATTGATATTAGTGTTTTTTTTTTTTAAAAAAAATAAAGTATAAAAAAATCATCTATTTTCTTTTTATTTATGTTATTTCTTCGAAACACGCCATCAACATCTAGATTATTATTATTATTATTATTATTGATGCTTTTTATTAATATGTTTTATTTTGTTTAAATGATTTTTTATTTTATGTTTCAATTAATTTTCCTTCTCTATGATTTTTTATTTTTTAATAGTGGTTTTTTCTTAGTTATTTTATGTGTGTTTATTTTCTGAAAATATTATCTTGATTCATCTTTAAATATTTTCTTATGTTTTATTTAGATTAAATTTATTTTTAGATGATATTTTTAATGTATGGAGCTTTGCATAATAGTGTTTTTTTCTTTTTATTTTATTTAATTAATTTTATGTGTGTATGTTTCTATTATCGTTTGATTTAATAAAAAACAATTGATAAAATTTTTTTGTAAACACAAGCTAGTAAATGTCTTTTATTATAAAATTAAATATCTTAATTTACACTTGTGTCTTGATATTTTTAGTTTCTTTTTAATTATTGTTAATTATTTTTTATTATTTATTTATACATATGGTTATTTAGTGTATTTAATCATATGCTTAAGTGAGCTTTTTTATTTATATTGATAATTTTTTTATGTCAAAAAACATCTCGGTAAAGCCTGCATATTCAAAAAATAATTATTAAAAAAAATATAATGAAAAAAAAAAAAAAACATGTGGTAAAGCACAGGTTAAGTAACTGGTTAGATATATTGGAAGTGAGTTTTTGTATTTTTTTTTAATTAATTTCTATGAAAGTATTTCTGATTTTATAATCTAGAATAGGTTTAATAGGTTAACCTGTTTCCGAATAGTTTTTGTTATATATATTTTTTAATTTAATATTATTTTTTTAATTTTATTTTTTAATATTAAATTGAAAAATAATTTTTAAAAACAAATAATATTTTTTAAAAAAAAAATATTCAATATGCATCATATTTTAAGTTTATTATTACAGAACACATTTACAACATTTAATTTTTTTTATATATATATATATATATATATATATATATATATATATATAAATGATTTGACCTGAACACTAAACCAAATCTCACAATAAACCAAAAAACATTTTTCTCTGCCTGTTACCATCTTTTCACACACTGCAGGCAAATCTCACACCAACCCCACAATAAACAAAACAAAAACACAGGATCAAGGAGTAAATGATTTTCTAAATTATACTTAATTAACTCAACTTTGAATCACCAAATGAGATGAGCCGGCAGTAGAACTGGCATCCTGGGTAGCTTGATAATCCACGGCTGGGCTGGACAGCTTTTTAGCTTTAGCATTCACCTTCCCGTTTGACAGAGCAGGTTTGGTTGACAGTACTGGTATTTTAATCTCCGTTTTGCTCCCTTGTCTGGAATGAACTTTCTTGAGGTTATTAGGCTCACCATGAACTCGAACCTCCCATGGCCGCGCGGCAACCCAGCGCTCCTTCCAGCTCCATCCCCAGTTTTCTTTGCCAAGAATGTAGTAGGCCTGGCCTAGATATCGTGTGGGATTGGCCCTCCACTGAAAACCATATTAACTCACATCATTTATTTACCGTCAACCGAACCAGAAACTATAATAAACTGATGTGTTCATAGTTTTCACAGTTGATGGACCTGGTGAGAGAAGGCATATGCCATGGCTCGTTCACGCTTTACTGCTGCTTCTTCTCTTTGTTGGATCCTGGAAAGAATCTCCTCCATGGTATCGGAGCCACCGCACCACTCCACCTATCAAAACTGAGTTAGAAAATGTGGATGGTAGGTCTTGAAATCTTGGCGGTTGCTTCATGCAATGATTACTGGGCAACTGCCTTTCTCTTGGGAGCTAACTACTTTGGATGCATTCAATTTCAACCATGCTATGACAGTCACGTCATCATTTGTCTACATCGAATAATTAGGTTTAGAATGGCTGAGCTTGTATTCATACAAGAAGAAGAAGAAGAAGAAGAAGAAGCTGTGCTTTTAGCTACTCTCAAGCATGATAAGGTCAGACTAATGCATTGTTGAGTTCTGGCACTCAACTAAACTTCAAGACATTTCCCTGTTGGCCGAGTTTCATTTATAGCCAAACAGCTCCATCTCAAAGGAAAAGGAAAAGGCCAGCAACCACCAGTCCACACAGTACGTAGGGCCAAGCTCATTGATTGCTCATCAACTCCTCCTTTCTATGGCAGATTCATTGGTTTTTCATAGACCCCATAATTCTTTTGTAGCACATATAGAAAGAGTCGTAAGAATCCCACATAAACGAGAAGACGACAGCTTGCATTTTTTGTACAAAACACTAAGTTTTCTGTTCTTCACATTGAACTTTTTAAACAGCAAACAATTGCATATTCTCTGGCACATAAGACTCAAACCACGAAAAATGAGGCCATATTTCGGAATTTTGCAGTAAGTTAATTTGGAAAGAAAAGAAATTCGTAAATACATTTTAGAGGTTTTTAATAGTTTTTCATTACAAAATTTTCACTGTTTTTCAAATAAATAAAAAAGATGGTCCAAGTTTTAATTTTTTGGCAACATGATACTGTTTCATTAATTAAGTTACGAAAGCTATAATCAAAATAGGTAATAGTCAGTAGTACCTCTAACTCTTGAAGTTTGGCGTCAAGTTTCAACTGGTTTTCCAATTTCTTTTGCTTAATACGGCCTTCTGTAACCATATGGTGTCGGCGAGCTCTTATCTGGGTCTGTATATTGCTCCATGAATGTATATGGCTCAACGTGCTTGATGCTTGCTTTTGAGTATCTTGACCATGGATTAGTACATTAAATCTCACAGCTCCCTTAAGACGATGCACTGCCTTTCTTGCCTGAAAATGGGAAAAGAAAACCACTTTACTGATCGTACAAATTCTACAACAGTTGGAATGGCTATAAGTCCACGAGAGCAAGCAAATGTCAGAAGTAAATTTCTTAAAAATTCCAACTATGCTAACAAAAGATTTCTTCTTCTTTTGACCGTACAAATGCTAACGATCTGGAAACTCAGTGGAATAAGAAGGCTGTGTAGTTGATACCAATAAATATTCACTCGTTTGATTTCAAAAACTTGTTGTGGGTCACTGGACATGGCAAGAAAATCAAAGCCGGCGGCCCTAGGAGCTTAAATCTTGGCACACATGCTTATACCAAGTATATCCATGTGTGCCATGATAGCAGAAACGAAATCGGTGGTCTCTGCCAAGCTCTTAATCACACCTATCTAGATTTTCTTCTTTTCCTGACAGAAGGGTTGATTCATCGGGGAAGAAATGAATGGTCCTTCTATAGTCACGCTGTTGAAATGTACCTTGCATGCCCGGAAAGCCTTTTGAATCCTGACGGCAGCTATATGTTCATCAGACAATCCAGGAACAGCGTGATTGCTCTGCAAATCACCATGGGCGAAACTACTCGATTCTCCATTTGTGGGTGGTCTCTCCTTTGACTCATTTGCTTTTTCAATAGCTGAATGTACCTGCCTCACAGAGGTGAAGGAACAGATTAGAAAAAGGAAACAATAACCCTGGTTTTACCAAAAGGAATCAGCAGAATCCTGAGTATTATTTACCTTTACTTTCTTCGATCTATCTCTCTTCGCTTTTCTCAGGCTTATAATCGACTTTAACCAGTATCCTGAACCCATTGGTGTAGATCAGGTTGCTGCTATATAGTGTAGAAACCAATATAAACATGCCAAAAAATTTCCACACTGATTAGATTATATTGCATTTATAACTGGAAAATCAAAGAAGCAACTTCCTTGAGCAAGAAACCTAAAGGCTTGGCCAAGTTCAGTCTCTGTTAAGTTCATAGCTGCTTTCAAATCCAGCTGAGATCACTTGTGACATTAATTATGAGCTTATAGGGTAAAGATTCTTCGATTCTGAAGTAGGTGCATGGTGATAAAGACCAAAGCCAAAACATGTTTAGCTCCAAGCTTGATCAAAACGAGAACAGATCAGTTGTCATGATGCAAGGATTTCTTTCAATTTTGCTCAAGCAAAACTGCTGAATCGATCACCATTAAACATAGAAGATAATACTTTACTAAGCTTCAATATTGATTAAAAATTCAAGCCACTACATTAGAGAAAATCAAACATAAGGAACAGTATAATAAATAAATAATTTTAAAATACATGACAGCAAAATCTGCTTCATACAACTAGCTAGGACAATGCGCATCAGTATAATCAGCAACACTCCTCCATATTCTAACCATTATATACAGAAACACCAAGCACAATCAATAACGTACAGAGCAAAAGATGAAGGATAATAGGAACAGACTAAACATACCAGAGAAGAAACAGCCCATGCTTTTGTTCGTGGTTAAGAATGGTTAAGAAAGAGGAGCAACGCAGGCTTGTTGTGTTGGCTTGTGGTTTGAGAAGATGGAGCGGTGGGAATAAGAAGAAGAAGTTTAAGTGCAGTCCAAGAAATGGGTGAGAGAGAATGTTTTAACTGACTGCTCAACAAAACTGAAACTGCTGTTTCATCCTTTGGAAGGCCAACAGTCAAATACATTATAAAAAAAAATACCGACTGCGGCCCACGGAGCACCTAACCTATCTGGACCTCACCATTCATCACTCGTTCATAAAACAAGAGAGAGCTGGTCCCGGCGGGGCTCGAACCCGCGACCTTCGGCTCATAAGACCAACGCTCTAACCAACTGAGCTACGGGACCTTGTTGTCGCCCTACATAGATATCTAAACATTAGTCTTTGATGAATAGCGAATATCTTGTTAGAGGATGTAAGAGAAAAGGTAGAGTAACAATACTTCAAAACCCTTTTCATTTCCCCACTAGGGATAGGAATAAATGTGCTTTGCTTCAAATTATTTCGGCAAAACATCGAATGTGTGTTTTTTCTTTTAAAAAAACATTAATAATTAAAAACTATTTCTAATAAACCCAGCTTTACATTAATGATATTTTTCAGCTGATCGTAAAGTTGGGTTTGACTCCCAAATTCATGGTGGCTGCAATGAAATATGTTTTGAAAATTATAATAATAGTTATTTTTTAAAGTTTTTTTATTAAAAATATAATAAATTAATATTTTGTATTTTTTAAAATTTTATTTTTATTATTAACACATTAAAAATATCTAAAAATAAAAAAAATATTAATTTAAAATAAAAAAATAAAAAATTTAAATATTTACAAAAATACTTTTAAAATACACAAATAAACTATCACATTTCCAACAATTCCCTTTCAGCCATAATAGTTGTACTAAACAATACGAAGCGTGATCGTTAACATTTGGTTATTTTCTCATAATAGAAAAAAAAAATTAACATATGAGATATATCTTTATATATTTATTGAAAAAAAATACATAACTCAGTTTTAAAATTATCTTAAAAATATATTTATTTTTTCAATATAACATGTTTATGTATTTTCTATATTTTTTAATAAAGAAAAAAAATAAATTGTTTAACCAAATATATTAAACTTGTTTTTATTTAATCTTAATTTCAAACATAATTTTAATTAAATATTAATTTTTTCAAACTAGTACAACTAAAAATATTTTTTATAAAAATAATATTTTTAAATCACAATTAAAATAATTACCACTATACCAATCACATAGTAAATTTGCCGACCTGGAATTGTGCCTGTAGCGGGTGAACAAGAGGCGATGTCCCAAGTCCCAACACACAACCACAACATTCACTAAATTAAAAATAATAATAATAAAAAAATCACTATATAAGCCTAAACGAAACCAGCTGCTAAAGGCTTTATATATATATATATATATATATATATATATATATATATATATATATATATATATATATATATATATATCCCTATTCAATTAACGATGTCCATCCTTCATCATCCTCAACATTATCTCCCACATCCACAATAATTATACGAGTCAAATTGTCTCTTCCTAACTCAAGCTTCTGCTCTTCCCTCCCTCTCTCGTTTGTGTCCATGAAAAGAAATGTGGGAGAGAAGGGCACATGCCCATGAAGAAAAGGAGATGAAAGATGTTTTCTCTCCATTTTGAATACAACCTCTCATGGGATCAAAGAGAGATTCTCACAGAAAACACTGCTTGAGAGCACCCACCCTGGATCTGTAGTGTTCTTCCTGAGCTCCTTCAGTTTTTTTGGCAATGCATATAAATATAATTGATGAATAGGTTGCTCGAATAGAAATGAAATTGAGACCGTAACTGGTAAAATTAATAGAAAATCTAGTCCGGCTGGGTGTTTGTCTGGTGGAGAAAGTCCTTCGTTCGACTTGATTCAACTGGATTGAAAGAAGAGAGAGGAACAAATGATAGATTTATACATATTCCAAATCAAGAGCATGAGTGGTAAAATCTGACTCCAATCCAAGTCATTGACTCATTATCATCCTTACCAGCAAACAAACAAAGAACCATTTACCTTTCTTTGAAATTCCTGGAGTGGAGAAGACAAAACTCCATTTGCTGTGTGCTACTGTTAATATTTACAAAAACAAAAGCCGTAATTTAATTCTTCTTTTTGGTTTTTTACATCTTCCATGTGAAAAATAACCTAGATTAACCCAAATAGTGTTTTACTAGCTCGATAACAGCGTTTCCTTGTGAGGCTGAATTATTATTATTATTATTATTTGTAAGAAAGTAATGTTTATGTGCTGAAATTTGTTAAAAAAATAGACATACAAAAAATTAGTATTTGTCAACTTAAATTAACATGGCAAATCTATTAACTTTTTAAACTCATGATCCGATCATTAGACTTGAAGTATCCAATCTAGAAAAAAACATGAAGTTCAATTCTTAGCTAATTAAATATTGAAGAATAAAATTGAAAAAAAAAATTTAATTACATAAAAGAAACAACAATTAAAAAAATAAGGATCAATATTGAAAAACAAAAAAAAATTATATTTGACTGAAGGGTGAAAAGAAAAAGAAAAATCAATTTAGTAATAGGACTAAAAAAGTTTTAAAAAATAAAGATCAAAATCGACATGAAAAAAAAATAAAAACAATGCTTTGATTTAAGGATGAAATTGAAAAAAATAATAACTATTACAAAACGGCCAAGAAAAAAATTAAAATTAAAATAATGAGGATCAAATTGAAAAACATGATATCATTAATTTTAATTGAAGAATGAAATTAAAAACCAATACAACTTTTACAAAAAAAACGAAGGAAAAAAATAGAAATCCAAAGAATGAAAACCAAATTGAAGAATATAATACTTGATAAATTGGGATTGAATATTGAAATTGAAAACAAATAAAACTTATACAAAAGAGCCAAAATTCAAAATTAAAAACAAAAAAAATAAGAACTAAAGTTGAAATATCAATAACTAAGAGGATTAAGCTATAATTTTCAAGGGAGGAGAAAACAAAATGGAAAAAAAAAAGAAGCTTACAAGTGACAAATCAAATCACCACCAAAAAACACGCCACACCTATAAAAAAAGAGCACGGCAGGGCAGAAAGGTAGTTCTATATGACCTGCCTAAAAGGCATAAGCGCCTTCCACATACCTCTTAATGCGTCATATACTCCTGTTTATTTTAGCAAAATACCAAATTGCTCATAATTTGTTATGTTAATATCAAAAAAAACCTTTAGGAAAAGACATAAAAAGCCCCTTGAGGCTAATTTAATTTTTTTGATTTTTCTAATGACTTTTTGATCATTTCATCATGTTTTTTTATTTTATTTTTAATTTTTTTATATTTATTCAAATATAAAATCGGCCCTTATCTTACATCATAATAATAAAAAAAAACAAAAACCATTTTGAGAGTACCAAATTGCTCATGCTAGTATTATTACAGGAAAAAATTTTCTACATTAAAAAGTTTTGAAGCAATGAATATAGATTTTAGTTATATAAAAATAAATGTGAATGTATTATAATATAATTATCTCACATTAAAAATTTAATAAATAATTTATATGAATATAAACTATAAAAAATATGAAGTGTAATATAATTATTTCACATTAAAAACTTTAAAAATAATTTATGTAAATGTAAGTTAAATATAATTATTTCATATCAAAAAAGTTAAAAAATAACTTAGGTAGATGCAGTCTATATATAAAAAAATAAAGTGTAATATAGTCATTACATATTAAAAAATTTTAAAAAATAATACTTGGTTATATACCATATAAATTATCCTACATTTAAGAAATAATTCATCATATTAAAAAGTTAAAAAAACAATTTAAGTGGATGAAAATTATATAAAAAAAATATAAATTTAAGTATTTATAAATTAATTTTAATTATTTTAAATTTATTAAAAAAATATAAATAATTATGTTTCATTCATAATTGTTTTTTTAAAAAATAACATGATAAGTCATTTAATTTAGAATATGATTGGAATTATAGTAGTTATTATGGTTTAAATATTTTTTTTGTTTAAAAATATATTAAAATAATATTTTTTATTTTTAAAAAAATATTTTTAATATTAGTAGCTTTAATATGAATATATATATATATATATATATATATATATATATATATATTATTTTTGTAAAAAAAAACCCTTTAAAATTTTGAATATGGCGTTTTCAAACAAGCTGTTAGAGCGTGTTTGGTAGTGTGGTTGCGGTTGCTTTTCAAATAGCTTTTCGTGCCAAAATACATGCCAATGATGTTTTTTTATTTTTTAAAAATTATTTTTGACATCAGCACATCAAAACGATCCAAAAAGTATAAACCGGACTCAATTTTAGCAAAAAAAAAAAAAAAAATTTAAATTTTGACGAAACGCAGTTTCGACCGCAGAGCTAAACATGCTCTTAATCGTCAAATTATAAGTCTAGGTTCTTATGAGTTTAAACCTGGTAAAAAAAGAAAAAAGAAAAGGAAAAGCAATAATTAGGGTTTTGATTCAAGAAATTAGGGTTTCGAACCTTCCGTGAACGGTTACAGTGTGAAGAAAAGGACCGTGGAGACAAGAAACAACAAAGGAGACCCAATATCAACAGAAACTTGTATACCCGAAAACACCACAACAGACCTAAGATTACAACAATATCCCTCACCGACAATTTTTTTTTTTTCAAACTCTAAAAACCCCGACCACCACCAACACCTCTTCTTCTTGAAAGCAGAACCATCGAGACGGAACCGTGGCGTCAGACGACTCTTCAAGTCTTAATCACGTACAGCCGGTCCCACAGAATGGGAACATGTCAGTACTACCCGGGTACGTGAGATTTGATGATGGTAGTAGAGTTAAAATCAACTTGAATTCAAGGCCAAAATCTGAAATTAAACATCTAAAGAGGAAATTAGTGAATGAACTTGATCAAGTTAGAAGCTTGCGAAAGAAACTTGATTCCATAGAAAAGTCTCAATCTTCCTTTAATGATAATCTTAATAATAGAATAAAAGGTAATAGTGGTGGTCATAGAATTGGAACTCTTGATAGGGTTAATTCTGAAGTTAGTTATGTGGGACACACCAATTCGCGGCCGTTGGGTGGTAATGAAAAGAAGAAAACCCCGGTGAATTCGAACAAGAAGTTGAAACAGTGTGGCCGTGGTGCGGGACAAGGGGTGGCGGTGGAGTTCAGTAAGCATTTGGTTAAAGAGTGTGGGGAGTTGTTAGGGAAGTTAATGAAACATCAATATGGATGGGTGTTTAATGTGCCAGTGGATGTGAAGAAGTTGAAGTTGCATGATTATTTTAAGATTATTAAGCATCCAATGGATTTAGGGACAGTGAAGAGTAGGCTGAGTAAGAATTGGTATAAGTCGCCAAAGGAGTTTGCGGAGGATGTTAGGTTGACTTTTAATAATGCTATGAAGTATAATGAGAAAGGGCAGGATGTGCATACCATGGCAGATACATTGTTGAAGATATTTGAGGAGAATTGGGCTAATGTTAAGGCCAAAACTAATTTTGATAAGAGGGGGGAGATGGGGTACGATGCTAGCTTGCAAGCACCTGCTTCAAAGAGAGCTCCAGGAGGTCCTCATGCTTCATCCCCTGCTTGTCGTTCTGCTTCTGCCTGTGCTCCCAGTCCTGCTCCTTTTCAACAGACAATGCCTTTAGAGACGAGAACTTTGGGTGGAACAGATTCTTCGACAGAGCTTGTGCATCCAAATATGAAAGCTGCTGGTCAGGGTAGGGCATCAGTGTTGAAGAAGCCTAAGGAGGACACTGCGAAAAGCAAAATGACTTACGAGGAGAAGCAGAAACTGAGTATAAGCCTGCAGAGTTTGCCTTCAGATAAACTAGAATCAGTTGTCCAGATTATTAGGAAGAGGAATCCTGGGCTTTTTCAACAAGAAGATGAGATTGAAGTGGATATTGATAGTTTTGATAATGAAACACTTTGGGAACTTCATAGTTATGTAACCAATTACCGGAAGAGTACAAGCAAGAATGACAGAGAAGCTAAAGTTGCTCTTCAAGATAGAGAAGAAGCTGGTGACAATATGCTTGGGACTGTAAGACCATAATTTTTATTAGTTCGAATCTTTAGCTGAATTCCCTTCATTCCCTTCATGCTAACTGATATATCATTCTTCTCTCTCTATGTAGAAATTGACATCTGCTACTGCAGAGGCACCAAAGGAACTTGGATCAGGTAATAACCATCTTGAATTCCCTAGGATTTTGTGTTGCCTTAATTCAGGCTGTTCATTTGTTGGATCTTTATGGCATTCTATTCATTATGTATTGAATTCTAAAACCTTTTGGTTTGAAGCAGTACAAATGACTGTTCCCGCCTCTTCACCTATTAAAGAGCATAAGCAAGGCCATTGTATGAGCAGATCACGTTGTTCAAGCAGTTTTGGCAGTGGCTCCAGATCTTCTTCAAGCGGTAATTGAAACACTACGGCTATAGTGTTGTTGAACATGTATAATTTTCTGGCGATGATAGTGTCAATTACAGCATAAAATGGATTTATTAATTCATTTTGATACTTCATGTGCAGGCTCTGATATTGATAGTTCATCAGGATCTGGGTCAGATGCAGGTCGGTGACATAGGAGTTAGTGGATTCAATTCAGGCAGGGGCATCATCTTTGGTTAGAATCCTAATCGTCTCTTCTTTATCTATCATTCATGGTAATTGTAAATTTTCCATTCAACCTTGACGATATCAGACACATTTGCCTGTCAAAATAATCATTATGGAAGCATTAGCCGCTTGTTAATTTTCTCTCTTTCTTTCTCCTTGACCCACATATATGGTTTTAAGTTTCTGGCAACATGCTATGGAGTTGTGTGATATCTGTGATGTCAGTAGTTTGAATGATTCTGTGAGTCTTGTGATGGTTCAGTAGAAGCTAATTTTGGTTTAAATGCAGCTGATGGTGTGATTTAGCACATGCCAATTGTTCTGGAAAAGTACTTAATCAGATATTGTAGGGATGCAATCGCTTTGCTTTTGGCAACCAGAGGTTAATATGGCTAACTGAAGAGTTAGAATTTAGAAACTCATTTCAAAACAATTACTCTTTCTCTTTAAGCCTCTACTTACAAAGTCAATTGCAAGACTTAGTTCATTGTGTTCAAACATTTGCCTTAAATCGTCATTCAATGTCTTCAAAAATGCCAAAAGATAATCTTAGAAGCGTTGCTAACTTGCATTCCGTTATTTGTTTTCCACATATCCTAAAAATCTTGCAGAGTAACCACAGGTCCCACTTTTCAATGGTGATATATTATCATATGCTTTCTTTTAATAATTTTTCTAGATTTTCCATTTAAGTGTTTTTGTAGGTTTTGATTTTGAATCATTCACCATTTTAAGTGATATTTCCAACGTTGTTTTTTATGTTTGCTGTTCATTGTGATATAGATATTTGGCTCTCATATGTTAATGATGTCTTCAGTCATTTATTTTGTCGTACTCGATGTTGTAGTGGCCTTTAAAAACCAGGAAAAAGAATATATATTTGACATTTTGTTCTTAAAGGGAAAATGTTTTATTTAAGAAGTTATCACTTAGTATCATGATCATGAGAAACCTAACTAATCCTTAGAGATTCTATGACAAATAATTGGTTACGCTAAAAGAAAGATATTATCACCCCTAAAATATCCTATCTTAGGTAGACTATATTGCTATTTTTGTCTTAAATTGCTATGGGTTGTTGTGCTATGTTATCAATGATTTGTTTATAATATTTCCGACTCCAACATCAGTAAATATTAAAACTGATATTTCTGATTTTGAGCCAGTTAATACTGAGATTGATACTCGTTGTGAATCAACTTACCTTGAATATTTATATATTGAGTTTTAAAATTATCATTGGACTAATGAAAATAACAAAAGTGAGCTTTGAACACTTTCATAAAGATGAGTTTTCGATATTTTATATGTAGGCTTAATGAGCTATTTTATTTGGGTCAAGTTTTAATGAATTTTATAAACTTGTTATAAAGTTCATATGCAAACAAAATATTTTTTTTAATCAAAAAGTGATAAAACAATAATTTTATAAAAATATTAAAACTTGCAAAAATATTTTTTAGCTCTTTTTTATGCTAAGAAATCACAAGTTAATGTAAATATATTTTTCACATTTTTTTTAGGACTTGGCCATAGAATGCTTTATGGTATTTTCTTTTTTAATGTTATTATTCCAAGACATGCTAAAAAAAAATGAAATTATGCATATCACACCTAGTTTTACTAGTCTGCTAACAAGATGCCTTTACAATCCTAAAAAATACCCATAACAAAGACACATTAATTTGCAAAAACAAATATCGAGTTCTAAATCAACCTTCAACATTGATGCTTGCTAAATAGGATGAGACTACCAAAATGAAATCAGATGTTGTAGTAATAGTGGGTTTCTCACGATGCGTGTTTGTCACGCGCTGTCACAAATGACGACGCGTGGCATGATGCTCTGGAGTCCTAGATTGAGCATGGCATAACAAATTAGGTAGCTTTTCCTTTTCTTTTCATGTCTATGCTTGTGGTGAGAATCAATATACTTGTAAAAATAAGAAAAATTCACATAACAAAATCAATTTAATCCCCTCATATCTTCACAGATCTGTTGTCGTTTGGGGGTGAAAAGATGGTGGCATGCGAGCTGGAGTGAGAAGAGCTGGTGGTCGTATGGCTCATGATTCTAGTTAAGGGTTGGTGTGACACTTAGTGCTAATGTAGGCCAACTATTTTGAAGGCTGGTTCAGTTGAAACAATTAAGTGAAGAAAAGTGTTGTTGTGAGAGAAAAGTTATTGGTTTCTTATAATGATGGGTCTGCTGTAAATAGTGGTGTTAAGGGGTTGTTGATGGTTGTCTTGTGTTTATGGATATGTGATTAGGGGGGCACATGTGTTTATTATCAATGAAATCTTTGGTTTTAGAGAGGGAGATGGAGATAGTTGTTGTGAGACTGACCACTAATTGAAAAGAGAATTTGGACCTACCATAGGTATGGTGGGTGGTTAATGATTTTTCATTTTGTTTTTAAAAAGACAATGGCGAGAGAAAGAAAATGAGAGGGGGGTGTTTTTGGCCAGATCATCAATGAAAGATTGTTGTGTTCTCTATGGGAGTTCTGGCTTTTTACTTTGTTTTTTATTTTTTTATGTCTACTCTTGAAGTAGATTTTTTTTTATCTCCTGATCTTCCTACAATGTAGAGATTTTGATACTCCCCTCATTTTCTATACACTAGTATCTGTAGTTATAATATAATAGTCTCAAAGCATATTGAATTCAAAGTTCAAAACAAACTCATCATTATTTTTTAAAAATTTAAACTTGATTAGAGTTTAAAGTCAAATTTGAAAATGAATAAGTAAGATACCATGATCATCTTTTTCAAACTGAAGATTAGGAAAGAATGAAAAAAAACACATTATTGTTTATAGTTTTTTTACAAGTTGACAAATCACTCTTTTAACCAAAATTAGTCTTTGATCTTTTAATTTCAAATTTTAACCCCTTTTAAAAAATTAAATTATAAAAATATCATAAAGCATTATTATTAACCATTTCTAAAATTTGCATCATAGCCAAGTCCAAAAAAAAAAAGTAAAAAAAGTATTTGCATTAATTTGTGATTTATTAGCATAAGAAAGAGCTCAAAAATATTTTTGCGAGTTTTAGTATTTTTTTTTTAAAAAAAAAATTTACTTTTTCATAAAAAAAATTATTTTGTTTGCATATGAACTTTATAGCAAGTTTATAAAGTCCATTAGAATTTAACCCAAATAAAATGGCTCATTGGGCTTGCATATAAAGTATTAAAAACTCATCTCTTTGATAGCATTAAAAGCTTATTTTTATCATTCTCACGGGTCCAATAACCATTTTAAAACTTAATTAAGAAGTGTTCAAAGTAAGCGGATTCATGACAAGTATCAATTTCTAATATATACCGACACTATAGTTAGAAATACCAACTCTGATATTTATTGATGCTAGAGTAAAAAATACCAATACTAATATTTATTAACAATAAAGTCAGACATATTATAGACAAATCATTGATAACATAACACAACAACCCATAATAATTTAAAACAATACTAGCAATGTAGTTTGTTTAAGACATGATATTTTAAGGGTGATAATATCTTATATCTAACATAATCAGTCACTTACCATAAAATCTTTAAAGATCACTTTAAAGTTTCTAGTGATCTTAATATTAGGTGGTGATTTTTTAAATACGATATTTTTTCTCTAAAACAAGATGCTAGATATCTTCTTTTTTTTTTCTAATTTTTAAAGGTTGCCAAGATGTTCGATACGATGAAATGACGACTCCACTGGGATTTTTGGACTAAGTTTTTCCTTGTTTTTCTATTGCTATCTTACTTGTTATGTTGCTTCTTTATTTTATTGCTTTTATTGTTTTTATTGTTTTAGCATGCATTCATGTTTATATCATCATGCATCACTTTTAAGAGAACTTATTCTAAACTTTAGAATATGTAGGGAAGTAACGGTACCTCAATAACTTTAGCTTTAGCAAGATTTGTAAAACCATCCTACTCTCACTTGATTGTTTGCTTGAAAGTGGTTAGTTTGTCGATATGATATTATTTAAAAACTTTGTCTTCACACTTCTTGTAACCTTATATCAACCTTTAACGGATGATTATTGAGCATGTGAAAGATCCTTTTAGACTAGATAGTAACCTATTCTTAGATGCATTTAATAACTAGAACTTACCTATTAGGTTGTACTTTATGGCAAGCCCAACATGTGGCATCTTGAATTCCAAAACCATCGGGTGACAAATGGTCTTCCTATGGGAATTTTATATGAATTTAAGTTGTTACAATTGACAAAAAAGAATTGTTTTGAATTTGAAGTCGAAGAGCTATCAAAAGCTCGAGCTTAGGCAAGACTAGACAAGGATCCCTTCATTGGTATGATAATAACATAAGGTTTCTAAAACCCATGAATACTGATTGTTGTTACCCCATGAAGGGCAAATTCACATTTAATATGCATTTTTCTTCTTGATAACATCATCACTTTTGCATCTTATATTTACTTTATATAATTGCATGATTTTCATTTATCAGGTTGACATATATGTCCCCTATTAAGTTGCACATGTAACACTCGCTTGAGAAGAAGACAAATTGAGAACGAAGAAAAAGCCTAGTTAGAAGCCCAACATTAAAAGGAGATATAAAGTCTTAAAGAATAAGCTATAAAGCTTACTAGTCTACTCGAATATGTTTTGAGATCTAAATTCAAAAAAGTAACTTCTGCACAGGTAACAGCCAAAACGCTATTTGCATTTATACCCATATCTCCTTTCATTTTACATAATTTGGGGGCAAATAAAGCGTCACGTGAATCTCAACAAGTTATGTATTTTCAATCTACTCAACTAGTATATCTTACAAGGATGTCGCCTACCATTGTCTTGACAATGGAGGAATCTCAAAAGAACAAAGTAGTAGACAAAGATGGCTTGGAAAAATTGGATGCCCTAAAGAACAGAACGAGGGAAATTAATGAAACTAGCTTATATGATCTTCTAAAGGTTTTTAAGATGTGTTTGGTGCCCCACGTTGTCATTTCAAAAAGGTTTAGAGTGCTGGAATTTGTTATATATACTGGAACTCAATGTTTTATAACTCATATTAAAACATACTACAACAAAATAACTGAGATGGTTCATGATGAGAAACTACTAAATCATTTTTTTCAAGGCAATATGAGTGACATTGCTCTCACTTAGGATATACGATTGGACAATATCAAGGTGAATTGGTGGAAAGATTTGGTTGATGCTTTTATTAGGCAATATAAGTTCAAAGAAAACCGACGTTCACAATATTGAAGGTAGTATAAATGTAAGAAAAAAGGATACCAAAACAAAAATATCTACAACTTATAAACACCTACGTCTCCTATATCTAACTTTTCCACACCAGTCCTTAGAAATAAACTATTTTGAAGATAAAGCTACAATGTCATTATGATGAGAATGGTCTATATACAATCGCAACTAATTCTCAAGAAAATGCCCACTTAATGAGCTTATAAGAGTTGAATGATTGGGAGATTATAAAAACATGTAATCAATAGCTACTATGTTTTACCTTGCTAGCAATCGTGGCTCAAGATAATGCATAGGTTTTTTACTGTTGAACCTTTTTTTTCAAAATTCAATGAAATAATGAGATATGCCTTCAGTTGTGTCTTTTTCTTTGTTTACAACAAAACATTATTTATTTTTAGAAATTCTAAAAGAGGATCCCCATAATAACCCGACCTTTTCAGCCTATCATGATCTCGTAATCTAAAATTTGTTTTGCAAAAATCTTCTCTCTAGTGGGATTTTGAAAACTTAAACTTGCTTTTGATTTTAGAAATAATTCAATTTTTATTTAAAACAACATTTTAACATTCTATTTATAAATGACAAATGAATTAATGAATTACAAAACTCCTGCACTAAGGTGACCAAACTCAACCATAATATACGAATAGAAAAACAAACAATTACCCTTACACCATGTTTTTTGAGTCATGTTTTAAATGGTTGCATTATGGTATGTAATGGATTCCTTGTTCATGTACTCTTGAAATGCATCTCTTTGCAAAGTCCAAATCAATACATTGGATGAGGTCAAAGTTTATTGGTTTTAATTGTTTGCACATGAAATGAGAAAAAATCGTTTTTGTTATCCCTTTCATATTCTAAAATAAATATATTCCTCGTGATTCGTTTTTTAGCTTGAATAAATTTTATTTCATAAAAAAATCCTGACAGAGATCACATCCCACACTAGGGGTACATAACATTTCAATTATCAATAATTGATGAAAAAGTCGTGAGAAAGTCAAAAGGCAAAAGAGCAAAAAAAACTCAAATAATAAAGGGCATGTCCAAATCAAAAGAAAAGGTGATAGTCAAAACAAAAGAAGGATGCCCGATCAAAACAATAAAAAAAAAAAAGGCAAATCAAAGAAAAGCGGCAAAAGAAAATGATTGAAAGTCACAATAAGTCAAGTTAATGATAGTAATCCCAAGTCTTTAAAACCTTAAAATAATTTTCAAGCTCTATGAATCCCTTTCTTTCATAGCCAATAGTCAACCTCCATTACGTGTCTTTAAAAGTTCTTTCTAATCAAGCAAAAAAGCAATTTAGACCAATAACCGACACTCTTAAAATGCAAAAGGCTTTTTCATAGGAGTTGTGACATTGTGAATAAGCTACTCGTTATTATTCATGTTGATAAAATAAATGTTCAAAAAGAGATAATTTTTTCTTAAATAAAACCTCGAGCTTTTACTCGAGTCTCTTGCTTTAAAACCTATAAAACAGAAGGTCACATCATGGTGTACTTTAATTAATCTCAATATCACTAACATAAGAACAAATCATCCATTTTCCAAAAAAGAACAATAGGGAGTTGCAAGATTTCAAAAACAAATTGTTTTAAACTTACATTGAAACAATTTTTGTTTTTAAAATGCAATATCAAGATTTTAAAATTTATTTTGGATAAAGATTTCTTCATTGAAACCAAGTTAAAAAAGAAAGGGGTTGCTCAAATTCATTGTTTGTCTGAGTCACTAACAAAGCACACTAAGAAGCAATGGTCAAAACAAAGGAGTAATGTTGTATTTAAAAGGCGATTTGATTCCTTTAAGGTAACAGTGAAAAAAAGAATGCTTTTAGTAGTGAGACAAGGAGGCATTGTTATTTACAAGAGGTATTTTGAATTTTTCAAGACAACAAGTGACACTGACTTTTTTTTAGCAGTGAAATAACAAAGTAATGAATGATTCCCTCAAATTAATTAACAAGAGAAAGTATTTCCAACAAGTAAATGAGTCATGATGAGCAGCATTAATGTTGAGCTATGTAAAATTACAAATATTTTGGAAAAAGACTTGTAGGTCAACTTGAGTTGCCTAGAGTAAAATTACTAAGAATAGTTGGATTAGAAATAACAAACCTCACCAATTAAGCAGGAAAGAGATTGTGAAGAAAATGAGGGTTTATATTTTAAACCAGGTAAAAATACATGTATATCATTTAACTTTAAAGCATTAAACATGTTATGCAAAAAAATTCATAAGAAAAATTCCCAATGGGATTCATCAAAGGGCAGACCACCTTGAAACAACCAAATTTCAAAATACTTCTAAAAATATTTCATTTTTTTCACATCTATGGGTAGGTCACTTAAAATAATTAAACATATTTTAAAAAAACAAAATCTTCATATTTTTTTTACTTAAATAGGTTACCCATTACAATGAGATAAATGTTGAAAAATCTAATATTTTTTATGAAAGAGTAGGTCATTTAAAAAATGAGACAAATCCTGAAAAATCTTTGTATTTTTCATCTAGATAGGTCATCCATGAAAATGAAATTAATGTTTGAATTACTTTCATATATTTCATAAATGGGTAGGTCACCTGGAACAATTAGACCATTTTTAAAAAATCTCAAAATGTTTCATCAACGGGCAAGTCGTCTACAATAACTAGATCACTTTTGAAAAATCTCAAAAAAAATTCACCAATAGAAAGGTCACTTGGAACAATCTAACCATTTAACAAAATCTCAAAATTTTTCACACCAACAAGCAAGTTGTCTAAAACAATTAGACAACTTTCATCAAATCTTTGAATTTTTCAATCTCAAGGTAGGTCACCTCTCAAATGACTATATTTAAGATCTCAGTGTTTCTCGAGGAAAATCGCCTCTCAAATGACCACTTTCAAAGTTTTGCAAGATTTGAAAAAAAAAAAAAAACATCGCTTTCATGCTTATCTTTTCTTTATAAAGTGGATATACAAATCCAAAAAAGAAAAATTCCAATGCCTTTGCATCATAAGTATTGCAAAGAGGAAGCAAATGTCATAAATCAATTTTGATCCATTTGCTTTTTATTTTTTAAAGAGGGTTAAAATTTGAAGTTAAAAGATCAAGGACTAATTTTGATTAAGAAAGTAATCTGTCAACTTGTGGAAAAACTAGGGACTATAATATGTTTTTCTTTTTCTCCTAATCTTTAGTTTGAAAAGGATGATCATGATACCTTTGTTATTCATTTACAAATTTGAATTTACACTCCAATCAAGTTTAATTTTTGTAAAAAAAAAAATGATGAGTTTGTTTAGGACTTTGAATTCCATATGTTCTGGGATTACTATATTATAAATACAGATATCGATGTATAGAAAATGGAGGGGGGAGCATATCAAAATCTCTATATTGAGGGGAGATAAAAAAATAATCTACTTCGAGAGCAAACCTAAAAAATAAAAAACATTGTAAAAAGCTAGAATTCTCACATAGAACGCAATAATCTTTCATTAATAATCTAGTCAAAGACACTTTCCTCTTTTCTCTCTCATTTTCTTTCTCCTGTCACTCTTTTTAAAAACAAAAAAATAATCACCAACCACTGACCACCCACCATACCACCATCTCCATTGATTCCACCATACCAAAGCATTATTCAACGTGTTGTCGTTTGTGGTGGCACATGAAAAACACACACCGCGGGAAAACCATTGTTTCTATAGCATTTCATTTCATTTTGATAGTCTCATTCTATTTAGCAACAATGTTGAAGGTTCATTTAGAAGATGAGATTTGTTTTTGCAAATTAATTATGTTTATTTTTCATGAGTATTTTTCAGGATTGTAAAAGTGGGTGTGTTATGCATGATTTCATTTTATTTTTATTTTGCTTATTAGAATAGTAACTTAAAACAAAGATAAAAATATCATAAATCATTTTTATTAACCATTTCTAAAATTTGCATAATGGTCAGGTCCTAAAAAAATGTGAAAAAATACATTTGCATTAATTTGTGATTTCTTAGCATAAAAAAGAGCACAAAAATATTTTTGCGGGTTTTAGTAATTTTATAAAATTGTTGTTTTATCATTTTTTTGATAAAAAAAATTGTTTGCATATATACTTTATAACAAATTTATAAAGCCTATTAGAACTTGGCCCAAAAGAAATGGCCCATTGGGCCTATGTGCAAAAGACCAAAAACTCATCTCTTTGAAAGTGTCCAAAGCCAACTTCTGTCATTCCCACAGGTCCAATGATTATTTTAAAACTTAATCCATAAGTGCTTGAGATAAATGAATTCAAGATGAGTATCAATCCCGGTATTTATTGACGCAAGAGTTAGAAATATCAACTCTTGTATTTATTGATGTCAAAGTAAAAAATATCAATCTCAATATTTAATGATGCTGGAATAAGAAATATTATAGACAAATATTGATAACATAAAATAACAACGCATAATAATTTTAAACAAAACTAGCAATGCAGCTTGTTTAAGGTAGAATGATTTAGGGATGGTGATATATTTTATCTATCGTAATCAATTCCTTGTCATAGAATCTCTGAAAATTACTTAGGATTTCTAGTGACTATAGTATTAGGCGATGATTCCTTAAACAAAGCATTTTTCCATTAAAAATAAGATGTTAACTATCTGGGTTTTTTTTTAGTTTTTAAATATTGTCATGATGGCAGGTGCAACATATTTATAGCAATCTAGTGTTGGAGCAACATTTTGTGAAACTAACAATTACATCTATTTTTAATATATTAGATGGTTTATATGAACTTTCATATACAATAGTTTTAGAACAAGTTCACTTCTTGCTAACAGCGATTGTGTACAATGGAATTTTGTTCCAAAGTCCTGTGTAATTGTGAGGTGGTTTAATTACGGTTACCTATGCATAATTTTACCTCTAGAAACTGCTCACAGCAGTTTTAGAACTGAAATCTGTTTTTCGTCATGTGGAAATCGTATTATAATTCAATTCAATGCAACTTACCAATCATTAGAAAAAAATTTCATCAGAAATTAGAAAACATAAAATTTATAGCACTGGCCTTTCGGCTGAACCATAGCTGTATGCTTTTCTGGAAGGGACGGGATGCTGATTGTGCCAGAAGAAACACAAGTTTCACTCAGAGATGAAATGCCATGTTGTCTTTGCAGTAAAATGCTCAGAGCAGGGGTTTTTTTTTCATATTTTTGTAGCCGGATGATGCCCAGCATGCAAATCAGATGGAAATATCGGTCCACCGAATAGGTTCTGATTTATAAATATCATCCCTGTGAATAAGAATAAAATCTTACAAGCATTTTGCACATAGCATAAACTAGATTTCCAATTCTCTCCAGAGTACCAACTACCACCTCAATTCACAGGGTAATTTATTGATAAAACCTGGTTTTATGTGCCTACTCTACATGAAATAGCAATGCTAGTGCTGCTGGCAGCCGTAAATACAACACTGAAAAATGCAAAACTTGCGTGCGTTTGTGATGGGAGGAATTACTGGTTGGCAAATTTGATTCCCTTCTCAATAGATGATTGGAGTTCAGGCTTCAACTTTTCTAAACCTTCCTTTTCATAGTCAGAGAGAGGACCTAGCCCCAAAACTTCCTCCACGCCATTCTTTCCGAGCCTCACCTGCAAACACACAAAAAAGAACTAGCATGTTTACTATCTGACCACCCCAGCAAGCATAAAAATACAAAACTTCCACAGCAAAATGCACGTGTACAGCAATGCTGCACTAGAAAAGCACCGGATACCAGAGTGCTACATCTGATAAAGGTGCAAAGCATCGCAGAACCTTCACAAGGTAATGAACCTTTTGTCATCAGAGATATCCGCACAGCAGTTGCTAAAAACAAGGTGTGACAGATATTATAACAGTTTCATTTTCCCACTAAGTCCCCATTTGTTTTTTCCTTTTCCTTTTTTTTTTTAACTAAAAAAAGCATCAAGTTATTTGACAGCGAGTGATAGCATTGTCACAAAATTAGTATAACCCTAGAAAAAAATGCTAAGATCCATGCATGGAAAGACAATAACCAAATTAAGAAAGGCATCTGCAGAGAGGAGATGCAACTCTTGCAGAAAAATTAAGGAAAGGTCATAAAAACAATTCAATCATATTCAGCATGTATGGGAAGAAATCCATGGATACACCAGTGAGAAATATTGATGAGATTGGAGGTAATGAGGGGATGAAAAAAAAAATGACATGAATTAAACTAGTATGTTTTAGTATGACAACATCATTCAGAAGCACAGCCCAACACAACCAGATAAGACAACCATATAGCTAAATATAACCCAGCTATTTCGGGTTTGGGGCTTAATAGAGTTAAATTCAATTGATATCATTTTTTCTTTTCCAACTAAGCAAACAGGACAGCCCGGAAGAGGTTCCAAAAGGTACAAAACATTAATTTAAACTGATATATTGTGACGAGCAAAAATCAGTTACAGATGGTATTCTTTAACTTGCAAACAATGTGCAATTAAGTAAATTAAAAGAATGAATTCACATCAGAGAGGATATTTGACATCAACATAATCTAACAAAGAGATTTTATGTTCAAACAAAGTTGATCAAATTACCTTAGAAGCGAAGAAAGGAAGTTCAGTGATAGTTGATTGCACATATGAACATTCAACCACATCTGGAGCTCCATTGAGCCCCTTCAAGCACGCATCAGCAAAAATGGCTCCAGCATAGCTGCAAATGGCCAATCAAATAAATTAAAGATATACAGTTCCTTTTCTTTTATAATTACAGCAGGTGCAAGGACATGAAGAGACTTGTAACAAGGTGAAGAGAAAGTCACAGAACCATAAGAGGTTGAAAAAGAAATCCATTCACATTTTCTACAACTTTTGAACAGAAGCAGACAAAAAAATGAAGTCGGGAAAATGGGTGAAAAACAGGCCAACAATGAGTAAGAGTGGCCAAAGAATTACAAAATCAGAATTCAACGACGTACTTTGAATCTATCAATATTTTTTCAAGTACATGTTAGCTTTTACTGGAACAGCTTAAAAAGTCTTGTAGTTATTAAAATTAAAGAGTTCCACTTCATGGTTTATTATTGTACCTAAGAAATCTAGCCCCAAAAGAATCCAAAAATCCAAACAAGCCTGCTAAATGTTGGCTCATCCAACACTTCTTGAAAAAGAAGCAGAAACAGGATTAGTCCTTGACCATCCTGGTGTCACTTACACGTCGTACTTCTTACCTTGATAGAAAAAAGAAAAGAAAAGAAAAGATATCTGACTGGTAAATCTAATCCTTCAGAAAAATCAATATTACACGTGAATTGACCAGGATGAAAACTTTTGTGAGCCACAGATTTTCACAATGAAATGCTAATTTAGTGTCCATAAACAAGGATTCAAAACACATTCATGAGTATAACTATGCTCAGGATATAAACTTACGCCATTGACAAAGTTGCAGAGCCCTTTCCAGCCTTTGCTTCCACAACTTCCGTCCCTCCATCTTGAGTTCTCTTTGTAAGAGCAGTAATCTCTGCATCAGATAAATTGGCTTTTGGTGTTGCCTATAAAATAAATCAAACAAGTAGAACAAAATTAGAAAAGTTGATCACAAACAATCAGACAAGAATTTGAATAGAAACAGTATTAATATACATTGCATATAGAGTTATTTAGGAGACAAAGTGGAAGGGGAGTGAATAAATACTTGTGAAAATAGTGGGAGAATGGTTATGCCTGCATGGCCACCAACAACTGGTACATTAACCTCTGAACCAAAGAAGAACAACATGTCAGCATCAGAGAAGAATTACAGAAGATAATGAATCAAAAAGTTCTAAAACACAGAACTGCACAATAAAAGACCGAAAAAACATGCTAATACAAGAATGACATCTACTTAAGCTGAGCTCTTTCATTTACACCAAAAAAAAGACAAGTAACATGTTATATCATTTATACACTTTTCTTTCAATTTGGCCTTCGGTAGGGAAATAAAGGTGGGAAATAAGAAGCACAAGTGTCTCGTAAATGAGTAATTGGGCAAACCTGCAACTGGCACCTTGGCCTTTCCAGCATAGAATGTCTTGGCCCTAACAACATCAAGGGTAGTCACACCAAACAACCTTTTCGGGTCATAGGTTCCTGCTTTCTTAAAAACCTCAGCAGCAATAGGGACTGTTGAGTTCACTGGGTTGCTGATCATATTAACAAGTGCCTGATCCCACAATATTTGTCAGCCAACATGAAATTAAAACAACAAAAACATAAAAGCAAAATAACCCCAAAGGCATGTTTGGTTGCCTTCCAACATACAAATGACTCCATTGGGTTCCAAATTGGACTGGGAAGTCCACATAAACCAAAAAATAAGGAAGCCAAAAAACAATTCAGTTTCTACACTTACACATGTCCATTTTCTATAGTGTACTTGCTGAAAGAAATATATTTTAAAGTCCAAACACCAGATAGAGCTTAACCAAACCATCGAACTTAACAGTGGCATACAAACAAACTTGCTTTAACAGAATCTCAATACTCACGTGAGGGCAGTACTTGGCAATTGCTTGACAGAGACCCTTTACAATCCCAGCATTGATGTTGAAGAGATCGTCACGGGTCATTCCAGGCTTCCTTGGCACACCAGCTGGAATGATTACAACATCAGCTCCCTCCAAGGCTTTCCCCAATTCAGCTTCACCTGAATACCCAGAAACCTAAACCCAAACAAAGAAAGAAGTAAAAAACGAGTCTAAAAAGAAAAACCACTAAAAGAAATCAAAGCAGCAGAAACATGAAGAGCAAAATGAGTCTCACAACATTAAACAACTGATGGATTAAGCTCTAAGTGAGACCAAAAAACAAGTGATTGACAGGTGAATCAAATATAGATTCATTAAATAAATTTTATTAGAAATGCATAATATATAAATAAATAATGTATAAAATGAGGAAAATAAATGTGAAAGCATCAAAAGAAAGAGTGGATAGAAGGACATAAACCTCAGATCTGGTGTTGATGTGGCCGACATCGGCGGCGACACCGGGAGTGTTAGCAATATCGTAGAGAGCGAGGCTGGAGACGAGAGGATTAAGCTTCATGAGAAGGGCAAGTGGTTGACCGATACCTCCAGCTGCACCGAGGACAGCAACCTTGCGGTCGGGAACGGCCTCAGAGGCATATCCACGGCGAAGGATGTGGGATGATGGAGAGGTTGCTAGGGATTTGATGGATCTCAACATCATTTTGATTTGAAAAGAGAAGAGAAGAGAGAGTGTGGGAATGGGGATGCCGGCAGAGGAAAGAGGGTCCTTGAGTTGGGTGGGGCAATGCTGATAGGATTATAATTTATAAGTGTTGAGAGTATCGAGGACGAGTCTCGTTTGGTTTATTACCGGTATTAGGTGCTGTTTGTAATAATATTGTTTTTTTAAATATTTTTTTATTTAAAAATATATTAAAAAATAATTTTTAAAAAATATTATTTTTTATATTAGAATATCAAAATGATACAAAAATACTAGAAAAATTTAATTTAAATAAAAAAATCAAATTTCATGAAAAACACAAACTTAGTATGCATAATTTCCTTTAAAATATTTTTTAAAAATATTCAATGAGAATAAAATTTGTATTTTATTGTGAATTTTCTTATATATTTTTATCAAAATAATTATTCTTTATTTATTATTTGGTCCATTAAAAACTATAATGATATGTTTTTTTTTTAAACTTGATTTTTATATCATGATAATTTTTTATTTTAAAAACCATGTTTTTGGGAATAAAATTCAAAACAATAAATAAATAGATAAATAAGAAAATAAAGTTTTGATTAAAAGAATACAACTTTTTCTCCTCAATCCAAGTCATTAGAATTCTTACAAATAGTAATTATTTTAAGTTTTTATTAAAAAAAAAACATGTTACTGATAAAAATAATATGTTTTTGTTAAAATAAATAAGAATATATTGAGTAAATAAACATATTTATTATTTAAAATTTAAATGATTTCATTTTTTTATTTAAGAATGTCTATTTTAATTACTATATAATTTAATAAAATAAAATTCAAAAAATTCCCCGCAATAGGCTAAGGGGTGTTTGTTATTGCAATATAATTTTTTACAAAGTAATTGTTATTATTACAATAAAAAAAAACTCATTAAATGAATAAAACTAATATAAAACAAAAAAAAAAAAATTGTTTTTTCTCTCTCTCGTCTCTTTAAAAAAATCTCTCATCCAAAAATATGTACTTGGTACCACCCATTTATATCACGGGTGGAAACCACTTATTTTGCTTCCTTTTCCTTCTTTATGCTTTATATATATATATAACAAAAACCTTATTTATGTTCGTTTTAGATTGGATCATTCTCATATTCATACACTATATCATTAAACAATTTTATTAATAGATTCATTTTATTTGTCTAAGGCATACAATTCATTGATAAAATTTTTACCAACAACCTCATTGACAGAATCTGTTCATTGGAATATTGTTTGATGGTAATTTTCTATTCCGTCGCTAATTCTGTCAAAAATAAATAAAAAAAAACACCAATAGAACATTGATAATCTTACAAATAACGAAGCGTGCTAAAAAAAATTCTAACAGAAATAGAAACAGAAATTGCATGTTGGTATATACTAACAGAAGTAGCGACAAAATTAATTTCGTCAGTAAAAATTATCAACGAAAAAATTTCGTCGAAAATTCCATTGGTTTTCGTCAATTTTCTAGTAGTGATAGACATATCTAAATTGTTATTGCATTTTAAATTTATGGTTTTTGTCATTATTTATGCATGTCTCTTGTTAATGTTTTCCGTTTAAGTAAGGATTTTGATGATTACTTCCAATTGAAAGATATTAATACTAATTGGTGGATATGGATCTTCCATCAATGGAACCTTGTAGTTCCTCGATTCATTATAGTTTCAACTCATATGTGAGAATGTGTTCCTATAAAGGCAACCCAAGTTTAATAGTTTCATTTAGTAATTGTAATGTGTAAATAGTAATATATTTGTGTTTTCTATATATATATATATATATATATATATATATATAAACGAAATACTATTTTCCATCTAAAAAAATTAGAGATGGAAATACATAAATACTATTTATGAAAGTAAACATAACCTAAAGATTTGTTGGGGAGAATTTCTAATATTCATAGCTCAAGTAAGCAACACATCTATTGAAATTAAGCTTTTGGGAATTGGGATATGAGTTCACTATAACATAGACTTGTAGTTTATTAAAACTAATTAATTAGTTACTTCTTATAGTATTAAAATAATTAAATAGTATTTTATTGATGATGATATTCCTCAATCTAGTAATTATTTAATTCCAAAAATATCTTACATTCATAGTCAGATTTCTCATTTTACATAATTGTGTACTCTTTATTTTATTTTGAAAGACAGAAAATAGACAATATAAATTGAAAAGGCACATAAAAAAAAAAGAGCTAAATTAATGATAAATTTATGAATGGAGGGATTAAATATATAGTTTTAAATACTACAAGGAATAATTAATTAGTTTGTCAAACTATGGGAGTGAGTTATAATTTACTCTGTGATATTTAATCCAATGAGCCCTGTGATTGTAAGTATATTGTGTCATGTGATCAAAGATTTCTCTATATATATATTAATTGGAAGCTCCATTCCCTTCTTATGCTATATATGCATATGTAGAGTGATCTAATTATTTATAAATATTGAGTTTTTTTATTAATATTTCATACAATTAGTTTTTTCTAAACACACTGCTAATTTATATAAATATTTTTTATTTGTGTTATTCTAAATGAGAATAGTATTGAATTTGATGATTTTGAAATATACTTAATACAAACATGCTTGAGAGAGAGTTGTCTTCCACCATGTTTCTGGTAAAATATTGATTCAAAATTATAATTAATGATAGCATTTCTTTAATTGGTAAATTTTATTGACTTAGCCATTTAGATTTTAATGTTAGTGTATAAAATTTAAATGATTAATGCTAATTATATAATTAATGGAATGACATTCATGACTAAATTAATTTATTATATTTAATTATTTTAAATATATTTGGTAACGGATACATTTATTAAGTGTGTTTGTGCACGCGCATAATTTAAGATCTTTTTTTTCTATATTTCTCTTAAATTTTACTATATTTTCTTTCTCATACTTTATTAACTTTAAATGAGCAAAAGGGTGATTTAAAGATTTGAGAATTTTTTGTTTTATCCAAAAATTCTAATAAATTGTTTTAGCTTGAGAGAAAAGAGTAAAATTTATATGTATATGTAAAATTGTCTTTATATAAAGAGAGAATCTTTTTTTTTAAGGATAGCGTTATTGCGTGCATCCTAGGTTTCTTCAAAACTTTTAGTCTTTTTATTTTTACTTTTAGTTATTATTTTTATTAGTGATTTTAGTTGCTGATTTAATATTGAAAAGGGAAACAAAAATCTTGGTTGCATTTATTTACCTAGTTCTTTCAATTATCTTTAGATTTCCTAACAATATTAGAGAGAGAAATAAGTTGTCAAAACCTGTTAATAAAAATCCTTATTCTAAAATAAACGTTGTTGATAATCATGCTTTTAGTGAAATTAGAAAGAGTAAAAGAAATAAAAGAGCAAGTGATTTTTGTGCTAATTTTTATATGTTTTTACTTGAAAGTAAACCAAAAATATATAATATATAAATCTATGTTATTTATTGAAGCTCCTTTTTGAAAAGCATTGGTAAAATCTAAGTTGGTATTGTTTTCCAAGTAACACTAAGAGATTTGATAGAGATTCTAGTTGGTCTAGTAAAAAAATTTAAGGTTAAAAGATTCAAAGAGATTTTTAATGAACATTTTCAAAACATATGGACCAAGGCAAACTTCAAGAACATATTCAATAATAAATAACAAGTTTTCATTAATTTAATTCATATTCAAGATAGGTTTATTAGTGGACATTCAAATATTAAAAAAAAAATTGGAATAAAAAAATTTAAATATGTTAGTTTTGACATTTTACTATTAGGAAAAGTTAATCTCTGAATGAATCCAAAAGCAAAAATAATAATGATAATAATTACAGAATGTTGGTCACAAAACATCTTTGAAAGATTCATCTCAGTAAATATGATGGTGCAGTCACTATAGGAAAGGCTTGGAGTTTGACTACTTTTTAAAAACACTCATGAGACAAGATATGTATGCATAGCAAAAACATAGTGCAATATTGATAAAACCTTAAAATTACTTATATATTGTGTGTGTAATAAGTTTAAACTCGGTCTAGAGAACGTTGTTTAAAACATCCTAACTACCATGACTCTTCAAGTTGAGAATTATTTATACCAAGTATAGGTTCAAACCCTAAAGATATCTAGGACCTATTACCCTTATATTTTATCTTATTTATTATATGTATAAATAATTTTAAATCATGTAAGGGAATGCTAGAATATTTATTTAAAATTATAATTAATTATAATTGTTTTTGGTAATTAGTAAGTTTTATTTACTTAACCGTTTAAATTTTAATGTTAATATATAAAATTTAAATGGTTAACATTAACATAATTAATGTAATGATAGTTATGATTAAATTAATTTATTATATTTAATTTTTTAAAATATATTTGGTAATTGATATCTTTATTGGGTGTGCATTTGTGACATGTGTTTAGAAAAAAATAATATAATTTTTTTATGATAAAAAACATATAAAATACTTTTTCTATTTTAATATATCATGTATCTTTGCACATAATTTAAGACATTTCTTTTTTATATTCCTTTTAAATTTTACTATATTTCCTTTCTCATATTTTGTTAGCTCAGTGAGAGAAAAAGGATGACTTAAAGATTTAGGGAATTTTTGTTGCATCCAAAAATTCTATCGGGTTATTATATTTTGAAAAAGAAGCCTACCACAATCTTAAACTTCTTCTAAACCCGTACTCTTTTAATATTTACTTTTAGTTCTTATTTTTATTATTGATTTTAGTTAATAATTTAATATTGAAAAAACAAACATAAATCTTCGTTTCATTTATTTACTTAATCCCTTTAATTATCTTTAATTTTCCTAACAGCTTCCTTTCCTACCTTTAGTCCCTAATTATTTCAAACACTGCCCTAACTTGGTTTCACAGACCACTTGCCAAAGAAATGGCAGACATGATTCTCTCTGCTGAAATTGGAGGTGGCAGCCTAATATATGCTAAATTGCCAAGGTAAGACCTGTTCTTTCTTTCATTTTCCTTTTTTCCTTTGAAATGTGCCTCGCTACTTGCCTTCATTTCATGTTAGTAGAAATGCAGAAGCTCCTGAAGGTTTTTTCTCTGATGTCTCAGATTTGATCCACAGAAACTACTGGGAATTTTTATAGGAGATTCAGTGAAGAAAGGTCAATTTGAATCCATGGGATGTGTATGGTGCAATCTGTTATTCAAAGCTTTTTCCAAAGTTTTCTTCAAAATAAAGATAATTAGTCGTCGTGGACATTTTATCCACTAAATAATCCAACAATTTACCACTTGAACGATGATTACATATGATTCAGACCAATAAATTTAAACGGCATTCGAGCAATGCATGTACTGGTATTATCGGGCTCCCTTCATTGTGGAGTTCTATTTTGGATCATGCAAGTACAAATCATTCCTTGCTGAAACGGCTGGTTAACTCGACTCCATGGCTAAACATGGAAAGAGCTCGGAAGGAGTTGATGTGCTGGTGGATGTCCATGGCTTTTGAACAATGCTACGGAGGTACTCAGCTCTCCACGTCCTTGCTGATTGTCATCAGAACACATCCTTCATCATTATAGCTTTGACCTCATGCATGTATGTACGTAACCGAGCAGATTTAACAGAAGCTTGTTTAACTATATATGTGGTTTTGTTTCAGATATGGATCGCCAGATGATATAATGTTACCACTGCGTATAAGTTGACGTTGGAAACTAGGGCAAATTACTGGCTTGAATCCTACATAAAGTCTATCATTGATGAGTATGTCTGCAACTCATTAATTTGTGGTAAGTTATCCTGTGTCTCCAAAACATCTATGGTGAGGTTAATAAAGCTTTAATTACAGTTACAAATCACAATCACACACACATTTAAGCGAGGGCAATTTTTTTTGCTTTAAGAAATTAGCAAATTTTGTTTTTGATCCATGTTGTTTTCAACTTTTTTTTTTATTTTGATTCATAATTTTATTTTGTTTATTTTCAGTTCTTGTGTTTAGAAAGAAAAGAGAAACTTGATAGAAAACAATGCATAAAAGGGAAAATCATCATTAGCCACATTTAACAGATAAAAAGGGTTATTTTTTTGTTTCAACAATTCCTGCAATGAAAGAAGTTCTATACAAGTGTTTTTTTATTTTTATCTTGTTGGTAAAAGTAAATCGAGCCTCGAGAAATTTTAAAAATCTAGTTAATTTTTTATTTTATTTTTAATCAATTAAATGCTATTTTAAAACTATAAATGAGTTTATTAAAACCTCTATAATAATTTTTAATAGTTTTCAAATGAGAAAAAAGCCTTTTGAGTTCTTGCCATTAAGAGCCTGATTTCTCAATCATCTAAGTGTTTGGAATTCAATAAGAGATGACTTGTTATATGGTTGTTTATTAAAAAAAATTGAATATCAACTTAACAATAATAACAAAAAAAAGGGTCAGGGGTGTGAGTCTGTCCTTGTAAGCCCGCGCTTGCTTATCCTTGTTTGACAGAAACGATCAACTCATGTTGAGCTTTTTTATTATTATTGTTTTGAAAATTATTTAATTAAATACCTTTTAGTTTTTAATTTGTTTTAGAATAAGATTATGATTTTTCTTGTGATATTATCAAGTACTCTTTTATACCACACTTAATGATTTTTCAAAAATAAATTTCTTGAAATTTGATCAAATTAATTATAATTGAATAAATTAAATTATATTTGAGACATTATTTCATTATATATCAATCCATTTGATATCAATTTTTGAATGGGATTCTTGCCTTTCTTTATGATATGATATTAGCAATAATTTAGTTAATTATTCTATTTGAACCTTATGCATTTTGTATGTTTGTGGTCGTGAAAATTATGTGAACATGAAGTATTGTTACCGCAAATATTCTTATTTGAATTTGTTTTCCTTTTAGGTCAATGAATTATGGTTTTAAAAAATGTATATATTTTTTGGGTAAAAAAAATAGGAAAGTTACATGAATTATAAAATATTCTTTTGAAAAGTGAAATACATTTTTACTTCATGATTTTATCCATTATCTTTCCTATAAATGCTTTTTTTAAAATAATTAAATAATTAATTAAAAAAAATGTTTCTTAAAAGTTTTCTGTTATAGCTCATGGGGAAGTATATTATCATTTTCTTTTTTGATACATTCTCATAAAAATATCAAGATATCTATTTTTTTTTTTTTTTTAATTGTAACGAACATTTATGATTTTGATAAGTTGTTGTTTAAAAAAACAATTATTTTGATGGAAAAATTCAATAAAAAAACGCATTAATGAGATGACTGGGTTTAGTAAAAGGAAAACCTTTTTTAATCCCTATTTCAAATCATTTAGATTTTCTTAATGATTCTAATTGCTTATGATTTCTATGAGGTCAAAGAATTCAAAAAAAAATATTGAAAAAAATATATTAATAAAAAAGAGGATTTTTTTTTTTAATGAAGTTAGGATTGTTGTTTTTCTTGCAAGAAACATTTTTATTACTATATAATTAAATAAAAAAAAATTCAAAGAGATTCTCCTTAACACTGATTAAATATATTAATATACATTTTAGTTTTAATTTGCTGATTTAATTTTGATGTTAAAAACTTTTTTAATATATATATATATATATATATATATATATTCTTCATTTATTTTATTAAAAATATACTTTACAACTAAGATTTTATTTGAAAAGTGTGTTCCCATGCTATTTTGCTGTGGAACTTCACTAATTAAGTCAAAATTTTGCATCAAAGCAAACATTTATTCTTCTTTTCTTCCACTTCTCTTAGTGGTATGATCTAACACTGTTGATACATCACATTCAAAACAAAGAGAACACTCCTAACAAGGTCAGATAATGCTTAAACCAGCCCTCCTATTCTAATTGTAGGAAATAACTGGTATCAGCTAAACTCTGCTTGAATTTCCAACTTTCTAATCAATACTTTTGATGGAGCCTCATTCATTTTGAGGTGACAGAAAGCTCTTGTCCTAGTGAGAGAACATCATAACATTCTTTTGTAGGAGTTAGGAATGGAGGCCTGGAAGTGATGAAAACTGCTTCAATGGATCTTGCCCAATTGAAGGTCCGTCCGTACTGGGGCACAGGTTCACGTCTCCAGATCATGAAGATAGTTGACAATGTCTTAAAAATCAGCATCACCCAATTGTCAGAGTATAGATATGACGGTCATACAACTATTTATGGTGAAAGCAAGGGCAAGCTCTTGACGAAGGAACAAAGATCTGATCCAAGAAAAATTGCAGACTGCATCCACTGGCTTTTACCAGGGGTTCTTGATACTTGAAATGAGATTCTGTATGCATATTTGTTACAGAATCATCAAAAAAACCTGAAGCCAGAGGTGCATTCGTGTGTTGACAATTAAATTAACAATCCAATTATTTTTTGTGGCTTGTTGAAAATTCTTTCCCCTAACAAGCAAGCATATGCAACAAAGCTCAAACATGAAGATCCTAAGATCAATATGAAAAGTGAAAAGTAGCAGTGCAAGAACTACAATGATATTGCAACTTCATAGCAACTTGATCAGAAAAGAAACATCATCAGCAGTTGAGCAGATGAAATTCGATAATCATTATCTTCTACTTTATAACTCTATATTTTTCTATACCAAACGTTATACCCTTCAACTATTATTCACAGACCGTGGCATTATCTTCATCTTATTTACCTGTACAAGGGGCAGGCTGGCCAATAAGCCCAGTTATGCTTATCCACAGCTTTGGGAACTTGTTTACAGGAGCTCCCATTCAGAGTCTTGTGTCGAATTTGTTTGTGGATCGGGATCCAAGGTGATGGTGGTACTAGTTGACAACTCACGCTACATTGTATCATGACCATCTAGGTCCCCAAACCAAATTGCTAGCTGCTCATACTCCTTGGTTAACCTCTTTTTCGCAAAGAAAGCATCTTGGATTTTTTTCTTAAAAAAGAGGAAACCAAAAGGGGTCAGTAGGTTTTATTATCTACAAGATTAGAAAATTAATAGAAACACACAGGATCATAATGGAGTTCCATTTATTATGAATAACAAGATTTTCAACTTAAATTGTCTTTAAATTTATTCTATCTGTGCTGTGTGGCTTCGCAGTTTCTATCGAGTTCCTTGATCTGTAGTCTCCTACACACCCTCGAAAGATGGTGGAATTTAATAAGAGATAATAGAAAGATTGCCAACCTGGCAAGTTAAAGTAAAAAAGATATAGCTATTATTTGCAAACTAAATACAGTAGAAAAACGAGCCCATGTTTTACCAGCCAAGTAAAAATTATCTATCATTATTTTTTGAAGCACTTCACATTTTGAAATATAGTGGGCTCCTTTTAATTATTCATCATTCATGTTTAGAAAAATATCAATTGCATAACTGCAAATAAATTCTTTTTAAACATACCATTTACATGGAACATAAATGCATAGCCCCAAACACATTCCCCACACACACACAGACCCACAGCCGCCAATCCACATGTGTGCTTGGTGCATATACACACAAAACATAAACAATCACACGGTTTCTATGAGAGAGGGAGAGAGAGAGAACCTTGTATGATCTGAGTTTACGGTTTCTACGAGCAACTTCATAGAGCAGGTTATCATCAACAATGACACAACTTTCCTCAAGCTTTACATTATCAGACAAATCAATGTTTTCCATTTTGGATTCTGTCAAATCATCTACAGCAGAGTCATCTGAACATCCAGAAAATGCTTCCAGAAATTAGTGAAAGGATAACACTTCCAAATTCCAGCATATGTAACAGATACTGGGATGTAAAAAGGGGATCAGCTATGGTTCTTGTTTGAAAGCAACAGTTTTTTGCTAACAAGAAAATGAAGGGGGGAAATCACCAAGAAACAAGCAGGTTACATCACCAAGAAATAAGCAGGGTTGTAACTCACAAGACATGAGAGTATAATTTTATCCTCACCTGAGATATATAAATGCATTTTCATGAGAAAGAATAAAGAACTTCCAAAAAGCCATGTCCAAGGAGTATGATCCATTAACACCTCAATACTAGTGGCATGTACATGCCAAATATATGGAGTCATATACATGCAAATCTCACTACACACAGTACATGCCATACCATCAATACATACTGAACATAAGGAGGTTGTTTGCAATAGCTAAAATAATGTTTAGAGATAACTGCATTTTGACAATCAAGATGTTCCAATTAAATGTTAAATAGTTTTCATTGATACGGTTAATATGCATATTTCTTTTTGTTGAAACCATCCATTCAAATTATTGCCCGGAAAATACATTCAAACAGTACCTCCTTCCCTTATTCAAGAATAGTTTAAAGATGATAATTAAGCTCATATGCTAAATTACTATAAGAAGACAACAGTTCAAAACTAATTCTTTCTAGATATGCCACAAAGCAAAATTTCTGCACATCAACATCCCAAGGGCCAATGATTATAGCTATGATGGGGAACAATGAACAAAAGAATTAAAGCAAGAAAAGAAAGAAGCTTTTAGAGTAGAAGCTAAGAATTAAAAGCAAAGAGAGTGAAGAATAGGGGCTTGGAAAATATGAAACTTTGCAATTCTTATTTCATTCATCAAAAACTCCATAATATTTAGAAAAGTAGGATATAAATACTAAAACCTTAACTAGAACAAGCGATTAGGCTTATAGCCCACTAAATAAAATACCCAACAATAATTAAATCAAACCTGACAAATAAAGCCTAATTAATAAACCTCAATTAAAAGCTCATATAAATTAAACTAAAACATAAGCTAAAGCCCAATCTCTCAATGGTTTAGGCTATCCTCCATCGTCTATGATCATACGTGTGCGTAAACAATGTTTCGGGTTCGGTGTCCCCACCAAGCTATAGAAACTTTTTTACCAATAACACTACTACAATATAGACATATGTTGATATTGATTTTCTGATGTACTTTTGTTTCATAACTAGATATATCAATGTGAACTAGACATGTTTCATCAACTTTTATATTTTCAGAATGTTTTTGAAACACACACACCCATGCACGTGCACAGAATGTTGTCTAGATATTACAAGACAGCTTCGCATAATTAATTCAAAGGCATGGCTAAAATGATTCTAGATGTTTTTTATACCAAAATGATTCTTTGAAGATGCAGACGTGCTCAAATGATTCTAGAATCTTTTTCTACCAAAATAAGATTGTTAAAAGTGCATTATAAAAGAAAGAGTAAATAAAGTAGAAATTGAGTCAACCTATCGATACCAAAGACAGCACACTGTTGGAGGCAGCCAGCCCCATTTCTGCTGCCTTGATCTTACATGAAACTGTTGGAGCAGATGTAGACGACAAGAGGACAAGGGAACTATCAGATTGAGCTGATGTAGAAGACAGGAGCATGGTGGAACTGTCAGAATCATGGCCAGCTACATTACAAGGATTGCTGCTAGATATTAATTTGGTGGTGATGTTATTGAGTGGGTTCCCTGGCAGACTATGAGATTCCCTGAATATGGAACTTCTGGGGGATACAAGTTCCATCTCCGCTACTGTTTTTTCAGAAGATACCACCGAAAAGGCCATTTGAGAAGAAGAAACAATAATACCAGTAGAGTAAGAGTCATCTGCAGAGCTATCACATACAGTTCCCACCTCTTGAGGGCACTGGAAGTCCTCACCACGAACTAAAGTAACAGGTGAAACCTCAGCCAGAGACCCACGTGCGTTTTCACAACTAAAATTAGCAAATTCACTAGATGCTTCAAAAGGTTCTTTATTTCCACGAGTAATAGACTCCAACTCCTCAGGTTCAGAGGAATTCTCCTCCACTGCATTTTCTTCTGTGTTCATGTCAGAAGACTCAGTTGTACCATCAACAATTCCAGGAGCTGACTCAAATTCTTCCCCTTCAAGGAGTTCTTCCGAATTGCTGGTAATAGCCAATTGATTTGCAACCTTAAGCTCCCAGAATTCCTTGCTTAGCTGCTTTGTCATAGGATCAGAATCACTAAGCTCCACAGGTGATTGCTTTGCTTGAGCAGTATGTCCATGATCATCATCAAGACCAATCATAGATTTAATAATACGGGCACCAATGGCAGCATTTCTTTTTAGGACTGCTGCTGGAGCTTCACATTTTGCAGGATCCATCAAAGGAGGGATTAAATCGTGCACAATATCAGAGAGAGGTTGAAGTATAAGAAATACCCAAATCATGTTTGTGCTTTGGGTGCATGGAGGGATGCGCCTGCCCAGAGGACTGATCAATTAAAATGTAACAACTAAAAATATCAATACATGATGAGAAATTATACCCATCAAATAAAATATGACTGGCGATTTCACTAAGTGAAAATGACAGAAAATGTGATAAAAGCCTGTTTTAACTCACGATAAAGTGAAGAAAAAGAATAAAACAGAGAGAAAAAGATACCTTTTTCACAACATTATCCACTTCATGGCACATTATTTCAAACTTCTGGTAAATGTCTCCAGCCCATGCCATACCTTTAGATTTTAAATCCATTAGAAGGGAGTGTTTCAAACACCTAGCCACAGTATAAATTCCTAATTCAGGACAAGATGATAGCCTAAACCTGCAGAGATTGATAAGTCAACATTTGCATGACTTCGATAGATAGAACAATTTAGAGTGAGAAAATTAATATCACGAATAAGAGAAACTCTCTGAAAGCTAAGGATAACACAAAAAACCCAACAACTCAACTTGTTAAACATTTCAAACGCTGAAGATAGATTTGTAAGATATTCTTTCTTCAATAGTATTATGTGGCAAAGTATTTTAAGTGCATTTAGAGTTTCACTCAGAGTGACAAGCCCTAAAATAAAATTAATCATAATGGAGTCATATAATAATGGCCAGTCTAAGCTAGCCACTTTAGCTCACTTAACAAACTTGCCTTATTGGCATGGTGAAAAACATATCAGCTGCAAGAAATAGCAGTTACACAAAATAAAGGAAGAATGACATGTCAATCAGGTAAGAAGCTTTTTTGAAAACCAAATTCACATGCATATGCTGCAAGTTACACAAAATACCAAACCCTACAGATCCTCCTGCAAATGTTCAAATTTGACCAAACATGCACTGACTTCAGAAGTGCCATGGAAGAGAGTAGAATACAAACGGTGGAAAAAATTATTCAAATTGAATTTTCAATCAATTTATCTTTGTTTTCTCTAAAAAATCCCATTAAATCAGTTTTTCTCTTGTTAAAAACAAAATCCGATAATTATGGTAGAGATTTTTGCGTTGCCCTAATCTCAAGGGATAAGCACTTTTGATTAGACACCAACCAAAATCTCTACAACAAACAAAGAAGACAACAGAACTGACTAACAGGGATGCATTGCAGCTACTATATAATAAGTAACTGAACAATCAGATTAAGTGCAAAGATTGAAGCTTTGAGCTGGTTTTATCAAACAAATAAAGCGTTTCAGGTCAGATTACTCGGTTTGTCAACCAAAAACTAAGACCCCATGTGTCGTTGAAAGAATGAAGAGGAAAATGAAAAACAGCACCAAGTTAGGACACTCCACCACCCCCAATTACGAGAAGAAAACAAACAAACAAACACAGACAACAAAACAGTCCTTGGGTGAAACAGAGCATCTTAACCACAATAATTATCAAAAGACAAACTAAATACATGATGACGATGATCGAAGAGAAACTCTCATTCACTCGTAATAAACTGACCAAAACTATACCCTCAAACAAGACATTAATCCCATCACTTTTAAAAACGCGGAGCAGAGGAACTTCTAATCGGAAGCAAGAAAGACGGCCGCTACTGTTGGTGATGGTCGCCGGGTGGAAATATCCGTCGTAGTAAGAAGTGTTGTTCACTAAAATAAAGAGGGGTTTAGACTTTCTACTAGTGGTTTTGGAATGGACTTATAAGTTGGCTTTTATACTAGTTCAAACCACGACGTCGTTTTTTGAATCAGCTTTCATTCATTCGGTGTCCTAAACTACCCAAACTTAGTTTACAAAAACCAAAGTTTACAACTAAGATTGTTATATATAAAAAAAAAGTTACTCGTATGTAATATTTGTATTATTGGATCTAATTCAACTCATTAAAGTTGAATAATTTAGGTATTATATATAAGAGTTAATTAAAAATATCTAAGAAATTAATATCATGAATCGGGTGGTAAGTTAAAAATTTTAAAACTTAGTTAATCTGACTCCATTCATATATCTTATACTCATTTTATTTTTATATTTGATAGCCTGTAAATTGAATATTTATTTTTATTATACTTAGAAATTTTACAACTCTAAAGTTTTTGTTAATGGTTTTTTATTATATTTTTTTAATGTAACAAAAAATAATTTTTTTCTTTGTTGAAGGGGAATAATGTGTAACTAGAAATTAATGGTGATGCAAAGCATGAAAATTAGATCTAAAATTAAAAGTGCTATGACACATACAATCCATGTTATAAGTTCACCTCTAAATATGGATCCATGAAAATTAGCAAGCAATATATACCCAACATGTGGATATATGTAATACTCACAAAAAATTTTAGTTCAATTTAATATATCAAACCCACTTGAGTTAAAAAAAATTAAAATGAATCAAGTTTATAATTTGTAAAATCTTACAGGTTAGGTTAGATGCAATTATAGACTAAAACTCAACCTAATTATATATGTAAACACCCCTATCTACAAAAATAACATAACTTATAATCATTTTTTACCAATAAATATCAGTTCACTAACAAACAATTCTTTAGCCACCACAACAAATCAATCTGTTAACCTCCCAAGGTAAACCTATGGAACCAAAGGAAATATATGATGAAACTAGTTTTATTTTTTTATGACGTCAAAAACCTAGTATTATTTGTTCATGAATAAAATTACTTGCAATTTTAAACTTGAATTATAAAAATAATCCAACTATTACCTCATTTTTCATATTAAGATAATTGCTATTTGTGCCTCTTCTAGTCGTATAAAGATGAACGAGTAGAATATTATGATTGATATTGTCATATTAATGTAAAGGAAAAATGCTACCAAATGTTTTTTTTCCATTGTAATTTATGCTTATCCTTCTATAAATAGAAGTATTTAACTCTCATGATGGCTCCACCATCATTTTGTAGCTAATTTAACAATCCCAGCATTGTTTAGGAATCCAAGGTTGGACCATTAAAACAAAATTTATTGAGCATAAATTTTCTTAGAAATAGAATACATTTGCATCAACAAAATCAAAACTTAGTTTCCACTTTCATAAATCTAAACCTAAAACCCATAAAAACCAATACTTTAAAAGTAACAAATAAACATTAAATCAGAAGATTTGTTTCTTAAATTATCATTACCTTATCCTTATAAAACTACTTAAGCTCAACAACTTCAAATTCTTCAACCCTAAACTAGGAATTGTCAACAAATTAGTATTCCCTTCGTTCTCTTCCTTTCATAACAATTCAACCATTATGAAAAATGGTCTAACTATTTCCTAAAAAAACAAAATTTGTTCAAAATAGTCTAGCTGGTTTTGATAACGGTTTAACTGATTATCTAACGGATATAAATATTTTGAAAGTTATGCCTAACAACTAGCTTGAGCTTTTAACTCTATAAGAAGAAAAAAAAAAAAAACCTCTTTTTTTTTAGCAAAATGACCAAGTACATCCAAGCTAAAATTTTGATCATATTTTTACTCTTACATAAGCTTTGTTATAATTTTGATTCATCCAAAACAAGGTTAAAGTGTTATTCAGAAAAACTCCTCCAAATGCTTCATTTATATTTCATTCAATTTTATTAAAAGAGTAATATTATAAAAAGTATATGTGTAAACCCCAGGTCAAAATGGATAAATCTAAGTTAAATATGGTAATTATTAATTGAAAAATAATAAATGTGAGAGAAAAAGGTTGAATAAGGGTAAAATGATAACTGGCCAAACAAAGCCTGGGTTATTAAAGGCAATGAGACAAGAAAATCAGCTCATTTTCTTCTCTCATAGGGTCAGTCAAGACAACCCTAATAATAGTCCATTTCCTTATTCATCTTCATCAAATTGTTTTTGCATGTCCTTGCTAAAATAATATTAAGTAAGATTGTGATTTAGAAAGAAAGAAAGCTTCTTACCTTTATTGTTTCTCAAAATCTTAACAAAATAAAGGGGTTAGAGATGATTGAGAGCTATAGGTGAAATTGAGTTGGTCTTTGAGAGAAAACACATTGAGGTCATGCATTTTGACAACCATATCTCCACTTTTCACCATTATATTGGGTTGCATTTTGGGTATATTGTTTATCACGATGACTACTACACTCTAATTAGAGGGATTTTCAATATTAGGCTCTATTTCAAAAATATGGCCAATAGAGATTTTTTGTAGAAAACACTCTTTTGCACAGTCATAGTTAGTGGATTTGTTCTCATCCGGAAATTATTGGATTTGGCTGTAATTTGGATAATTTGTTCGTCCAAGTGTTAACTAAAGTCTGAAAGGTGAAGATCAGAAAAACAATACTCCAAATAAAAATTGTTCTTCGTGAATAATAGGTTTGTAGTTTTTAAGGCCAGTTTGGTTAAACACCATTTTTTGGTAATTTAACCGTTGGATGCAGTTGATATATGGATATGTTATGAGTATTATGATGACCTAAAGCTTAACCGTTGGGATTATCCTGTATATTATGCTTATGTTAGTTAATGGTGATCGAAACTCCTGCCAGAAATGTGAACTAGAAATAAGATAATCAATTTGAGAAATAGTTTAGACCAATTTAATAAATGGTAAGATCATTTTGTCTACTATTATGTTGTAGCTTAATTTTGTGTTTGGTTTTTTTTTTTTGGGTTTTTTTAATTCTATTATGTTGTTTAATGATTATGAGTGATTAGTATGGGGAAAAGAAAAACATAGTATGTGTGTATACATGAAAGAAGCATACATAATAATATTGCTTAAATTGAAAAGTTAAGAGTTTGAAATCTTAAGTTTAATGTATGATAATAGAAGAGTACATGTATTCATGTAGGACAAGTACTTAAATTATTAAAATAATGTTAAGAAGTATATTCTTGATATTTAAGGAGTGAATTTGATGTAAAACATGAGATATGATCTTGTGAAATTATTGATTTGAAGTTAAGTGAATTTGAGATGTTTAATGTTTATGGTGTAATGTGGAAGCTTTGAAAATTATAAAAGAAGTAAACTTCTTGATTTAAATGGATACTTGGCATATAGTAATATTTGTTCTCAATGTGTAGGAATAAGGTTTGGAAATCTTGATGTTGAAATTTTGAAATGAAAAATATGTATGAGATTTTAAGGATCTTCCTTGCTTGTAGTTTGAAAATGATGATTGAAATGAAATTTTAATGCTGGTTACATTGTTGATGATTAATATATTCTTAGTGGTACTAGGAAGGCTTAGGGTATAAAAAAACAGCGAGGAGCGGTAACATGTAATCAGGATCGAGATAGGTGCTCGACATGTTATCTTTTTAGAATTTATACAATTTTAATTTATAGAATTCAAAATTTATATACTACAATGTAATTGTAAATTGATATTATATTTGATGGAATTGTGTACTAATGTTTTTATGAAAAGAATAGGATATGATGAGATTATATGTTAATGTAATTATGAATTGAATTAGTTACAATGAAAATTGTGTGTTTAAATTGGATAAGTTAAAACATTAGATATAGATTGCATGGGTATGGTAAATGTTCAAAATGTGATGAGATTATGCATGAGAAATTTGATGAAATAGTTAAATTACCCTACTCGTAGTGAAATAAGGTTGTTTTTTTTTTTTTTTGTCAATATTTTGTTAAATCAATACACACACACACACATTGTATGTGGGAAGAATAATATAAAGAAAGAAATGCAAAAATAAAAAGAAAGGTATAAGGGTATCAATATATCAGATTTATTGGCATTCGTGAGGGGATGACTGGAATAATATGCATTTGTAAGGATATAACAATTCCACCATTGCAGTCAAGAGTAATACATACAAGATTTTTTTTCACTATTGTGGGAAATCACATCTCATGATTTACTACACTTTATCACCTACATGATTAACTACAAATTACTTACTAATTTCTACCTCGAAGGCATATACTTTCCTTTAACAATCATATACTATACAATTTAATTATATTGTAATTATAACAATTATAAAAACATGTATAAATAATTAAAAAGGCAAGGAAGGGTCAATCCCTTATCTTGAAAATCTTACAATGCATACTCATTAGAAGTCGAATCCCACTTTGAACACTTCTCATATATTTCAATAGAACATCCTGAATCAATATTTAAACTTTTTAGTCTATTCATCACATTCACTAATTCATGTAATCGAATACCTTCGTAAACAAATCCATGGATATACTTTTTTTTATTTATCATTTCAATTCATTTGCATTAGCATCTTTTTACACTAACATTAAAATGTTTGAATGCCTCCATTTTTCATTGATGAATTTTAATGTTCCACTAACTCAACTTTTCATTGATGTTTTTCAATGTTTAAATGTTTTAGTTTTTCATTAATGAATTCCAAACAACAATTTATAATTTTAGCATGATTCATGCTACCCTATTCAAGCTAATCTTTCCCTTTATCATATTTATAATTTTAGTCAATAAGCTTTTAAAATATATTTTTAAAAATCTCCATTAAACATCTCACTTTACGCACTTTTCATCAAAGATTTTAAATAAAATAAAATCAAATAATCTCTTACATAAAGATGATACATATACAATCTCTCCAAAACTTAATAATTATTTTCTTCTCATCAAAATCAACTTATAATCATTCCCATAATTTATCAAACACATGATATGTAATTATTTTAAATCACTCTTTACATAAGAAATGTATATACCCAATCTTCCAAAACATAACCACAATAATCCCACACATTGTAAATCAATTTAAAATGAAAATTATACATTAAATTTATCATCATATCATTAGATTTACATAAATTCCATCACACAAATTTTAGCATTAATTTCACATATAAAACCTTCCAAAACATATCCACAATGGTTCCACATATCATAAATTAATTTACAATGATTCTAATCATAATTACATACTTAATTCATCATTATTACATATAATTTACATAATTTCCTGCATATCAAATCTTCCTAAATAAACTAAAAATGGTCCAACACATCATGATTTAATTTATAAACATTCACACAATTTATCAAACATATAGTGTGTAATTAACTCAATTCATCTTTCACCTAAGAAATATATAAGCCCAATATTGAGTCAATTTAAAATTCAAATAAAATTAATTAAATATTAATAATCCATCATTAATAAGTGTAAATTTCTTGCTGGAAAACATCTTAAAAATTATCTTTTACAACCAAGGATCAAATTACAATTTTCCGGAAATCCAAGGTCAAATCTTGTTTTTTTTTTTTAATATAAAATTGAAGGACTCAACTGAAAATATTATAATTGTGTGAATGTTCTGCCTATAATTCTAGAACAAGTTTTAGGGATCAAATCATAATTGTCCAAAATTTTAGGAACTAAACTGTAATTTTCACAATTCAAGAACCAAAATGAAATTTGATCATCATCAAACTCAAACCTAGTTTATATTTATCAAAGTCAATCTCAAATAATTATTATTAACAATCTACTCAATTCAATCAATCTAACCATTACTCATAACAATTATCAATTAATTTTAATAACAAAAACTTTAAATATTTAGAAACCTAAATAAAAATCAACATCACATTTATCATACATATCAAAACTCATTATTACCTTAACAATTAATTCCTTCATCATCCATCTCTCAACTTTTTCTTCATTTCTTCCTCCATCTTTTTCTCTTCCTCTCACTTACGGTGCTCTCTTCAAAATCTGGTGTGTGTGTGTGTGTATATATATATATTCAACCCAAAGTAAAATAATATGTCAAAAGACTAGTTATAAAATCTTAGCCCGATCAAATAGTGGAATTAAAAGATATGATTGATATTGTAAAACTGGTCATATAATTTTACGCCAAAAATCTCAATTTTGTGTCCTATTTCATTTACTTGCATTGTTGTGATTTTTAATCTAATTCATTTATGACTTCCATCCATAACCATTATAAAACATTGTTCAAAATTTTCACCATTTTCTATCAAAATAGCATGATTGTAAGCGGGGCTTATACCGACAATCAATGTTTTCATGTGTAAAATCATAATTATTTCAGGGATATTTCCCCATTTCATTTACTTGCATTGTTGTGATTTTTAATCTAATTCATTTATGACTCCCATTCATAACCATCATAAAACATTCTTCAAAATTTTCACCATTTTGTGTCAAAATAGCATAATTGTAAGTGGGGCTTATATCGACAATCAATGTTTTCACGTGTAAAACCATAATTATTTAGAAAATATCATATTATTTGTTGACTATATCAAATTTAATTTTAAAAATTTTGATTGCTATATATATTTTATTTTGAATATTTATTTTTCAATTTCATCTCTTAAAATTTAATTTTTATATTAACTTTGGTTCTTATTTTTATAATTGTTATTTGTTTTTTCCTTGTCATTTTTTTATTGAAATTTTTTATCTATCAAATTTGATCATCATTCTTTTCATTGTTACTTATTTTATTTGAAATAATTTATGAAATGTTAATTATTATTATTTTAATTTTTTCATCTTTTATTTTTTTTATTTTTTAGATTTGATCTATATTATTTTGATTATTATTTATTTTATTTGAGATAATTTATAAAATTATATATTTTTTTAATTTCATTCAGATTCAACTTTTTAATTCGTAAAATTTGCTCCTTATTATTTTAATAAACTTGAGAAAAATAAAATATTAATAAGTTATTTTACAGCTTATTTTTCATAACATAATTAAATACTGAAAAATATTTTTTAATTTATTTTTTTATTATATTATCAAATATTAAAAAATAATTTATTTTCTGAAAATTTAATTTTTTAAAAAAAATCATTTTTCAGCAAATAAATTGAGACATGTAGTGTCAGTGTCTTCAGTTATTGTTTTTTAAAAAATCATTTTTCAGCAAATAAATTGAGACATGTAGTGTCAGTGTCTTCAGTTACCTAACAGGCTATCACTACCCAAAAGCTTTAGGCCTTTGCTTAAGTCAGCTTACGTTAACTTTCCTTCGTGACCATTTTTAACGTTTCTCACTATGATAGTTAAATATACTTTCAACCCTCTCCCCTCTCCCCTCCCCCCTCTCCCTCTGGCCTCTCCCTCTCGAGTTAGAGAGAACACAAAAAAAAAGAAAGAAAGAAATAAGCCAAACAAACAAAAAGCCAAAACTGTTGTGTTATTCTGACACTCTCACCTCCACTGCCAAAAACCCTAACTTACTCGTTCTCTCTTTTTTTACTCATTTTATAGTAAAAAAAAAAAAAATCTTTGATCACTCATTTCTCTTACATTTTTTCCCCCATTTCTGCGTAATATTTATTATTTGTCAGAATTCATCGTCGTCGTCATCATCATCTCTTTAATGCCTATCTATTTATAAGCTAATTACATTTCTATACATTCCCTATCTCCTTATTTATTTATTTCTTTTTTTGTTCTTTTCACTGATAGAAACAAGAAAAAAAAAAAGAGAACTTGTTGTTGGATTTTCTGTTCAGTAGTGGTTGTTGCTGATTTCCAATAAAGAAATAGAGTTAAGGTCCTTCAGGTTTCTGGGTTTTTTGAGTATCTATCCATGGCTGCGGTTGCTGAGATTGCCAGTGAGGCTGTAGTGGCTGCCAACAACAACAGCAACACCACAACCAACAAAAATGATAACAACAATAATTTGGATTCAGAAAGAAACCCAAAATCAGAATCTGAATTCACTGTTCAAAAGCTTGTGGAGATGTTCACCAAGTTGAATCCTTTGGCTAAGGAGTTTTTCCCATCATCTTACAATAAAAACAATCCAAACCAATTTCATATCAACAATTTTCCAGTGCCAATCAAGCAATCAGCCAATGATAACTTCCCTAAAAGGGTATTTCCTTTTTCCTCTTTGATCATTTCTATTTCTATTTTGATCTTGAATTTTTGTTTTTTTATGTGTTTTTAAACAGGTTCTTGCTGCAATCCATTTAGTTTTGATCTATTTTTTTTTTACCAATGTGTTGTATGGGTTTTATCTGTGTTATTCACTAATGGGGTCTGCCTGATTTTGCAGTTTCAAATATTGGTTTTTTGTTGATATCACTGATAAAGTTACCGAATTGCTTTTTTTAGACTATATCTGCCTATCAAATTTTGAATTTTGATGACTGATACATATGTTTTCAGCTATGAAAATTATGTTGTTGAGTTTATAAAATTATTTACCAATTTGTTGTAATGTTAGTAGTAAATTGAATACCATAACTCCCATTATGATTTCACTGATGACTGGGTTTTTTTTTTTTTGGGCTCCTATTATTATTATCAGTATGATTTATCTGGGTAGGCCACAAGGGCTTTGTTATCGTAATCCTATTCTAAATTAAGTAGGTTAGTTGAGTTTGAAGGTAAAAGAATTTCCATCTCCAATATGAGTTCTCAATTTCAATCTATCCTTTTGTTTTATTTTTCCTATTTTCTGGCAGTTTTAAGTAATTCCAAAATGAAAATAGGTGTTTCTATTTTTTTTTCCTGTCTTATTTATATATGTTATGAAGTGGGTTTCTGATCTGGTATTGCCTTTAAATTAATAAATCTGTTGGGTCTTGCTTGGGAATTTGTTTCCTTAACCATCGCTAAGATCCCTCTGTACTATGATTGTTAACCAATTGCTGCTTTCCCTTTCATCTGACAGGGGATAGTTCTTTTCCCTCTTTTGTCTTCCTCTTCTCTTGAGTATGTATTCTATTAAAGTTTTAAAATTTTGGCAATGTTACAAAAATTTCTTTTTTGAAAGTAATATGGCAATGCCACTTGAAAGCTATGAGAAAAGCTGCTGTGATGTGCCACACTTTTTTGTCTTTTCTTTTTCTTGGTTATGCTTGCTGAAATTTTACTTGTGTTTTATACAGCGAAGAAATGACTTTAACCAGGGGAGGAGAAGGTTGAATGGGAGAGCTTATAGAGCCCAACGAGAAGACAGTATTAGACGAACAGTATATGTTTCTGATATTGATCAACATGTAAGTTTCTGACACCTATAGCAGAAATTTTATGTTTATTTCGATGCATTGATTTTTATAGCTATTGGTTTTGCTCCTTTTCTGAGTTTAGAGAAACTGGTTCACAATTTAGGTAACCGAAGAGCGGCTTGCTGGCTTATTTAGTGGTTGTGGACAAGTAAGTTACATTTCTTGTTAATATTAATTGGTTTATTTTGCAGTTTCTACAATAAGGCTAATTTCAAGTCTTGGTGATCCATATTAGTTCTCATGAGTGTTATATTATGATGGCTCTGTTTCACTTCAAAATGATCTTTCTTTCTTCCAAAGCAAAGCGGATTTCATCTCCTTATTGTACTGGTTTCATCCTACCGAATGAGAACTTAGAATGCAAACTTAGCTCTCTTATTGTAATCTAGAACCTCACCTATATTTTTGGGGGTTTTCGGAGTTAACAATCTGTACATTTTATAATGTTTGTTCAACGTATCTTTAATGAATTGATCTTTTAAGATTTGCAAAATCAATTGGTGTCCAGCAATGGATCCCAGCATAGCATCATGTGGCAGTGAAGCTCTTCATACTCTCTGATTTTTTGACTTATTGCTTAGCATTCTGGTTAGAAGATGCTAATAGAAGTCTTAGTCAATTTTATTTTTGTTGGGATAATATTTTGTCTCTAGAGATTTAACCATGGGTTATAATCTGATATTTGTGTGAATTGAAATCCTAAAAAACCATGATTGTGTTGATATGAATTCAAGCCAGATATGGTAATGTGGAGTTGTTTTAATTCTAAATTTAATTTTCGGTTTCGAGTGATGGTCTTGCCCAAAAATTTCTGTGCAAGCTGAGAAACAGATTTACTATCATATGAAAATGGAGGCCTAGCCAACAGAACATGACAAAAGAAAACCTGGCTTCGCATCTTGACTATGCTGATGATTGCATGCTAAAATTATTCTATATTAGTAACCTTGTTTGTTTATACTTGATGCATCGGGTTTAGGTCTATCTCAACAATCGAGTCAAATGCAAGCTATCTACACCCAAACTAGGAGATTCTCCAGAAATTTCCTTCTCATGGCTCAACTGTAAGGAGCTGATGGGGTTTGAATAGTGTGAACAAAACTAACCATACATTTTTTCTAAATGCAATTGTATGATCTATTAATGCTATTCAACAACAGTGCCAGAACAGACGATTTACAGAAGTATAATGATAGTACGTGATAAATGAGCATCAATACTAGATTATCACTTATGAGTTTTTCTTTTTATATTGGATTTGCTTCTTTTTTCTTTTTGAAATAAATTTGAATATGTGCAATTTATGGGAACAACTTTTCTTTTATTTTATCAAGGTTCATGGAAGGGCTTTAACTTTATTAAGTGTGCTTCTATTAATACCTTCTACTAATATTTAGGAGATCTCTTAGTCGGTGCATAAGCTGTTACAAAAAAAAAAAAAAAAAAAAAGAAGAAGAAGAAGAAGAAAATAAAATATAGAAAAAAAAGTGAGTTAGCTGGCACCCACAGCTACTTGTTAGTTACATAACTCATGATTGTTTTTATTGTTTGCATGCGAGTATCTTTTAAATAAAAGTTATTTGTTTCATTGTTACTTTACCATTTAATCTATTTGTTATATTAACTGGTCATGCCATATTCTTTCGAATTACTGATAATAGTTTCACACATTGGTGAGAATCTAATGGACTTCATAAAATCAAAGCTAGTTACGGTAGTATGGCGATGTATTGACTGATGCATTTATGTTTCACTTCTTGATCTCATCTGGTATGATGTTTTCATAAGGGATGCTAATTATAGAGCTAGGCTCATTTGTTCCTGTTAGTGACATTTTTCTTCTTCTCACCTTTATGAACTTCTGCTAGAGAGTTGCAATTTATATTATCAGTTCTAAATTGCTGGTTTCATTATATTATAATGACATTATGTTGCATAAGAGCTTGTGAAGTCAGTCTTTTCATACTTTCAAAAATTTGTAGTGTCAATACATCTCTTCTATCATTTTCTATTATACAATATAGTTTCCATACAAACATAATTGCAGGGATTCTTATTTCTTTCCAGAGGTCATAGGGTGTATTGTTTGCATACACAGATATCAACATAATCACCTTGTGGTGAGGTTTTGGTACTGTCTTGTATTTCTTTATTTGTCAATTTGTGCCTTATTTTTTTATTGTCTTTCTTTTAATTTTTTATGATATCTTGCAGTGTTCATGAGTAAATTATGTGGGTTGATAAATAGTCCCTGTTTTATTTGTTTTATATCGTAGAAAATTTAGATTGTATTTTTGAAGGATGTTTAAAAGTCAGGTTCCACATTATTTGGATTGAAGAACGAAAAAGTGACCTAAATTCTGCACCTGGGCCAAACAACCAGGTAGCCTAGGATCATTTACCAATCATGTAATAGACAATAACTGGTTGAAATTTCTTGTAACCCCTGAACCAATCCAGTTTTTGTGTGATTGGAGGTTTACTTACTTTCCTAAAACTGTCTATTGGTTCTCGGAGCTCATGAGATATTTGGTTGTCTGCATTTAAACGGGGTTGAATCTGAAAAAAAAAAATTGGTTCAAAATCTGCTCACAATTCCAATTCTGGGACTCATTACCAACCAGTGCTACTTCTATTCCACATTTAAAGCGTTCCCCCTCCGGGTCCCTGATGTGTTTTGTGGTTTATGCAACTTTAGACCCATGTGCTTTTTGCTTGAGACTTTGCCTTTATGGGCATATCAAAACGAAATGCATTACCTTGTACCTTGTTTGTGAACATGATTTCTGCAATCTCATCATCATTTGCATGTTGGATTGAAGGTTGTTGATTGCCGGATTTGTGGTGATCCGCGTTCAGTTCTTCGTTTTGCCTTTGTGGAATTTGCTGTTGAGCGTGAGTTAACAGCTCCCAGCAATATTTTGTTTATCTATTGTTTTTTGCACAATCTAATATGTAATTATCAGTGCTCTTTACATATGAAGTTGAATTTGTTTCCACAGAAGGGGCAAGAGCAGCTTTAAACCTTGGTGGGACCATGCTAGGATACTATCCAGTCAGAGTGCTACCTTCAAAAACTGCTATCCTTCCAGTGAATCCTACATTTCTCCCTCAGGTATGAATGAATTTTATTATGGCCTTTTAAAATTGTGTAATTCTGTATGATTTTGCTATTTTAGTGAAAACTTAAGTTTTGATGCTTGAGAGGTGGCTTTCTTGATGATAGCAACATTTTAACTAAATGCAGTCTGAAGATGAACGGGAGATGTGCACTAGGACAGTCTATTGTACAAATATCGAAAAAAAGGTTGGACCCCCACCTTTCATTAAATAGATTAATGAACTCTTGAGTCGCTTGTAGGGCTGTCTGCTGCATATTTTCCAATGTACTGTTATGCTTGGTGATTTAGTTCACAACTTCACTCCTACTTAATTTCTACCAGTTAATGAAGTTAATTTAAATACAGGTTTCTCAAGCTGAGGTCAAGAATTTCTTTGAATCAATATGTGGTGAGGTGAGCATGGCACCAAAATATCCCCATCCTCCCTCTTCAGACAAGTGGATGCCAAGAGCTCTTCATTGAGTGACCGCACTTTTTTTTTTCTTGTTTTATTGTCAGGTCACTCGCTTGAGGCTTTTAGGAGATCATGTGCATTCAACTCGTATAGCTTTTGTTGAATTTGCTATGGTAAGCTATAATGTTTGAAGTTATTGAAAATTCTTGAAATTGCACTATGTTCATGAAATTGATGGCTAGTGTGGTTTTACACACTCACGCTGGTGTAAATACAGAGCCATAATGATAACATGTTTGGCTTTTGTTTATGCTGGTTTGCATGCATAACTGAACTTATTGTTTCATATGTGTTGTTCACACACATAACAATAGCTGCCATGGTGTAAATATGTCTGCTTTTGTTGTTGCTGGTTTGAATGAAATGCTGTCATTTTTTTTTTTCATATGGAGTTTTGGGGGTGGGAGGTTGGGAGCTGTCTTGATTATTTTGATATAAATTTTCTCAGTGAATTTTTGTTTTGCTTATTTGGAGATGTAAGCAGTCATTCATCATTTCTGTTTCATGGGTAGACTTGAATTAGTGAGAATAAAACTTTTGTAACACCTCCTCCTCCTTCCTTCATTTACTTGTGAACAAAGTACCTTAACCAACCCTTTCTCTCTGTTGTGAATTGCTACGTGCCCTTTCTTTGCTTGTTGTATGTTCATTCTTGTAGGTTCAGCCTGTGTGTGTGGTGTGACTGTGTGATGCATGTCCATGTGCTCAAGGTTCATTTTCTTTTCAGACTTTTATTAGTTTGCATTGAAAGAAATTAAATTGATAGAAATTGCATTTATTGGATGAGTTATATATTATTATGGTATTTGTGTTTGTTCCTCATCTAAAAATTATCATGTCTGTGGTCTCAATTGAAAGAGAGATGCTTTCTAATTTGACAGTTTTGAGGTTGAGCAGGCCGGAATTCTTGAAAATGAAAAAAAGAAAAAGAAAGAAAAAAGAAAAGATCAGGAATAGAGTTCAGCATAAAGTGCACAATTTAAGTAGAATCTATGTATAGAAGTGAACTAATAATGAAAATTGATTGGTGGGATTCACTGGTCATACAAATTGATTTTTGCAAGTTACAACCGTGCTCTTTATCTATGAAAGCACTGTTCAAATTTGTGTGGATTTAATTCCAAGGTTATTCAAGGAATGATTCATTATGAAGAGAGTGAGATTTAGCCCACCTCGAAAAGTTTGGTGTTGAACTAGATTGAATATCTGATAGTGTTGTTTGAGGGAAAAATGAGGACCGGAGAAGATATAAAATAGCAGTAGTAATCTTTATAAGAGCTGCACTAGTACGTATCATACCATGTATTGGTGATAAAATATTTATAGTAGAGCTATTAATTATGTGCTTATATTTAAAAAAGAAGTGCTTTCTCCTGATGTTGATGGTATTGTCTGCATTACATTTTCATTTAGCAAGGGCTGTGAAACACTTAGCTGTGATGCTCCCAATTGATCTCATTTATTCATGCAAACAATTGCCATTCTTTTTCTATTGGATTCTCTCTTTTCTGATTCCTTTTGTTTTTGTAAACAGGCAGAAAGTGCCATAGTAGCGCTGAATTGCAGTGGGATGATCCTGGGATCCCAGCCTGTCAGGTATCATCACTGTACTTGAAGTGAGTTTTGTTTTAAAAGGATTTGAGCTAAGCCAGTGCCAACCTCTCTTAAATGTTTCAAATTTTTTAGGGTAAGTCCTTCAAAGACACCAGTGAGGCCACGAGTTACTCGCCCAGCATTGCATTAACTAATCAGAGTCAGACCCTTGGATGGAATTCAGTGATTTCCTGGTTGAGAGGAACTCCGTTGTGCCGAAGGGATGGTGAAACTTTCCCTTGTCTCAGTGCTTCCATCATTTCCATCGCAACTGAAACATTTTAATGTGACTGAAACATATTGTTGCCTGCTTCAAATTGAAGTTTTTACAAGATTGTCTCAGTCTCAGAGAACTTTTTACCTTAATTCCACCCCCCCTGTTCGAACCATTTCATCAGTTGACTTTGGTAATTGTAGTGGTTCTGATCACGGTTAAAGACGCCTATAACTTGAGCAAGTAATTTCTTTTATTCAATTTACTGCAAATAATTTGCAGTGGTAATTTGGTACCCTATCCTTGTAGTTATGGAGGGCATTAACTCAGACAAAGTTCATGAAGCAAGCTACCAGGAAAGACGCAGGACCTGTTTTTGACCAAGGTTGGCAAATTAAAGTAGATTTGACGGGCAGGGGCATGGTGGAATTGGCTCCAGGCCTGGGATGCCTTTAGCTAAGGTTGCGCTTTACACAAGTAAAGCAATAAAGAATCTAGGATCGAATACAAGATGTTTAACGGTGTTAAAAAAAAACTGATCAACTAAAAAAACTAAAGAAAAATTAACCAAAAAAGCTAAACTAAGATAAAAATTGATTAAATTGATTTTTAAAATCATAAATTCTGACAGGTTTAGTTCGGTCTGGTTTTGATATCAAAACTTAAACTGATAAATTAAAAGATATAAAAATCTATAAGGGGGAATAAATAAAATTTTTTTAAAGTTAACATAACTCTTACATAACCTTCCTAACTCTCACAACAAGCCATCGCTTTGACCCTGAGAAATTGAGAATATTTATCTCAATTAATTCTCAATCTTCCTTTTCCTTTTAAGTTTCAATGCTTTACATCTCTATCTTTATCTCAAAAGTCTTATATTATCTAGATTCTAGCTAAACACAAAACCACTTTTTCATCTCCCTAGCTTCTCTTCTCTCTTTACTTCTGCATATGCCGTCACAATCATTTTCTATTCTTGCAAGTTGCAACAAAAAGAGAAGGCTCCTTCATTAGAGAAAAGACAACAAGGTAAATTTTATCCCTATGGCTCATTCATCAGATATCATGCTAAGTTTAATTCCGCTTTTTATATTCTGCTTATTTGCTCTTGAATAATTTTTCAACACTCTTATGTTGTTCTTCCTTCTAGTCATTAGAGCTGGTTTTGGTTTGCTTGAGTTTGCATTTAAGTTGGTTGTACAGTTCCTATGATGATTGACATGTTTTACTTTGTTTGAGTTTGATTTTTTGATTATGTTAATTTGTTTCAATGGAAGATTGGGTGTTTGCTGGATTGTATAATTGATTTGATGTTTGATTAATGATAACCTTCTTGTTTTTTTTTTTTTTTTCCAGTTATTGTGTTTTGGTGAGTGAGGGAAGGAGTCTATAACATGTTATTATGGATGACAATTGTGTTTTGTTTTGTTGATGGAGGAGCATCTTTATGCTGGTTAGTGTTACTGAAACTAGTTTTGAGATTGATGCTCTTGGATTGTTAGGGAAATGCTAGTGAATCAGTTGTTGTGACATCTACTCGCCTAATATTTCATGGGTAGATTTTCATTTCGATAATATTAGTTTCCAAGACAATTAGCAAAATGTACCATAGGCTTGTTTCTTGCTTTTGCATTAATTGGCAAAATAGTGGGCATGAAGCTTAGTGATTAGGTTTGTCGGATGTTATTTTGCTTACAATTGAATTGCTAACTATCAACTTTTCATCAACAAGTTAATCGACATCTACATAGCTGAAAATAATTGCTTAATTTATGTTGTTGTTTTTGTAATTTCAAATGGATAATCGAGAAATCCTACATCAAATGAGTCCAGTCCTTCAAGTTCAAAACCAATCCTTTACCTATTTCAGTTCCAGTTACTACCTCTAATATAAATAGCAACATTGAAGGTAATCCACCTTCTAAATGTAATAAAAGAAAAACATTTCAAATTTAGGATCACTTTAAAAAACTAGATGGTAATCCTAAAGCTCCCAGGGCTGCATGTATGTATTATAAAAAAGGCTTACCTACATGTGGAGTCATCTAGATGTACGTAAAAAATTTTCTTTTGTCACACTATAGAATAGAAGGGGTGATAATGGAGAGGAAAATCTGGTGACTATTAAGGCAGTGAGTTGTAATTATGAAGAATGTAGGAAAGCTTTTAGAAAAATGATTATACTTGATGAGCTACCTTTTAACTTTATAGAAAACTAAGGATTTAAATTATTTTGTAAAGTAATGTAACCTAGATTTAATGTTCCTTCTTATTTGACGATTTGGAGAGATTGTTTGAAAATTTATATAGTAAAGAAGGACAAATTAAAGAAAGCTCTCAAGGATCAACGTTTATGTTTAACAACTGATACTTTGACACAATTCAAAATATTAATTATATGTGTTTGACTGCCTATTGGATTGATGAAGGTTGGGACTTGAATAAAAGAATTTTAAACTTTTGTCAAGTTTCTAATCATAAAGGTGAAACAATTGGCCGAACGATTGAGATTTGTTTGTTGGAATGGAGAATTGATAACAATTTAATAGTTACAGTAGACAATGCAAGTTCAAATAATTTGACAATAAATATCTGAAAAGAGTAACAAATGGTTGGAAAATTAATATATTGTCAAATGACTTCATGCATGTTAAATGTTGTGCACATATTGTTAATCTTATTATATGTGTAACAATATAAAGGTTTTGATGTACCAATATAAGTATGATTAATGATTGATGATTTTGAAGTTATTTTGCTCTTAAAATATCTTGTATATAATATATGTTCAGATTCTCTATTTAATTGTGCAACTAGATAATATATATATATATATATATATAAACTAGTTGTTTTATAGCCGTTATTGTTCCTTTGACAGATGAAACGATTGATTGATTCATATTGGTCAGGACATTTGGTCAACCGGTTTCTGCAAATTCCCAGGTATTCATCCCTAATGAACAAATGGTCGACCAGTTCACTTGGTATAGCTAAACAGTCGACCAATTTAACTTAAAACCCATATTTGACCGTTTTAAACTTGATAAAACTTGAACCGACTAAATGCATATCAATCTTATAATGCATGCAATGTGAAGTGTGTGGATTCATTTTAATTTGTGCTATCAAGTAAGATACAAAAATTTATACAATTTGCACTAAAATTAATCCTTAAGAACTAGATCTTCATTTGCTTTGCTTCTTGGACTTGTTTGACTGATTTCTTCATTCAATTCTTTATGCTTATTGATGTGTTTTACATAGAAAATTTATTTAAAATTATTCTCAGCCAAGCATATTATTAGTCCAATTTCATTTAATTGTTATCATCAAAATATATAAATATTAAGATGTGATCTAAAGGTCAACATGATATTATAATGAGCTGTAAATAGGTATAATAAATAATTGAGTCGGAAACATATTATAATGTGTTATAAATGGACAAAAGAAATAACTGAGGTTAAAAGATATTGTAATGTACCATAAATCGACAAAAGTGATATTAATTTGAAAAAAACATTGAAAAGTACCATAAATGAGTCCAAGAAATATCCAAGATAAAAAAAAATTATTGAAGGAGCCAGGTGAGTGTAAAGTACATGAGAATGAAAGAAATACATATAAATTAAAAATGAACTAGAAGCATATTGAGTTTGAAAATTTATATAGATGAGCTATAACAAACATAATAGACATTGGAATTCATATTATCGAGCCAATAATGATATAATCGAAGATGAATGAACTATTGAAATTAGTTGGTTGAAAAGGAACAAATACTTGGGAAAACCAAAAAAAGATTAAAATTAAAATTTAGAGACAAAATGTTGCATGAATAAAGGGTGTTGTAAATAATAGTAAGAACTCAATACACTCTTAAGATGAAATATATTATAAATAAAATATGATGTAAAAAGGGAACATGATATGAAAACGTTATAATGAATTCAACAAACATAAAAAAAAAGTAAAAAATTGTATTGAGATGAGTTATGAAATAGTCGGTAAATTCATGAGTAGCTATATATACGATAAAGTAACGTGTTTAATTGAAAAGAAAAAGGAAAAAAGAGAGAGTTCATCTGTTTTTAACAAGGAAGTATTAAACTGAAAAGGACCTAAATTGATGTGCTTATGAAAAGGTCAATATTGGTTTTGTTCATATATTCATAAAAATAAAATAACCATGATAATGTAAATATTTATGATAATTTTTAGGTGTGTGTATATATATATCCCCGATTTTTCTTGTACATGAAAAATTATAAGGATGGAAATCACATTAAATTTTTGGGGTGTTACATTTTTTAAAATTGATTTTTTTCCAGTTTCATCCTTCAATATTGGGTTGGTTGGAGATTGAAATTCATGATTTTTTTCATCTTTTTATGGAATTATATTGATTTCATAACATGGGTCACGGGTTTGTCATGTTAACTCAGGTATTTTTTTATTGTTTTTTTAATTATTTTCTTTCAGTTTCACACGTCAACCTTGGATTATTTGAAATTTTAGCTTCGTAGTTTTATTCAATTTGTTTTTCTACGGGATTATCCTGATCTCATGACTAGGTCGCAAATTTGATAGGCTGACTTGAGTCCCCTTTTTGTCCTTTTTTTAACTTGATTTTTTAAATTTTTTCTTCAATATTTGATTTATTAGGAATTGAGCTTCAATTTGTTTTTGTTTTCTTTTTATGGGGTTATCATGTTATTATTTAATTTTTGTTTCATTATCAACTAAGATCATATATCAATTTTGTGGTTTCATTATCAACTAACAAATCAAAGCAATCAATAAGCGTTATGAGCAGTACTTAAGATGCATAATTGGTGAGTCTCTTAATTAATGGACAAGATGGTTAGCCTTAGTCGAACAGTGTGGTTTCATTATCAACTAACAAATCAAAGCAATCAATAAGCGTTATGAGCAGTACTTAAGATGTATAATTGGTGAGTCTCTTAATTAATGGACAAGATGGTTAGCCTTAGTCGAACGGTGATACAACACCAACAATCACTCATTAACTAAGTCTACACCGTATGAAATATTATAAGGTTATACACCACCAATTCATACACCATACTTCCCTAAGACTCCAATAATGAAGACATTGATGCAATATTGACAAAGAGGGAAAAAATACTCTAAATCATTAAAAGTAGCCTTAAATTAGCACAATACAGAATGACACAACTATCAAACAGGAAAAGGAGTGATAGAGACTTTGTTGGGGGTGATTGAGTTTATCTTAAACTAGAACCTTATAGGTAAACTTCAGTTGCTAATAGGACATTTAATAAACTATCAGCTAAGTTTTATGGTCTATATAGAAGCATTAAATGCATAGGTGCAATGGCATACAAATTAGAGCTATCAACTTCATTAACAATTCATCTAGTGTTTCGTATTTCACAATTGAAGAAGTGCAAGGGTTAGAAGGGTGTATGAAGAATTACTTGACTTCAAGTTGAGCCCTCACTTCAACCTTAATTGATCTTAAACATATGTACAGTGAAACACAAGAATCATGATGCCACTCAAGTTTTGATCCTATGGAAGACCTTTCCACCTTAAGAGGCTACTGAGTTTCTTGATAAGTTTATTTTGTACTTTCCTCACTTTACCTTTAAGGACAAGGGTGTGTTGAAGGGGGAAGGATTGTCATATAATTTGCTGCACCAAGAGAATAAGCAGGCATGGAAATGAAGAAATGCAAATGGGAGACAAATCAATCGAATTAGTGACTATTATATTTAAATCTTGTTAAACGCATCGTATAAATGTTAGAGGTTATTAGGTTAGGTGACATGAAACTCACCATTTCAATTACTACCTACACACTGTTTTATTATTATTGATTACCTCTTTAGTTACTTAAGGTTTTTGCCACATGTTGGATATAGATGAACATTGAGGGAATTATTCTACCAGCAATTCTAGCATTTCTTTTGTCTTAAAATCATTTCATTTGCAACAAAATTCAAGAGGATAATGATTTCAAGAAAAAAATGATGAATTAAATAATTTTTATTCCTTTTATTTCTTCTTCTTCTTCTTGTATCCTCTTATTTTATATTTTCATTCTTCATCTACAATTGATTGATCATAGTGGTTAAAGGCTAATTATTAAATCTAAATCAGTGTAGCATTGTAAAAGTCTTGTTAGATTCTATTCAAGTTGGAACTTATTCCATCATACTTGCTACAAATAGCTTTAACTCCTCTCTTTTCTCTTAGTTTGGTAATTCCTTCTTTTTTTTTTCTTCATCAATTGGGTTATGAAAAGGTAGCAAATAAGGAGAAAAAAAATCTCTTCATGTTCATTATATATGCTTAAGGCTCTCTTTTCTCCCTCTTGTTTCTGGTTTATTTACAAAAAATAATAATAATAAAGAGGAGTAGAGAAAGAAAGAAATTTATAATCAGTTTTTTCACACAAACAAATCTCTTATATCCATCTAGGGTTTGATGCAAACTTTGAAATAATAAGAGAAGAATAAATACTTTTTTAAAAGAAACAATGCCCTACCTAAAACTAGAAATAAAGAAAATCAAGAGACAACACAAACTAAATATTAAAGGGATATAACCTAATAATAACACAAGCTATGATACTAACTAATGCGGACACCTCCCAAGATACCCAAAAATTATATTTGAATGGTTTACAACTTGACCCAACAAGAACTTGCCTTGGAGAACCAAAGTCATACGCAATAATCACCCCTGCCCTATACCTATAAAAAGATGCGAACAAGTAGTATAAAATCACAACGAAGTTGATCAATCATTCAAAGAGCTTGCAAGTTCAATCAAGAGCATAGTATAAGAAACACTCAACTACATAAAAGATATCAAGAATATTGATTTTCTTATTAAAAATATTCTAGTCTACCCTAAAAAAGTCTCTATAAAAGAGTATTTATGGTAGAATGAATCCTAAGTCTAATAAGATATTCCTAATGGATATGGATAAACCTAATAAATAATTATAATCCAACGAAACCAAATTTAAATAAAGGCCCTTATATCTTTAAAAGGCCTAATAATAACTAAAACATAAATAAAACAATAGCCTAACTAATTTAAATAAGACTACAATCATTTTCATAATTTGCTGGTAGAATTAAAGCTCAACTTCAAATGCATTGGTTCTTCCCTTATGTTAATGAATTATAATACATTCCATTTATCATTAAAAATATATAGATGTCTACTTTCCAATGTAACTAGAATCATATTAAAATTATTTTTGTAGCTCTGGTTGTGACCAAAACAATAGCAAAAGGTCAAAATTGACAAATTTGAATCTTTTTATTTCAATTTTTTTTTGTAATGTTTGAATGCCCACAAACCAGCCCTTCTTGAACATAAACTAAATTAATCATGGCTTGTTCTTCACTATTTAATATCTTTTAGAAATCCACCTTGGCCCATATATCTTAAAGAACTCCATTGAAAGCCTCTTTGAACCTCTTAATCCTAAGTCTTGTTTACTAGACCAACTAAATCTTCTAACAGATATCTTAGTGTCACTTGGATAACATCAAGAATACTATGTTACAATCTTTAAAAAAAAAAAAAAAAAACACCACCTTCATGTTTTTTTTCCATGGAAATGAACTACCATATTTTAACCATAAATAAACCTTTGTTTTACATCTCATATCTTCATTATCTATTAACCAAACCATGAACTACTTAGATAAAACCAGAAATGGTAAATTCATCCAGTAAATTAAAACATGAAAACATCAACTTATAACCTCATGAAATAAGATAATGAGGGAAGTTATACTTGTTCTTCTTACACACCACTACAAGTCCATTCCAAAACTAGCGCTGCTTCTTTTTATTTTCCAACCAATGAACTTGGAGCCTATCACAAACAACTTAATAGAATCTCAACCCTTGATGTTCAAGAAGAAATTATGACCATTAATTATAGCTAAGAAATAAAATTTGTCATGTTCTGCAGTTGTTAAGGTGCCTACTCACACCATCTAGAAATTTTGGCAGTTAGGTTGTGAGTTTGTTGTTATTTTTTCTTGAATCTTAGGGGAGGAAAGAATCTAAGCAGTTAGAATTGTATATGAACATTATAAACATTGATTTAAGCATTTATGGTCTTGATTGATTCAAAGATGAAGGTTTGGAATAGCTAGAAGAGCGCAACTCATACATGTTCTTCATGAGCTGTGATTAAGATGGGTATTTATGGTATTTTTTTTTCTTTTTTTTTTCTTTTAGAGATAAAATAATGATTCTGATGGTTGGATCATGTTGAGGGGAATCATTATTGTATTTTAGGGGAACAAATTAGGGTATTTTAGTGAGATAATAAGGGTCAAAATTAGGTTGAAATAGGGTAACTTAAACAACCTTTTTGGGTTTAAATGAAGAAAAAAATGAATAGTAATTGAACAATGTGTCATCTATGGTTTCTATTTTATAAATAAAAGACTTGTCATCTAAAGTACTTTTTTCAACTTAGTCCCTACTCTTTTAAGTGTTTCGATTAAGCCCTCAATTGAACCTATTTGTTTTTTAGAATTCCTTCAATTTCACCGCTAGAATGTTTCAATTGGATCCTCTACTTTTCAAAACTTCTTCACAATGATCCTTGATTTTAGGATTCTCTAATTTGGTCATCAATTGGCCTGTAAACTTATAATTCCTTTCAATTAAGCCCCTGATTGTACCAATTAGGCTCCTCAAAGTTCAATTGGGTCCATGATCTTTCAATTATCATAAATTGACCTAAATTAGGTCTTCAAACTTAATTTTCATTCAATTAAGTCTTTAATTAAATCAATTAAACCCTTAATTAAATCAATTAAACCCACTAAAAATTTAATTAAACCCTTAAACTTAATTAATTCTTCTGATTTTGGTCAAATTATCTTTCAGGCTTAAATTTGCTTCAATTATATCCTTAATTAAGTCAAACAAACCCATTAGAAGTTTAATTAAACCCTTGAACTTAATTAATTCTTTTAATTTTGGTCAAATAGACTTTCAGACTTAATTTTTCTTTAACTAAGTCCTTAATTTAGTCAATTAAGCCTATTAGAAGTTTTATTAAGCTCTTAAACTTAATTAATTCTTTTAATTTTGATCAAATTGACTTTCATATTTAATTTTACTTCAATTTACTTATTCTTCAGTCTATCTCATCAATAATATTTTAACATGACTATTCTTTTAGTGTTTTGACTTATATTGTATCTGAAAAACTTATCTATTTATGTTTCAAAAATGTTTTTGACTTTTAAATTAATATTTTTTTTTTAAATTTTTAAATAAAAAAACAAAATATAATAGAAACATAGTGGATCAGGCCATGACAACTCCTCATAATTGACAAATGAACCTCATCAATGCACGCAAATGTGGTTCTTCGAACCTTGTGTAAAATGGATCTTCCTGTCACGTGCATGAAATACGACTGGATCCCAAAATGGCGTGCTTTGACATTTGACCTCCTTCAAGACTGCCTGCCAAACATATTAACGGTCAACTTGTCTCGTCTGTGTACACGTACTTCCTTTTAGCTGCAGCCATTCCGTACTGGCTAGCAGATTCGCGCTTCACTATATAAACTCCGGTCTCTCATAACTTGATTAAAAAAAGAAGAAAAGCAAACAAAGCTACTATAAAAAAAATACCACACCTTTCCTAGCTACTGCTGTTTTGAAACAGCAAGATTTATATATTCACTCAACTGTCATGGCAGGTCTTGTTAAAGAGCCAGTGAAGGTGGTGATAATCAACACGGAGTACGTGCAGGCAGATGCGAGTAGCTTCAAGTCAGTGGTGCAAAAGCTCACCGGCAAAGACTCTGCACCGTCAGGAAATAGGGATGAGCTAAGGATGGGTTCTTCGAGGGAGTTGGAATCAATGGATCAGGTCAGGGCAAAAAGGGTTCGATTGGACGTGGATGATAATGCGTCATATGCTAGTGGTGATCCAGTTTTGATGAGAGATTTCTCGTTTAAGGAGTTTGAAATATTGCACAACGAGATGCCATCTGTGGATGAATTATACAGTATATTTGCTGATATTTAGCTCATGCGCCTAACTATTTCTTCATTCATCATTTGTGTTTAATGTTGAGATATTACAGATTCTTTAACACTATATATATATATATATATATATACACACACACACCTCATCATATCCTTGTTTGTGGCTGAAAATGAATGAAAGAAATTGATATGTCCTTGAGGACTTTATGGTTTGAAACTAGCCCCAGCCCCAGCTGTTTTGATCATTTATGGAGTAGTACCCATCACAGCCCCATGCACCAACAAATTAAGTTTCCTTTTGTTCACGCCTACTTGTTTTTTTTTTTTTAATTAAAATTATTTTGATGTAATAAAATTTTAAAAAATAAAAATAAAATATTATTTTGATATATTTTTAAATGAAAAACACTTTAAATTAAATTTATATGTCCATCCAAATAAATATTTATATATGTTTTGAAAAAAAAATATAAAAGTATTGTTAATTGATGTAATAAGTGATTTAATTATAAGACTACTTTATTAAATGTTAATGTTGGTCTCAAAAGCATCTCTCCATAAAATGGAGTATACCTAATTAAGTTGTTAATATGGAATAATTAATATATTGTTCAATTAATCAACATAATTAAGGTATCAAAAAATGTTATGATAAAAAAACTAAAAGCAGAGTAACATCAAGTAAGAAAAGTTAAGAGTAAGACGGCGTAAAAAATTAATCTGCTTTTAGAAAAGGAAAAGAGAAAGAAAGAATAATATAAAAGAAGAAAGTCGAGAAAGGGTAGAGTACTGAACGAGGAAGAAATAATCAAAGATGATCATCACATTATAGGTTGGCTTGTTTGTGAGTAGTTGTGATTGTGATAATCAAATGATATTTTTTTTATTTTTTAAAAATTATTTTTTAGATTAGCATATCAAAACAATTCAAAACATATAAAAAAATTAATTTTTAATAAAAACAATTTAAATTTTTGTGAAACGAGATTTGCATTGCATTCCCAAACGACGTCTAAATAAATCTAAATATTTTGTAACTAATTAACATTAATAACAACTGATAAAGTTTGGGAGGAAATATTGTTTATATAAACAATAAATTATCTTTAAAAAAAAATTTATTTGTATTTGAAAATAACAAAGAAAAGTTGGAATCTTGTAAAGAAAGGGAAAGAGAGATTTGTGATGTTTTTTCCCTTTTTTATTGATCTTCTCTAGTTAATTTTTTTTCTTCTCTCATGCTATGATAACCACTTCCTTTTCTTTTTCTTTTTCTTTTTCTTTTTCTTTTTCCTCTCTCTTTCCTAGTCCTTGTTTTAGTGTCTTTATCTTGTCTCTTTTCTAGGTGTCCTTTAGGCCTTAATTTATAGTTTTGGAACCCTTTTAAAATAGAAAATAGAATCAACCAATTAATATAAAATATTGAAATATCTCTTTTATTCTTTCCCTCTCTAATGAGAATCTAAAATCATGGAAATTGTATGGTCAATGATCAATTTTTTTCCATTTGTTAATTGTGTAGGATCTCTTCCTTCTTTTCTTTTTTGTTTTACCATAATTGGTGATTTTGTAAATATCTTCATTAAACTTTTCCATGTAACCTAAGTCAATCAAAAAAATTTCCATTTTTGTTTGAATTTCTACTTTTATGGAAGATGATCCCTTTTTATTCTTTTCTTCTTTATTTGATCTTCTATTATATGATTTAGTTTTTTGTCATCTTGGTTTTCCCTTTTTTCTTTCTTATTATTTCACTCCCTAGTCTTTTATTATTTTTATTTTATAAAAACTCATCATATAAAATCAAATATGCGAGAGTGTCAAAAGTCAATAAATGACCTAAATTGACTAAATTGCATGAAGAATATATTTCTCTTTGAAATTTTTATATTTTTGAAAATCTATTGCAAATAGAAGCAAAAATATGTTATGTCAATTTTCTTCTCTTTACTATATTTATTATATAAAAACAACGAAAACTTTATTTTTCTCTTACTTTTATATAAAAGGTTTGTAAGGGAAAAAAATAGAGTTAATGAGTTTTGCTTGAAATGAAAAGTATCAATGGATAAACAGGTTTTACTTGAGAGAAAGTGTAGTCGAATTAATGAGCTTCACTTGAAAAAAAAAAATTATCATCAAATTAATGGGCTCAACTTTAATTTTTTTAAAAGAAAAAAACTATTAGATTTTAGGCCTTTTTACAAAGAAAATTATCGGTTGATTGATGAACTTTGCTTGGTATGAAAATGTCATTTGATTGAAAACAATTTCCACCAAATTGATGGGCTCCATTTTAAATAAAAATATTATCGGATTGAAAGAACTTTATTATCAGATTGATGTGTTTTGCTTGAAATAAAAATGTTGTTATGTTAAAAGAAAGTTGCCATCGAGTTGATGGGTTTCACTTAAAATAAGAATGTTATTGGATTAATGACTTTGCTATAGATGGGGTAAATGTAGGATTGTGTTGGAGGCCTAGCCATGGTTACCCTGGATATTGTATAAGTAAGGATGTTGATATAGGTAGGAACATAAGAGCCTGCACAAGGATATTTGGGTTTTGTCTTAGTGTTGTTCTTTGTTGTTGAGGAGAATTAGACAATGAAGTTTTATCCTATAACACATCTAATATAGGTCATTCAAAAGGTATCTACGGTGATGAAGGATTATCAAGTTTATAAAGAATATAGGTGTCCGATATCTTGATCTCTAATACAAAGTATTGTTCCAAACAATTTCATATAAAGAAGAGAAAAAAAAAATACATGGGGAGAAAATGATAAATTTAAAGAAAACTTGTAAATAAAAGCAATGAAAGAAAATAATAAATCATGATAAAAAAGAGATGTGTATCTAGGGCTGATCATCTTCATTATTTAATGAATGACATATTTATAATGTTATAGAATTTAAATCTTTTGTGAACTATAATTTCTCACATTAAATAAACCATTCATAACAGAACAGGAGCTCAGAATTCTAATAAAAACTTATATTTCTATGAGCACATTTATTTTCTAGTAGTTACATGTTTCCTCACTAATTTATAATTTTATTGGTGTAATCTTCTATATATCTTTATTCAAAGTAGGACTTTTTTTTTTTTTTTTGGTTAATCATGTGAACCCTTATCTTTAAGGTTGATTACTTTTTCTTAGTTGATCACATTTTTAACTTTCCTGGGTGACCATGACTTCCAATCTCCCCTGGTTGATCATGAATCTTGATCAACTGATCAACTTCCTCCTCACTCTTCTAATCAAGTACTTCTTCTTTAAGCTTGGTCAATTCCATTGTTCCTCATTAATTTCTACATTCCTATTATTATTTGTTAATGAGTAATTAATATTCTTACATAATCGAGACATGTATGTTTTATTTTAATACAAATATTAATACAACACAAGCTCAACAAAACCAATTTTTTATATAAAAAAATAATAAAATTAGTCAGTAAAAATTAAAAGACAATATGATTATATATATATATATAAAAAAAGCCAAACCTAAAAGGCTATGCAAGTTTAACATAATAGGAGTTGCTATTATATATTTGGTTGATTGAAAATTGATTGTAATTTATTTTGGTATGAACACTCTACTCAGCTAGCTGAGTTGCTTTGCGTTCTCCCTGTCTAGTGCCTAACAAAACGAATATTATTCCTAATATGATTGAAGGTGAAAAGCCTAAACAAAAACCATTTTTTATAAGAGGAAAAAAAAGGATGAGCTGAAAAGATTACCCCATACAAGAAAGGTTAGGGAGGAGGTGAGGAATAGGTTGTACTCAAGTCAAACTTAGGTCACAGGTTTAGCTAGTTAACCTGAGTTGACTTGTGATTTTTTTTTTTTAATTAATTTCTTTTTCAATATCATTATTTAATATTTGATTGATCGGGAATAATGTTTTGTAATTTTTTTATAAAGTTACCCAAGTCTTATGATCCTAGTTGTGTATTTTACATGTTAACCCGAATTAATCTAATATATTGATGTCTCAATATTAAAAAATTATCACATTAATTTTTTTCATCAAATTATATTTTTACTGGTTGTTCGAGTTTTTTATATTCCTATTAAATTGATCAAGTCACACTATGCTAATATTCATATGATTTAAAATTTATTTTTACTAAAACTATTAGTAATATCTAAATATATTTTTTTATGTTCATAAAAAAATTCGATGTGATCAACAACACACACGGACGGGCTAATTAATGCTCTCTTGAATATTTCATTTTATGTCTCAATTTTGGGTTATTCGGTTGTTATATGAACACATACATCCTAAAATACTAACCCTTTTCTCTTACAAAACCTTCCTTTGAAGAAAAATAATTTATCAAGGACAACCACTCCTTTTGTTTTATTTTTCTTCTCTGCAGCTTTCTTCTCTTTTTTTCTTTTTGCAAATACAAAAAAGAAAAAAAAACTACTGTTTTAATAAATACCCGAATTATTTTAATTTATTTAATCTTTTATGTGTTTGTGGTGTCGTTTCAATTGATTGGAAAAAATTGATAATAGTCAACAAATTTGGATCTTCGATTAATAGTCTTAATGCTATAAGTTCTTCTACCGATAATTGTAGCTTAAACCTGTAAACACACAATGTTATAAGTTTTTGATAAAAACAAATCCAAAATTAAGAATTCTAAAGAATTTAGTTTATTTTAATCAATCGATAAAAGCACCTATTACTACTTAATTTTTTTTAATTATTAGACTTGGTCTAAGATCTAATTTAGTAAAAAATTTCGATCATGGGTTTGCAAGACCAGCCCTAAAACCATGTTAGTTTATTTTTTAATTATTATTTTAAATAAATATTTTAAAAACTTCAACATTTAATAAAAAAATCTTGCAATTAACTTGATTGGTATTACTCTAATTTGATTGGATCAATCGTATTTCTAAATACTTTTTTAATAAACATATTATTTTTTTTATGAATTGTTTTAGTGAATTTATCTCTATGTTTGTAGGTGAGAAAGTTAAAAGACTTGGATATGAAGGTAGTTTGATTTTTTACATTAATTCATTAGTTATTAAAAAACTAAACATGGCTATTATTATATTTTTAGATTATTTTATATAGCAAAAATATTTTTCTGTATTCTAGGTCAAAGAAATTTAAACCTGAAAAAGCGGTTTTTTAAAACTTTGCACAAACTTTAAATTAAGGAAATTATCTGGCTACAAATATCTGAGTCGTGTCTATCTATATTGAAAACAATCCAAATATGCATATACCATGATTCTATTCTATTGTTAGTGGAACAGTTATTTGGTGCACCGAATTGGTTATGGAGGGTGAACCGTACGCGGATATGTTGCGCCATCATGGGCTATCTCTTTGCCTAATGTAACCTAAACTCAAGATTCTGCGCAAAAGATTATCGACCTAAACCCACCCTGGTCTCTACCTAACAAATACATACATAATAATCACAAAAAGGTAAAGAAATTGGGTGGATTTATTAAGTGTTTGGAAATATAGTTATGTTTATATTTAAAAAAAAAATAATTTTTTTATATTTTTAATCGTTTTGATACACTGATCTCAAAAATAATTTTTAAAAAATAAAAAAAAATTATTTTAATATATTTCAATATAAAAAAATATTTTAAAAAATAACCATAACTACACTTAGTTTTTAATCTCTTTCAAAATAAATTGTAATTTCATGGCAAGCACATGGTATCAACTCCATTGATTTTCCTCCTAAATTCCTTTTCTATAATTTTCCTTCAATAAAAAAAACACTCTGTTTAATGCATAGAATATGACTAGCCAACTTTCCCACTTTTTACTGCCGGCCAAATCCAAAATTTTTTTTTAATAAAAGTAACAATTTATATTTCATTCGAACATGATAATTTCCTAATATAACTCCTCATTTTCTTATTAATTTATCTTTTTCTACAAACAAATATAGTTATTTTGTGCTATGTTCTTTGTTTGATAAAAATTGAAAGCAATTAGAATAAATATAAAGAATATTTGAACGTTTTGAAATATTAATAAAAGGGTATCTCCTCAATAAAAAACCATTTATCTTATTAATGTTTTTTTTTCTTTTCTGTACCCTAATATTTGCTTTTTAAACAATAACTTATCATAATCATAAAAGTAAACTTTAATATAAACAAATTATGTCTTGATAGTTTTGCCGCAATTATATAGAAAATATAAAAATAAAATACTGTTTGTGCTTTGCCACGAGATGCTTTTTAAAATCTATATTTTATTTTAATATGTAATAAAACTACACCTTAATAGTACTGGTTTTGTTAAATAGAATATATTAACATCAAGATTGAGTTTTTTTATTGCCAGATTATGACCAACTGATTTCTTTTTTTCTAAGTTTTTTGGTGACTCTTTATTAAATTTATTGACTGAAATATAAATAAAATAAAATTTAAAATTTTCATACTAAAAAAAAAGGTCAGGGGAGAATATATGGATTAAAACATAACTTTTCAATTGAATTTGAGATAAACTCTCCTGGTTTTTTCTAGTTTTTAATTTGAATTGTTTTTTTTAATTGTGTCTTTATATTACAAACTCAAACTATACTTGATTAAATTGGTTTCATCAAGTTCTAAAACATGATAAAAATATTTAAATTCTCAAGAATATATAAAGCAAAAAAAAAATCTTAACTAACAAAATATTACAAACAACATATGCAGTGATATACCATGTTAAAAATAACATGTAAAGCAAACATTATTTACCACTCGAACAAAATATCCAAAGATTTATTTAATGCATTTAATGACATGATTGAACATTGAAATGATTAAACTGATGGGAGGGTGAATAACAATGACATGAAAACAATAATAATAATAATAATAATAATAATTAACAATACACTAAAAATGTGGGTACTATAACACTGATTTAATTAGCTTTATAAGCAAAAATAATTAATTTGCATCAAGGCGTTTTATAGACATTTTTATTTTCTAATTACAATTAAATTATTAAACTATCATGAGAAGCAACAAAAATAAAGTTTCCTTTCAAAGGGTTTTTTTATCCTTTTTTTTTATTTTTTCATTTTTGTTATATTCAAGTTAGTTTTTGAAAAATTTGATATTTTACAAATATAAAATATTAATAAAAAGAAAAAGTGATTAGTCAAAGTATGAGAGTGTCTTTTTTTTTCTTTTTCTTTTTTCATATCTAATGGAGTCCTTATTCTTTTGATTGTTATTTATTTTGTTTTTTTATCCTTTGTTGATTGGTTTTTTTTCTTTTTAATTTTATCTATAATCATTAGATTTCATTTAATTTTTATATCAAATTTCATCATCATTCTTTGAATATTTTTAAATCCTTTCACTAATTAAATTTTATTTCAATTCCATCTCTCATCATTTGATTTTATTCTTTTATGTCGAATTTGACTTTATTTTTTTCACTGATGTTTATTTGGTTTTGGATCTTTATTTTATTGCATTGTTTTTAAAATTTCATCATTAGGTATTTTTTTTTATTGGACCACAAGTTTCAAAAGTTACACAAGTTGATTTTAGTATTTTTTTAGATCCCCATATACATATATATATCCTTTAATATTTGATTTTTGTAAAATTAGTCTTCCTACTTTTTTTCTCACTTTTCTTTCTATAAGATTATCTAAATCTTATCTTCATGGTCATAGGGTTGATAGGTCAACTCAAGTTGACTTGAATTATTTTATTTCTTTATTTGTATTTTTTAAGTTTCATTCCTCAATATTTTTTTTATTGAGAATTTTGCTTTGTTGTTTTATGGGTTTGCTTTTTATGCTGCCAATCTCAGCATCATGACCATAATAACGAGTTTTAAAGGTTAACACTGGTTGGTTTTGGTCTTTTTTACATCTTTTTTTTATTTTTCTTTTAATTTTATCATTCAATATTTATTTATTTTAGAGTTGGCATTTGTGCTTTTTTTCCTCACTTTTCTTTTTATAGAATTATCTCAATCATGTTCCAATGGTCACAAGATTAGCAGGTTAATCTTAGTTGAACTAGATCTATTGTTTTTTATGTTTTTATTTTTTTAGAATTATATTTTTTTAATTTCATACCTCAAAATTCTTTTTATATAGAGCTTTTCTTCCCTTTTTTTTTGTTACTTTTTGCATAGTAAGTCCTAAGTTCATGATCACGGTCACGAGTTTTGATGGTTAACACATTTTGACTTTGATCTTTTTTTAGGTTTTTTTTTTCAATTTCATCATTCAAAATATATTTTTTTAGGAATTGATATTTGTGCTTTTTTTTCACTTTCTTTTCTATAGAGTTATCCTAATCATGTGACCATGGTTGTAGAGTTAGCGGGTTAACACGGGTTAACTCAAATATTTTTTTTTTTTAGTTTCATTCTTCAACATTGAGTTGTTTTATAGTTAAGCTTCATAGTTTGATTCGGTTCACTTTTGTTTGTGATTTTTCTAACTTTTATTGGCATAAATAATCATTTTATTAAATAAAAATTAATAAAATACTGAAAAAGATAGTGCTTTTACTTTGCACCATCTCACAAAAACACTATTGTAATAGTGTTTTTTTTTTTTCTAATTTCTTCCTTGAACATTTTACTTACTAAAGATTGAGATTTATGATTTATTGTATTTGCTTTTTATGTGGTTATTATAATCTCCTAACTTGTGTTGCAGGTTTAATGAGTTAACTTGGTTGACTCAAGTTTCTTTTTAATTGATATATTTTTTTAATTTTATCATTTAATATTAAGTTTATTACAAATTAGGCTTCATGATTTATTTTAGTTTTCTTTCTATGATGTTATTCTGGTCTCATGATCCAAGTCACGAGTTTTGCAAATTAACATAGGTAGATTCGAGTCATTTTATTGTGTCTTTTTTTTAATGTTTTTTTTTCAATTTCATCCATAAAAAATAGGTTGATTAAGAATTGAGCTTTATAATTTTGTTTCAATTTTCTTTCTATAGGGTTGCCCGAGTTACGAGTTTTACAAATCAACCCAAATTGACTCAAGTTATTTTTTTCAATTTATTTTCTATGAGGTTATCCTAGTCTTATGATCCAGGTCATGAGTTTGACAGATTAATTTAGGTTGACTCGGGTTTTTTTTGTATCTTTTTTTTTAATTTATTTCATTTCAATTTTATCCTTCAATATTGAATTAATTGAGAATTGACTTCATAATTTTTTTTAATTTATTTTATATGAGATTATCCTAATCTCATGAATTGGGTTGTTGGTTTGATAGGTAGACTTAAGTTGTTATTTTTTTAATCTTTTTTTATTATTTTTTTTAAAATTTTATCATTTAACATTCAGTTGATTGTGAATTGAGTTTTATAATTTGTTTCAATTTGCTTTATATGGAATTATCACAGTCCAATAATCTAGGTCATGAATTTGATAGATTAACCTGGATTGATCCTGGTCGATTCAATACATTGTCATCTCAATACTTTTATAAAAATATCTTCAGTTTCTTTTAGTCTAACTACATTTTTATGGCTCATTCGAGTTGTTTTTGGACTAATAAGTCAACCAGATAACATTAAGTTAACCTCCTCATTGCTTAAGTTTTTTCTACTATTTTTTTTTGCAACAATTAGATACTTTCTTAACATAAAAAAATTATTCTAACCTATAACATAATATGGATCAACTATTTAGTAATAATTAAATAGAGTAAGGGACCAAATACATGAAACATTAACAAAAAAACAAAATCATGAAAGATAAATAAACTCAAGTTCCTAGTTAATGATTTTTTTATATATAAAAAGGAGAGACGAAAAGAAACAAAAGCCAAAATAAACAAACAAAAATCACATTACAAAAAAAACTAAAAGCCCTCAGTTTTTTATTGTTCACCAAGACATAAATTACTATGAATCAGAACATTGTAAAGACAGAATGACCATTGCCAAAAAACCTTGCTAAGCATGCAATTAAGGGTAGGATTGTCTTTTTCACATGATATATTTGACAATAAAAGAATGATTAGGAACAAAATGATCCGTTCAGGTTTTTTTTTTTTTTTTGCTATAGTATAAATATTGATTTGTCCTTCAGTGCACAAAATTTTAACCTTTGGATTGGAGGCTTCTTTTGTCTTTTTAAAAAAAATTAAACAGTGGAGCTACAATTATGGCCCTAAAAGGGGGACATGCATGTGTTGAGGGGTTTATTTATCTTTTTATTTAATTGAAATAGTGCAACTACAAAATTACCCTTGGGTTTTGAAAAAAAATAAGGCTACATGGAAAGGTGTTTTATCGTTTCCATATGGTTTTGTTGTAAATATCAGGTGGGGTCAGAGGTAATTGGGTATTTGTATGTATATAAATTATTATTTATATTCAAAAATAGCTCAGCATGCACCAACAAGTGGGCATTATCTGCTCCTTTTGAATGGCGTATACGACATTAAAACAGAACAGAACACCGCCTTCTAAGGCAACTTTCGATGCGTCCCGCCACCCCAAGCATAATGGCAAGGTGCGTGTGCCAAGGCGGCCCGTGGAGGAGCTCCAGCCAAGGGTTTTTTCCTCTCACTCTCTTTCCCTTCTCTCGTCCCAAAAAAACGTGTTATTAAATTAAATTAAGTCCTTAATCTTTTGATTGTAATATATTTGGCCTTCAATTGTTTATTAAGTTATTTTTTTTTCTCAATTTCATTCCCTAGCACTTGGTTTCTATATCAGATTTGATCATCATTCTTTTAATTGTGATGTATTTAGTCTTGAATCCTTTATTGAATTGATTTGTCTTTGAATTTCATCAATTGACATTTTATTTTTATATAAAATATGGTACTCATTTTTTTTATTGTTATTTTTAGTTGTTCTTATCCTTTTCTAGATTGAAATTGTTTTTCAATTTCATCCCCTATGATTTGTTTTATTTTATTTTCATGTCAAATTTAGTTATTTTTCTTTTTAAATCTATATTTTTTAAATTGCTTCTTTTTTTAGTTTGTTTTTTTCAAGTTCATCCCTAATTATTTTGGTTGGTTATAAATTTTATGTTGTTATTTTTTCAGATTTGACTTTTATGTTGTGATCCAGTCTCATAATCCATATTATAAAATTTTAAATATTAGATTAGGCTGGCTTCAATTATTTTTTATTATTTTTAAAAATTTTCATCAATCTTCATTGATTTCGTTGAAATTGGTATTATTTGTTTTTTTTTTTTGATTCATTTATTAATTTGATTTTTTTTTAAAATTTTGGCCTCCAATTTAATATTTTTGTTTGTTCTCTTATTTTTGTTTGTTTGTAGATGAGGTCTTATTCTCTTAAATATTATTATTTTTTTATTTTTTTATTCAATATTTTAATTATTGAGATAGTGTCTTCTAGGATTTTTTTTATTGTTTGTAAGTTCTGTTAAAAAATTAATATGAGACAATAATCAGGTAACAGGTTACAGCCGTTGACTTAGTTAATCTAAGCCAACCATATCCTTTTGTTTTTTAAAAAGAAGAAGCTCTCCGTTCTCTCTTTTATGTTCTCTGTATGTATGTATGCATGAATATATATGTATGTATGTATAAATCAGAGAAAGTTGTGATTTTGCATCTCTTCTTGTCAACAATCTCTCGGTCTTTCCTTTTCTAACCTCCTCTTTCATCTCACATTGGAGAGATGAGTCCTTAAATGTGATTCCATTTCTTATCTTCATTTTTTCCAAGGTGAACTTTTGATCCCTATACTATCTACAGATTTGGAGATGTTTCTGAATATAGCAAAGTGAGCTGTGAATTGGTTATAGTGATTAATAATAATTTTATGTGTTGAATGGTTAGGGTTTTTGGTGCTGTGATTGTTTGTTTCATTCATTCATTGTTGCTTCTTTGTGTTTATTCAATTCTTGCAGGTTTTTGTGCTTCAAAAGTGAAGTGAATGGATGGGAAAATCTATATTGCTGTGTGAGCATGAATTAGGGTTTCATATGTGGATGATTCTTAGGTGTTGCAGATTGCTGTAATTCATACAAGTTTTCTGAGTTAGTGATTGGAAGAGTTTCTTTAACTTAAAAAAGAAACAAAAATTGAGTTGAAGGGGGTTCTTGGGAGTATTGGATGGGGAATAAGCTGGGGAGGAGGAGACAAGTGGTGGATGAGATGTACACAAGACCACAAGGTCTATATCCTCATAAAGATGTGGATCATAAAAAGCTAAGAAAGCTCATTCTCGAATCCAAGCTGGCCCCTTGTTTTCCAGGGGACGAGGACAGCTGTTATGATCATGAGGAATGCCCCATCTGTTTCTTGGTCCGTGTTTCTATCTAGTTTGTTTGTCTTTTTCTCCCTCAAGTTCATTTTGGTTCATTTCCTTTGTGTTTGGTTGCTTGCAAAGCTGAAGAAACAGGAAGGAACTTTTTTTTTCCTTACATTCGCTTTAATGTTTTCTTGAAAAAAAATGAAGTATTTGATTGATTCTTTCCCTTCTTTTTGAGAGACCTAGGCATATTCTTTTATATATACCATTTTTTCCCCTCTCCCATTGTTTTGTTGGTGACCAAAGAGAAATAATCGATTTTATAAAGCTAAGATTTAATGGTATTAGACCCTGTTGTACATTGTTGGTGTGACTAACCTGGCCCTTTTGTTTTGTTTTTGTCTTAGTATTATCCGAGTCTCAACCGATCAAGATGTTGCATGAAGTGCATCTGTACAGGTAATTGATTAATTGGCAATTGAGTTCTGCAATTTGACATATTATGTTAGTTATTCAAATCATATATGGAATTTGAGCTGTGTTCTTTGTACAGAGTGTTTTCTGCAGATGAAGAATCCTAATTCAACCCGACCTACTCAGTATCCTTCACTGCAAATTTTTTAATTCAGTTGCATATTTTGTTTAATTTGATTGTCATCGTCTTATTACTTCCTGAAGCCATATTCCTATGCTTGCATTACTTAACATGATCAGATGTCCATTTTGCAAAACCGCAAATTATGCTGTGGAGTATCGGGGCGTGAAAACAAAGGAGGAAAAGGGTTTGGAGCAGATTGTAAGATTGATTGGCCCTTGTAACCGCCATTTTTGTTATTCTATGTACTGTGTGCCAATACTTTCCTTATATTGGTTGAGATTTATATGCATTTCTTCATTTTCTGCAGGAAGAGCAGCGTGTCATAGAAGCGAAAATTAGGATGCGACAGCAGGAGCTTCAGGATGACAAAGAGAGAACGCAGAAAAGATCAGAAGTGAGTTCTTCAAGCACTAGTATTGCTCCAGGGGAGCTTGAATGTGGGCCAGCAGCTGGTATTCTCCTTTTGAAGCTCTGGTATCTACTGCTTGTATGCTTATGTTATGGTTATCGTGATGGTTATAAATTTTCTTCTCCTCCCCAATTGCCTCCCAGTTCCATCTGATAGGGCTCCAGTGGAAAGTGAGGAAATTTTTTCGTCTCAATACTCAATCAGACATCCTCTGCACTCTGGAGGGAACAGGTATATTGCATCTCTAGTTTCTTTCCCCCAACAAGTTCTTGATTCAGGTTAGTGATACAGGTTCTTTTATGATTTTTGTGAGACAAAACAATTACAAGGAAGACAAGATGTTTTATCCTGTAAATTGTGTGCTGCACATTTTCTTTTTTTTTCAAAGAACAATGTTGTATTCCCAATTTTTGTTGTTGTTGTCCTTTAGAAAATGTAACATTGTGGGTGTTCTGTACTTTTTGATGATATGATATCCTGTCAACTGCAGAGATTTTTTTCATGGGTGTAGCAGTTTATAGGTTTGAAGAAGCTTGTTTTACAATATACATTCTCTTGATAGTTAAGTGTTCCATCATCTAATTCATGCAAGGTTCGGTTGTATATATTCTGAGGTATGAACATAGGCTAGTGTCTAAAGTTGCTTCATCCATTTAGAGGTTGAAATATCTAGTGAAAGAGTCGAATGGGGTTCCTGTGGTGATGGAGTGAGAAGGGAAGAAGATGGCAGTGTTACATCTGCTTTACACTATTAAGACTCAAGAAAAAAGAAAAAAAACAAAAGCTTCATTGCATGCTGCAGCTCATTGAGACTCGAGAGTTGTTTTTTAATCAAGGGAGGGAAGAAGTTAGAATTACTGTAAGCTTTGTTTTGGTTTAATGACTTAAATTCTAAATCAAAGATGCAACATTTGTTATCTCACTACACTGATTGCTCATTACTCAGATTCAGTATGCAATGGGATGATTTTATTTGACACTTTTGTATAGATTTGATCACCACCAGAACTCAGAATAGAACGCTTAATTTCAAATTTCCTGTTTAGCAGTCTGTTATATTAGGCTTACTAAGATGTTTGAACTGATTCTGATTTTCTTCCAGATTGCCATTGTTCTAATTTATATATCAAATGTTCATTAAATTGTAGGGATGATGAATTTGACCTGGATCTTGAGGATATTATGGTAATGGAAGCAATTTGGCTTTCCATTCAGGTAAATGGTCGTTGATTGATTTCCTCCAACTTATATGCAACATTGATTTTATTTGACCTTTTTACCTCTTGTATCTGATTGGCTTTTTGACATGTATCAGTCCAACATTATCCATGCACCAGCTACAACTGATTGCATCTTACCTGTCTAGGAACTGAATGTGATTTATCATTTTCTATACACCAACATTTAATGATCACCAAATTTATAATTATGACTATGAGAGAGTACCTTAGAATCAATTCCTGGTAGTTAATGTAGAGGTGATGATCACCCATTTATAATTATGCCTTTGAGAGTACGTCTGAATCAATTTCTGGTAGTTAAAGTAGAGGTGTGTAAGAAACTAAAGCAATTTTTGGGATGCTCTTGCAAAATTGTCTTGTTTGACATTGCTGCTAGCAGTGGATGCTCCTGATTCTCATTCAGAGCTTAAACAAATTCCCTCAACTATTGTGGTTGTGATTTAAGTCCCAAAGTAAATGGTCTCTTTTATGTCTCATCAAGCTAACATTTGCTAATTTGGTCAGGATTCTTTCTGTGTTTTCCAGATCACCTCTCATAGTGGGTGAATGAAATTTATGATGTTAACAACAATACATTGGACCAAAAAATGCAAGCCTGGTCCTTTCAAAATAACTTGTCACATGTTCTAATTTACTTTTCAGTTCTTTGTATGTTCAGAAAATGATCACTTCAAAGGATTTGGACCTTTGCCTCTTCACTTTTGCAGCAATGGTCTTTAGGTCCCTTTTTATTGTTTTTGCTTTGCCTTTACCTTTTCCATTGCCTGTTTCTATCTTAATCTTGCACATTTGAGTGTGCGGGAAGGATCCTGGCATTTATCCATAGTAGTTATTATAGCATTACATATGGATTATTCATGCTATAAGATAATTTTATCAAGGTACTTATGGATCAATAATATATTAAAATGATAATATGAAAAAAATGTGTTTAGTACAATTAAATATAATGAAATAAGTACGAAATTTTATGCATTGGATTGCCTACCCAGTAGAATTGTTGAACAAATCTTACCTAAAATAATTTAGATCTAAATTTATGAAGGATATTTTAAAATTAATTTAATTTAGTAATTAAACAGCCAACATCATCCTCACAAGAATTTAGAGATATTATATTCAATAAAAGTTTTTAGTAGTATGAAATTAGATGGATATTTTTGTGTGATTTTGTGAGTCATCTGAATCATGTTTGGGGTAATTGTGCCTAATAAGCAGAATCTGTGTTGTTATTATTATAACACATTCTTTTTTTGAACTATTTAATATAATTGTTGCAATTTATGGAGGACTTCATAATAAATACAGTGGTGCTGTTAGGAAATAATCAAATGAGATTGTTAATATTAGGGACATGCAGATTTTTTAAATATTAATAATAATAACAAAAGAGAAAGGTGCAATTGAAATTTTTCTTTACTCTTTAGAGGATATCTTAATATTTTTATAGAAAATTATAAAAGGTGCAGAATATAATGGACAACATTTCAAAAGCATCATACTGCATTAGAAATGTCATCTGTGTGTTTATGGTTTCTTTTTCTCAATGTATTTGTGTATATTCAATTCTCTTTTACTCTTTGTATCTATCATCTAGTTTGTGGTCAAATGAATCAACCATGTTTCATTTCCTGATTATATAAATTCATATACTTTTGTAGCATTGCATGTAATTTTCTTTCTTATTATTTTTTGATATATAAAAATCTGATGATATAAAATCTAAATCCAGTCATTTTATAAAAATTTTATATCTGAGAAAAAAACATAACCCAGCACCTCAGTAGAAATCATAATAAGAATCACACCACCTAAATTATTGGAGTAGAGAGATCATAATTAAAAACAAAAATTCAAAATGGAGAACAAATTAGATTTATCTAGTAAATAGATGCGAGTGCCCAACAATTGAATGATACTATATCACTAGTATCAAACTCATTTAGTCAGTCCCTCTCTTTCTCCATCTGTCATGGCATTATGTTTCATCAGATACTATATCACCTATAGCTTTTCCTTCCGACTAACAATTCTTCTCATCTGTAAGCACTGTAACCAGGCACTGTGTCTTTTTTATGATAGCTGGGTTCTTATGCATATGGGCATCTAGATGTAGCCAGTTAACAAAGGAAAATAAGAGGTTCAATGAAAATTGGAAGCGTTTCAAAAAGATTCCCAAAAAGAGATAATCATAGCCAGACCAATAGAGAAAGTAATTTAAAATTTAATGCACGTTATATCAGCAAAAAAGGAGTTACTTCATTGGTTGGTGATGTCTAGAATGGAGGCCAGTTGAAGTTATTAAAAGAGGTGCTGCTTACAAGTATTTCTGGCTTGTTGGTGCCTAAAACACTCTGTAATTATTGTAGGCTTTCCTCATAATGAAAAATAATATTTGTTATTGTTATTGGATTGCTTTCCATTCCTTGCTGTGGTATTGAATACTCTTTGCATATCTATTTTTCTTATTCTTCTTAGAGAAGCTCAGGTTTAGGAATCCATTGCCTCTGTGTGTGTGTGTGTGTGTGTGTGTTTGTGTGTTTGTTTAGGGGGGATATATTTTTGACAAATAAAGTTGAAAGCTTGTGCTTTTGTAAATAGATGTAGATATGGATGATAGATATTTTCTGTTGTCTAATATACACTTGGATGCACCCGCTTGCATGCATGTGGTCCTTCTAAGGTGCTACTTTGGCAACTAAAAATTATGGGCATGAAGACGTGTTCATACAAGTATGCATGATCTTAAGAATGTTCTGTTTGCTATTCTAGCAACCGAGCTGTTCTTGTCTCTGATATTGACATGGGAGATTTGACTCAGTTCTATTCCTTGTCTTGACAATTGACTTGAGATCTTAACTTACTCCAGGAAAATGGAAGACAGAAAAATCCGCTTTGTGGTGATGCTGCGCCATCTGAACAATTTATCATGGAAGCACGCAATGCTTCACCAGCAATGGCACCACTGGCTGGATCATCATCCCCTTCTGGAGGTCTTGCATGTGCTATAGCTGCTCTTGCTGAGCGTCAGCAGATGGGTGGGGAATCACTTGTTCACAATAATGGAAATATGCCTTCATTCAACATGCTTCCAAGCACTAGTAGCTTTTATAACAGGCATGTGCAGGATGCAGACGATTACTCTCATGTGCAGAGCTCTAGCAATGTGCTGCCAGATTGCAGGATGATTGTGACAAGGGATGATGGGGACTGGGGTGTGGATCGTGGATCAGACGCCGCTGAAGCTGGGACCAGTTATGCTAGTTCTGAGACAGCAGAAGATGCTGGTGGAATATCTGCCCTATTACCCCCACCACCGCCAGATGAAATTGGGGGGAGCTTTCAGAATGTCTATGGACCCACTGAGAGTTTTGAAGAGCAGATGATGCTAGCCACGGCCGTTTCTCTTGCTGAGGCGCGAGCTATGACAAGTGAACCCCAAAGTGCATGGCAATAGTTTTCAGGGATAAGTTGCAAAAGTTTGAACAAATGATGCTGGCGAAGGCTTTTCAGCTAGCTGAGTACCAGGCTAGGGCAAGTGCACAATGCGTGCATGCAACTGGCTCAAAGATTAAGGTAGTGAAGATTCTTTCTCTACAGTACTACGTATAGTTGTTGAAGGAAAAGGTATTGTTTTGGTGAATGAAAGGTTGTTTGGTAAACGATATTCACAATGATTCTAAGTCACAAAGTCCTTTATTTTCATGTATCTATATCATTTCTTAGCTTGTTCAGCATTTCCAGGGTAGCAAAAATCATTTTTTTTTGTTCTTTTCCACAATTAATGAACAAAATTGAAGAGTAGATTTGATTCGATATCATCATAGCTCCCTCGTATTGATATTGCAGAATCCTAATCCTAATCACTGGTTTTCAACTATCGATTTGGTTGATCATAAGCCACTGCCATCCCTGGGGGCGGGCCGGGAACTTGCACTTGAAGTTATATAATAATCGAATTCGTCAAGAGTTTGGAAAGAAACACGATGAAAGATAATAGGGATATGGGTTAATGGAAGAACTGAAAATGAATCTTCGTGCCAAAACAGGTGTCTGATGATTTTCAACACAGGGAATCAACTGCTCACACCTTGCCTTCTCTCCCGTTCATATGAAAAAGACTAGCAGTGCTAACCTCGTGAGAAGGCCAACGGTGGTCTTCTTTCTACAAAGCATAAACGGGCTTATAAGATTTGGGGCAAATGCTACGGTGCTCCCAGTAATTATGTATGTATACATGAACCCGTAAGAGCTAGACCCTTCAAAATAAAAACTTCTTTATAGAAATTCTTAGGTACCCAGCAACTCCTTCAAGGGGGAGAATTTGAAAACAAAAGAAAAAACAACTGAAAGTTTACAACTCTAATGCTGGATCGCATGGCGAGTGGATGAAGCAAATGTACGAGGATCGACAGATTTGGGCTGAAAGTTTCCATAGTTCTATGCTGGCCCAGGACAACCTCAATGAATGTGGGACTTAATTCATTCAACGTGGGGGGAAAACTTAAATTTGTTTGAGTTTAACCGTTGTTGTAAATAGATTGAGAATCAACACAAGTCAACTTACGAAACAGGCAGTTCTAAATTATTCCAACAACAGGCAATTTCTTACATGTCTGCTTCCTCTTCTTTATTGAAGGAGTAGCTAGACAGTGTTGGGTCCTATACGAGACATGGTTTACAAAATTCGACGCAAAGGCAGGTTCAACCGAAGAAGAGATGTTGTTTGTGATAGGGAATGTGACTTTTTTTTTTTATAAGCAAAATAGAGCCTGTTAAAGGCTTGACAAGCAACCCAAAGGGTTTTGAGTTCAACAAATCCAGCATACAAAAACAAAAGAATCCAAGGCAACATGAACTAGAAGAATCATAAGACTGCAGATTAAAACAAAAAGGGTATGCAACTTGTTCATACAAGTTACTTGAATCTTATGGATTCCCATGTCTGCATCTCATATGTCCTATTTCCAAAGAAGATTTGAGTTAAGGCCGTGTAGACTCAAGGAATGTTTGCTGTCACAAGAGGTAGGCTTTGCGAATGCTGTTGCAACTCGAAATTATTTGATTATATTTGCGATGCTAGACTTGCTCTTCGTCTAGAATATAGCTCATGGCACATAATTTATTTCGTTTCATAGGGGAATATCTAAATGCTTCAAGAGCTCTTGCCTTAACCCTTCACATTTAACTAGGAAGGGTTGAGTTAATATTCTGTAAAAAAAGCTTGGATTACCTTGCAGGGGCTTGGCTCAGAGATCACTGAGTTTTTACTACAAATTGCCTTTTGATTCTTTTCCACCTGTAATCGGACTGGGATTCGGTAATTCTGTTAAGGATTTTCATTTGGTTTAAGTTTCCCTTTTTTTAGGTTCCGACACAACAGTTGCTTGCTGTTCTTGAACAAACATTGCTTGAGGTTATCCAATGCCGAGATCAAGGTGAGAGAACACCAGCCTATTACCATTTATCCCTAATATAACTGTTGGATAGAGTTCAAGACCAGAATACTGGCAGAAATCTCTGATGGTCATGTTTTGTCTGCTGTTTTTTATCAGTGGCTGTTGCAATATGTTTCCGTGAATTTGGATTCATGCCTTGTAGCCGGGTCAGCTCGAACTTATTGGTTTATAAAAAACTATCTATTATTATTTATTAAATAATAAAAACTATATATAGTCAAAGTATGTATATGTACATTTATATTGTATTTAAAAATTCTAAATATTCTACAAATATATTGTATATTTATACAATGTAGGTAAAATTTAAATTTATATATTAGGTTAAAAAATTATCATTAAATTATTAACTCTAACAATAATCATTTACAAAGTAAGCTACTGCAGTTATTTTTTAAAGTATTTTTTATTCAGAAATACAATAAAATAATATTTTTTTTATTTTTAAAAAATTATTTTCAACATCAACACATCAAAATAATTTAAAAACATCAAAAACAATATTAATTTAAAACAAATAAAACAATTAAAAAAATTTAATTTTTTTTAAAAACAATTTTAAAAGGCAATATTAAACAGGATGGCCTTCCAAAGGAGAGCTCTTCACCAGACATCAGAACCATTAAATCAAGCAGTATCTGGAATTCCAAAGATTGAAAGCATAACATTAAGCACCCAAAGCCACAGGAGATAATTGTTTTGGATCGGCCAGACCTATGGTTTCGAGTGGATATATTTTCTTATACAATATTTGACACCTTCAACAAGCGGCGCACCTCAAGCAACAGAAGGTGAAGTAGATTTCCAAAAAACTTTTATCAAGGAAAGGAAGCAATGTTGGTATGCAACAAAATCATTTACTAATCATCCTCATCATCGCTGTCATAGTTCTGGCATAGGGATTGTAGACCGATGCTTGGATCATTAGCTGTACTCTGCTCTACTTGTTTATTCTCCTCTGGCTTGTTACGGTCAGAAACTGCATCTGGTTTCTTTTTCACGGATATCCTGATCAACGGGGATCTAAATTTAGGTTTGCCATCATTTTGAGTCCCTGAAGCACTTGAATTTTCTGTTGACAACCAAGGAACATGAATGTCAGACTCACCTAGAATTTCATAATAACAGATGGATGCAACAAGTTAAACAAAAAGTAGTAATCTTAAGATGAACACTAATTGATCTTGGTGATATGTAAGAAATCAAAATTTCTAACATACATTTGGAGTGCATTAGCATTTGAAGAATATTCCTTTGCATATAGCTTTAATAGCATCTATTTATTTGGGGCAATAACATACATGTTTCTGAATATGCTGAACCTCTCATGAAGACCACCAGAAAGGCAGTGAAACATTTTCAAATCAAATATACCTTTTGTGCAGGAGGTGTTTGTTATTTATCAGAAATCCACTGAAAATTTAGCCACGGAAGAAAATTTGAGAATACTGTAGCTATCTATGTTGTTCTTGCATCATAATAGTAGTAGCATTAATCAAACATCACAGTCAATCTATCATTATTACCCAATGAATAGCTCCATTAAATCTCAACAAGGAATTTATATATAACTTATCTTTTCATTCATTGCTTCTAAATATGAACTCTAATTGCACTTCAAGAATTCTAGTTCTGAACAATATATGGAAGGGAAAGGTAAAAGATGACATAAAGTACCTCTGTTATTTGAGCTATCAGAATCGCTAGCTTTTGTTAGTGAATCCGTTGGATTACTTGAAACTTCATCAGCAACCTTCCTCTTCTGCATAGCATGCACTCAAAAAGTCATAAATTACCATGGTGGAAGTTTGATACATTACAGATGAAAATAAGGGGGAAAAGGCAAACATAAATGGTTCAACAAAGCTCATGATGAGTGCAGTAGATGAAATGCTTCATAAAAACTGACAAAGTTAAAGGCATGATGGCAGATGCACCAAGACACAATGCTTGAAGAACGTGAAAGGTCATACAGACAGACTGTATTTCTGATAAATGATATTCAGGTAGGCTGCTCCTCATGTCTGATTGAATAAGGACTCAAAATTAGTATGCTCCCAAAAAGTCACTATCATAACATTATATTTGAACTGAGATCTCAAGAGAGATGGAAATGTTGGAAAGGAGGACAGAAAATGGAGGAAAAGGGCTAATTTTTTATCATTTGGTAGAGTGAAAATGTGCAAGTACAGAAGATAACAGTGGCAATATCAATATTTTCACAAGTATGGGCATCATTGTGAAATATTCATGTATATTATATATCATCCCAGTCTTCATATATTGATCCACCTGTCATAATTAGCTTCACTCCTGCTACATGGCTTTACAAATTGTATTGATCTAGGAACCAAATCATAGGTTACATGACCAAGATTCAGGACCAGTGAACCAACAGCACAGGATTAGTATACACCTTTGCATACCTTGATCTATCTCAATTCTAAACTAAAAATTCATTCTGAGAAAAGTTGATTTCAGTAGGATTGATAGAAACAGTTCAGATAGATTATTGAAGTTTGGAACTAAATAATTGAATATTTCTATTTTTCAATAGATAAAATCCAAAGCGCACACACTAGCTCATTCCTTGGTATTTTGATTATACAGAGGGATACGTCTCTTTTTCCAAAGTCAATGCATCCAAGCGGAGTTGTAATATTTCCAAAGTGATTAACCTCACTCAAAGGTCAAAGCCTCCATACAAACAACAGTTAAAGGGGTACAATAGTCATATTTGCAAGTAAAAGTACGAAGATAATAGATTTCACTTGAGATTAACCCCTTTTCTCAGACGGAAGTAAAATATTTGTGTTCTACTAAATTATACTGATGGGAAAAATTGCCCGAGGTAAAGAATGCATGTGAAAAAATTTACAACTATAATTGGATCTCTTCTCATATTTTCCTTTAATAATTAGGCACAATATATTCCAACCATTCACTTTTTTCTCTTACTTCCAGAAAGTAACCTATAAAAAGAAAAGGAAGATTTACAAGATTCTCATACCTTCAACTTATCACTTGACATGTTAAAATCTTCATTGTCATCAGAATCTTCATCTGAAATTCTTCGAATAACCTCTGTTTGTCTTTGCTTTAAAATATAAACACAAAACAAACCATTTTAGGACCATCTAGTCATATAGAAGGGAGGAAGGGGATGCAAAATGAGCAGGTCTGGAAGGAAACTAGCAAGTAAAGAAATTGAGTACTAACTTGGAATAATGATTTTATAAGAGCTTCATCCTCTTCCTCCAACTTCCTCTCCTGTCAGCAAATAAATCCATTGCCAGATTCAGAATAAGGCAGTACAACACAGAAATGAAAAGGCAAATGTCCCGAGAAAAGAGCAAGCAAGCATTATTCCTGCAACTAGAATCTCTACTTTGGTTTTCACACATTCACATGTAACGTTATATGTAAATGCAAAGAATTCACATTATGCTTTAGTGCTTTTCATTTTAATGGGCAAATTTATTCCTATGGAAAAGATTTAAAAGGAAAAAACTATTAAATAACTTAAAACTCGTACCTTTTCAGAAGCTGTGCGCTGCAAAGCCTCAAGCATTGCATCGACACTGACAGTAGCATGTCGAGACTGCAAAAATGAAAACAGAATCAGTACAGGATGACAAAGAAGACCAAAACACAATAATTTAATGAATAACATCAAATCCCACGAACCAATTAATTACCTTCATGGACTTCATTTCATCAAGTGCAGCAAGAATGTCAATCTCTCTTTTAGAATCCAAAGTTCTGTTCTCCAGTGATTTCATGGCATCCCCCATCTCTTCTGCAACCCTCCTTTTCTTCTCAGTGTCCAGTTCCTACCACCCCCAACAACATTATTCTCCAAACTAAAAATTCTCACAGACAAACAACAACCAAAGTACAACGTTGTAACTAATATATTTTTACCTCATCCTCGGCACGCCAAGGTTCAAAATTCCGCGTGGCACCACTTTCGACTGTGTAATCCGAGTTTTGAGGATCTGTCTTCATTGCTAGCTCGGCCGAACACCTCGTACATTTGAAGTAAAATCTAAATATTTGTATTCCTAAATACGTCTGCAAAAAAAAACAAAAAGAGAAAGAAAAGAATCCTTCCTAAACACTACCAGTAGAAATAAAGAGAGACAGTAAATTAAAAGAAAAAAAAATACCTCGCCAATGACATCTTCTTTGCGAGAATTAAACTTGGTGCCTTTATAGATGTAATTACCACAAGTATTGCAACGGATGCTCATAGGAAGCATCATTCGGACCTTTATCTGTTGGTTCTTGGGTCTTCGGATCCTGGGTAATTTCGATGGATCAAAATCTGGTGGGTAGTACTTGTTTAACACCTTTCTTTCTCCCATCTTCTCTGCTTACTTGCTTCTTCTCGCGACAACCACAAAAAAGAAAACCCTAGTTACTCAGATTCGTGTTTGAAATTTGCTAATTGGTTTTCCAGTAAGAAAGATAGAGAACGCTACAAGGAAGGAGGACAGCTGCTCCGTCATATAGTTTGTTAACTAGTTTTTTTTCCGTGCTACTGCCACGGTGGAATTTTTTTTTTTATCAACCATAAAAAAATATAAAAATATTAAAAGTTAAAAATTTGATTTACAGTGGGCTGAAATATTGTTTTAAATATTTAAATGGTAACACCGATTATTTATATATATATATATATATTTTAAAAATAATAATGAGATAGCAGTACATTACATTAAATTGACTTGATCAATTATGGTTATTTTAGAAAACTCGTAATATAGATATGTGATAATTATAAAATTATAAAATTCATAATAAAACAAAATAAAAAATCTAATTACAACTAACCATATATTAAAAATAAAATGTCAAAAATTAATATATTTTTTTAAAAAAATAACTTAAATAAATCTACATAAATAGTCAGCACAACATCTTGAGATGAGAAAATTTTCTCAATCTAAAGAAAAAAAAAAAGTTAAAAAGATGTTAGGACTTTTAAATAAGTACAAGAAATTTAAGACCTGAATCATTGGTTTGATTGAGTTTAATAAATTTGGTTAATACATATATAACCCAATTTAATAATATGAAAAATCACAACCCATAAAATCCTATATGTTAAAATAAGAAACTCAATCCCCGATCAATTTAATTTTAAAGGATAAAATTGAAAATAAAATAGTAATGAAAGAAATGAGGACCAAAAATTAAAGAAAAAGAAAAAGAATAAGGATGAAATCACAAAAAACAAATAAAATTTATTAGTCATCACAAACAAACAAAATCAAAAGAATAAGGATCAAATTTGAGAGATTAAAAACTAAAGGAGGACAAAAATGAAAAAAAAAAACTTTCCAATTTAAAGTAATTTTTTAAAAGATAACAAATAAAACATGGATTAAATCTAAAGAGGAAAGAAGTTCAATGACTGTTGTGATTTTTTCATAGGCAACGTGTAAACCAAGGTATAATCACTATATATATGCCACCTAGGAAGGAAGAGCACACCAAAACACATCAAATAACACAATGGAACAAATGTTTTTACAATAAGAGTCAGCCACACATGTCGTCTGAAGGAGATGGAGTGGTCGTCTGTTATGCACGCGTCAACAACTTTTTGTTTTTGTATTTTCTGTTTTTTATGTATTAAAAGACAACATCATCCACAGGACCAAATAATTATTGCTAAAAAACCATATGGAAATGACAAATTTGCCCTTAAAAAGATGCTTTGAGATTTTTTATTTTAAAGGTGATAGAGTCATTGCACTATTTTAAAAAAAGTGAAAAACCAAGAATGGCCCTAGTCATAGTTAAATGGAATTTTGCCTTTAAGGATACTAAAGTAAATTCACTGCACAAAAAGTTTATGAAATGATAATGATGTTCCTCAACAATTGTAAATTGATAAATAAACCCTGAGAAAATATAAATCTACCCCTGTAGGTCAGTTTAAATGTTTTTTTAGGGACAAAAACATAATTCCAATATTATAATCCATAGTGAATAACGCCTCTTGTACAATGTTTTTCCCACACGAAATATGTTTTGTTAACTAGATTGTATCTACATTGTAGGTCCACATTATTTTTCAAGCAAAATATTTAAGCGTTGCAATCACGTTTTTAAAAAAGAATGACGTTCATCATTATAGGCCTAGTAAATCAGACTAAATCCTATAATTTTTTATATAACTAAAATTTTAAAAGAAGAAAGAAAAGAATGAGGTTCATCATTATAGGCCTAGTAAATCAGGCTAAATGCCTGGCCCACTAAGGAAGAGCCCATGCGCGGGCCTTTTTTTAGGCGCATTCAAGGCAAAAAAAACATATTCTTAATATTAACTTCCCTCATCATATGAAACCATGTGACATAAAATTCAACTGTTTAGTGGTTGAATCGTCTCAAACGAAAACTTTTTCTTTCTATGCTAGAATCTAACGACCTCCTCTCTCTCCTAAAAAAAAAAACTAAAAAAAGAGGAAAAATAAAGTTTGGTGCCTAAATTTAATTTTTTTTTAAAATTGAGAGACCGATTGACCTAACATTTAAAAAGACTAGGGATTAAAATGAGTTTTTTAAACAAATTTCAAAGCCGCCACCTTTTTTACTCTCCCTTTTCATTTAAGTTCTCTATCTTTCAATTCAACCCTCTCTTTAAATTTTTTTTGCAATTGGGTGTTAATTTGGGCTAAAAAGGCTCAATTGTGAAAAATAAAAATTCAAAGACCAAATTATATATTTTTTAAAAAAATTCATTGTTGAAAGCCACAGTGATATATGAGAGAATGAACAATAAAATAGCTATAGTAAAACCTCTATCTTTTTTATATTACACTATAATCTCTACCTAGGTCAACCAACATGAACATGAGTCATGAGTCATATAAATTATCCTAAGTTGCTCGAGTATATATATATATATTGTGAAAACTACCTAACATCGTGTCTAAAATGAAAGGAAAAGTTAAGTTATAATATTTGCATGAGCCTTTATCTTTTGTTTCTTATGAGGAAGGGTAACTTCATATTTTAATATTTGATTAAAGTTAACAGCTTCTATTTTGTGATTTATCAATTTATATATTTTCCAATTAATTTTATTAAGCATAAACATCGTCTTTTGATTTTTTAACTAAAAACTTTCATGATATCAAAACACATATTTAGAGCATTGATACCTTCCTTTTCCTTATGTTTGAAATGGACTTAGAATCATACCTATAACGTAACATGTTAAACATATTAACTTATTCTAAATTATATGAAATAGTTTTGGGGAGAAAGTGTGTACACTTTGGGTTGGGTGATTCCATTTTTATTGGGCATACTTGCTTTTAGCTTATGTTTGAGCCTAGTTTTTATGTTAAATTGAAATTTAGTTTGTCATTCTATTTGTTCTAGTCTTTAATCTTGTTATTTTTAATATTAATTTTTTCAATGATTGTTATTGAACTACAATGATATATTAACCTAAAAAAAGATTAAATTAATATATTTGTTCCATTATTTATTATTGTAAATCTCCTCACATGGTATTATGAATAAAGTTGTTTAAGGAACCATTCTATCCTAAGACATCGTTATTTTTCACAACTCACCCCCTCCCTTTTTTTTCCCCCTCTTTTCCAATGTTTGCCATGTATTTTTTGATTTTTTTCCCTAATTGTTTTTACTTATTTTCCCTCTATTTTTCTCATTTCCCTCTTCTTGGTCATTACTTCTTATATGTTGTTATGTGATTGCCTTTCGTGTGCTCTTCTAGGTTGGTTTTCTCTAGGAGGTCTTATGTTGTTTACTATTCTCTATGGATTACCTCTTTATATGATTTGTATTGTCTTCAACATCATTATATATATATATATATATACTTTGCCTTCTTTTTTATGTTTGTTTTGTCATTTTGTCTTCTTCTCTTTCATTGTGTTGATGCTGCTTAGGTGATGTGTAATTTTCTTCTTCTCAACATCATTTGTAATTTACCCCTTTTCCTTTTTTTTTTTTTTTTTATAATGTTTTAGCTATCATTCCTTTACTCTTGGTTTTAACTTTGAACTTTTTTTTTTTTAATTTGTTTAATTGTTATTGTTTTATAATTATCTGACATCTTTTTTTCATTATTGCTCCACCTAGTAGCTGTTGTTTTTCTTGGTTTTCATTACATAACTATCACTCCTTTGGTAGCCCTATTTTATAAGTGATTTTAGTTCACTTTATATTCTTCATGATTTAATCATTTCCATGCTTGCCATTTTTTTAAGTATTTTTATTTTATTTTCACATTCACTTTTTCCTTCATGTTTGTTCATTTTAGATTTCACTCTTTTTTTAATTATTTTGTTTCAAGAAAATATTTAGAGTCAAGAAAATATTGTTTATTCCTTCTTCTTTTTTTCCCAATTTTTCTTAGCATTTTTAACATGAATTCCTCTTATGATAAATAGATTATACACATATGCCTATTATCCTCTACTTCTTTTACTTTTCCTTCTACAATAAAATTTCTCATTCATTGTTTAGAAAAACTTCCTCTCTTACTAGAAGCACAACTTCCACAAAATCAACTTAAAAAACAAGAGAGACAACCATTTCTATAACATCTTTAAGAAATGTGTCTCCACTTTCTCAAAAAATGACAAAACTATTAAAAAAAACCCATTAAAATCATTTTCATGTATTCCTACCTTCTTCACCACCTTTACCGACATCAGCCCGTGTTATCTTTTTTGTTCACAACTTCATAACATCTTCCCAACACAACAATATCCACTAGGTCAGCATTTGCATTATCTTTGAACAAAGCTTGGTTGTAACTTTGTTTCACTTCTTTTTTTCTATTAAATCCCTTAACTACTCACTTGTATTGTTTAATCACCAAAACCCCATCAATCAAATCATCAATATATCAACTGACAACAAATTCTCTCTTTCACAATATAAGTTTTTTCGTTCTTAAAAATCTTTTGTTAATATGATGCATTATGCTTGCTTAACTTACATTCCTATTTGTACTTAAATTGGTCAATTAAGGTCTACTTTTCTTATACTTTTACATTTCAATCAAATTGAATTACACACCTACAAAACCATTTAATTGTTGTTTCCATCAAAAAATATTATTTATGCTTACACATGTTGGTTGCTAATGTTAAAAGAAGCTTTTCATTTCTTTTCTTTTTTATGTTCTTTACAACATTCAACATGTTATTAACATTTTAAAATAATAGAATTAAAATAGATGTTTTATATATTTTGATCCAATTCAAAAAATATAATCAACCTTAATTTTCTTTATTTTTTATTTTCAATCCCTCATTCACATCAATGTTATGTTTTCTTTCATTCTATTATAAATGACATCAAATTTTATATAAATAAAAAAAAACTTAAAAAGAGAAGGCATTTTTACTACACATTGTGAGGAGAAACATGGATTGCAACAATGTTTCTCTGTTTTTTTGGTATTTGAAGTTTTTTCTTATTCAATCATCATTTTTTTTTTACTTTGTCCTTCTACATTAGATTAACTGCGTATTAGGCTTGATAATTTATTTTAATTTTCTTTCTATGTTTATATCGTGGTGTCAAAAGCATTGAATTAAAGCTGGTTTTGAAAAATAAAAAATTGGTTTCTTTACTTTAAAATAATTTAAAATCCAGTGATCAAAATTGACAAAGAGACATATATTCCAGCTCTTTTATTTTTTTTGCCACTATTCATTTAGCGTCTTTTGAAAGATTTTTGCCTTTAGATCGTTTTCATTTTGTCTTTTCATTCACTTTGGTTTGAAACTTTTACATTTTAGTTTAAAATTTAATTTTATTAATTTTTTTAGTCTTTAAGTATGAAAAAGGAAAGAGAAAATAACTAGAAAATAGTGAAAGAGATAAATTTATAGGTTGACCATATTACAACAATAAAAAAGAATAACCTTTGCGTCGATGGTTCCATTTGATAAGATGAGTATTATCAAGGTGTTTTTCAGCCCTCATCTTATTGGAAAAAGTAGATCAAGTTTGAGAAAGATATTTTGGATTTAAGTTTTTTTATTTTTATATCCATTTAAAGGTGTTTGTGTTGATAAATAAGTTTATTGAGGTGCTAAAGTTTTTAATTAGGTGTTTTTACTTGAAAATAGGTTAAACAATGGCTTTATTCCGCTTCTATAACAAGGTAGTGTTTGATATTGTGGTAGTGATTGATTTTTCAAAGTGCTTTGTACTTGGAAATGCATGGAAACAATATATATTTTTTAAAATTTATTTTTAATATTAGCACATCAAAATGATCCAAAAAAACATAAAAATTAATTTTAATTTTTTTCAATTTTTTGACAAACATGTGGCCATTCGCGTTGCCAAACAAATTCAGTTACGTGCTAAGCCCGAGTATATATGTGTCTGACAAGTTACCAAACTCATTACCCTTGGGTTTAGGTTCATTCTAGGTCCAAATGCATATGAAACTATTAATCATTATAGGCCTCATGTTGGGTCAAAATGCATTGCTTGTTTATTCTTGTTACTCTTAATATAAAATATTAAAAGTTAAGAATAATCATCTCTCTACATCCTAGGTATATAAAAGTCTCCTAAGAGCCTACTATATTTCCATCAACATTAATCAACTTACAGGGTTTTCGGAGTGCCAGTTTCCTTTCAAGTATCTTGGTGTGCCTCTTAGCCCTCATCACTTGTTGGTTAACCAATTTTCTCCTCTCCTGTAAAAGCTTGAGTTGGTCATTCAGCGATGGATGGGTAAGCATTTATTTTATGCTGGTTGGCTTGAGCTTATCAGATCTGTTTTGCATGGTATGGTCCAGTTCTAGCTTGTTATTTTCCATGTCCTTGTTATTGCTATAAACAAGATAAACAATCTATGTCGTAACTTCCTTTAGTCTGGTAATCATTTCTCCAAGCACTTTGCCCTTGTTGCCTGGCACAAGGTGTATCTTCCCCAATCTGAAGAAGGCCTCGGGCTTTTAGACATTAAGGCAAGGAACAAATGTTTTTTAGCTAAGCAGCTATGGAACATCCATAAAAAATCTAATTCTTTTTAGATTCGCTGGGTTGATCATTTTTATCTTCCACATAACTTTATATGGCCTTTGTAGATATAGAAATCCTTTTCCCTTTTATAGAAATCAATCTGTTCTCTTAAAAGTAATTTGATAGCCTAGTTTGGAGGTATTTTAGATGTTATTGATACTCTTCAGGGTTGGCATCATGGATCGGGGTCTTTCATTGGTAATGCTTATGAGTTCTTTTGGGTTAAAGGAAATCCTGTCAGTTGGCATTGTTTGGTATAGGAGCAGTGGTCCTTACCATGATACAATTTTATTCTATGGCTTGTTGTCCTAGATAAGATCAGAACAAAGGATCGACTCAACTTCCTCTCTATTGACTCAATTTGTGTTCTATGTAATCGAGAGGAGGAATCCCATGCTCACTTGTTTTTCAGCTGTGATTAGACTTCATTGTTACGGAGTCGTGTTAAGTAGTGGCTTCGTCTAAATCATTTTATGTCTTCCCTATCTAGTGTGCTTCGATGTCTCTCTGGAAGAAGTAAGGGGTTGCACTAAAGAATGATACGAGTTGGTCTCCCTCTCCTTGTGCACTTAATTTGGAATGAAAGGAATAAACGTCTATTTAAGCATATTTCCAAGTCAGTTGATGCTGTTTTCTGAAAGTTTCAAGTTCAGTTCTTTATTGTTCTTCATTTCTATAAAAATTATGTTTCTTCTGCTTCGTGAATGCATGGCGGTGTCTTGGCCATGCAAGCTTTGCATGAGAGCTATTTATTGTTATTCTCGCCGGTTTGGTCTTGAGGGCTTGTCCCTATCTGGTTTCTCTTTAAGTAAAGCTTGTATTTTCTATGTTTTTTCTAATGGTTGCTTTAATTGTATTTATTTGATTAGGCTGGGCAACCCCCCTAGGATCGGGTTCCTACCCTAACAATCTATTGTTTTATCCTTAGTTTTTTCTTTTGTTTAAGGAGCCTGTTCCATTTGTTTTATTTTTTGTTTTTTTTTTCTGGTTTCCTATGGGTTCTAGAGTTGTAATTTTTGATCTCTTATTTATAATTACATTTGATAAAAAAAAAAATTATGTAAGAGATATTTATCCTTCATTAATATTGTGTAAGGAATACTTATCCCTCGTTAATATTATGTAAAAGATATTTATCCCTCAGTAATGCTACTAGAAAGAAATAACACTCCAACCCCTTCATTCAAACAACATGACGAGGTTCAGGGGCTATATATACCCTTTAAACTACCTCAATAAAGGATTCATAATTTGTTATTCTCTATGTATTCATACTCTTATTCTCAGAGCATTTATCATATAAAAATAAAAACCAAGATTATTGTTCTTAGAATTTAAAGCTCATTCTCTCATTTATTACAATCTCTTATTAAAAGTCAATAATTTTATCATCGGATTGTCCCAAAACCCTATCAAAAGGGATTGTTTTGTAGGTGTTATGTCTTCTACCACCAACCATAAATTTCATAAACTCTGGAGAAAGGAATATTAAGATGAACGTTTGGTTACCCATCGTTCAAACACTCTAAGAATCTTAGAAAGTATATAACCCTTGGTCAACATACAAACATGTACATATATTATTTTTATCAATCTGAAAGCTCATTGAGCATTATTAACAACATCAAAATCATTATACGATGACCAAGCATTCTTATATGTCCCATTTTTGCATATAATTATCAAATGATAACATATGCTTTCCATGCATCAAGAACAAATATTTAAACATCAAAAGCATATAATTAATAATTTATTAAACATCATAAAACACCAAATTAATAATAAGAACAAACAATCATATTACAACTTGTATTTAAAACACCTTAAATATCTATGCAAAAATAACTTAAAACATGGTCGAATCAATTCAAAAATATCATGAACAACACTTGAATAAATGAATCAAAGCTTAAGATGAAGAGGTGAGAGATATTCTTAATGAGCTTTACCTCTCCATCAAGTTGAGTAATATACCTTCACAATTATTTAGTGTTATTCACTATTCTTTTAGATATTCCTTTCTTTTATTACTTATAATGTCACTCACTATTATTTTCTTTTTTGTTTGGTTTTATAAAATTCATCACTTCAAAATATAAAGAAGATATGTGAAAGGAATTAAAAATCTTGAAATGATCGTAAACTGGCTGAATTGCCTCACAAATATGGTTTTTGAAATTTTCATATTTTAAAGTTTTTTTTTTGAAAATATATTAAAAAAGTAACAGTCAAAGATAGGTTATTACAATATATTTTGATGCTATATAACACGTAACCATGATAACTTCTAGCATATCATATTATATTTTAATATTTAATAATTTTTATTCCATCATATAATTAAATTAATTTAAATTTTAAAGTGAAAGTGCCAAAAAATAAATTATGTTTATTAATTACAAAAATTACACACTGATATTGCAATTTTAAAGTGAAAGTACCAGAAAATGATTATGTTTTAACTTTTAGGGAAACAAGTATTTCTTGTAGGGGCATAATGCAAAGGTATTATTTCAATTTCTAACAAAAGTTCAAAATAGTTAGTATAAATTTAGTGGTTATTATTTATAATAGTTATTTGCCTAACTAATATAATTAAGAAAATCAAGGAAAGTTATTAACTATAAGTTTTCAAATTTTATATGAATTATTCATAATTTAAAAAGTAAGAGTTTTAATAGAATAACTAATAAACCTATATATTGTTTTGTAGATAATTCAAAACAATGCATTAAATATTTTTTAAAAATGTACTTTAACATTGTTGAAATAAGAAAACAGTCTTTAATTAACTAAATAACAGCATCTACAATGTGTATGGATGAGTGAAAAAACTCAAAAAAAACTGAATAAAAGACAAAATAAAAAAATAATTAAATAAATGAACCAAAAAAAAAATTCAACTAACCAACTAAAAACTCTTTAAAAATTGTAGTCTAGATTAGTTTTAATTTTAAAAATCTAAAGCTAATTGAGCATGATTGAACTATACCAGTTCACCCAACACTTAACCTATTTTAAAAACAAGTATAAATAATAATATTTCTTATGACTCTAAGGGTCTATTTGGATTCTCTCAAATTTTGAATTTTGTTTTTGTTAAAAATTATTTTTTTTATGTTTTCAAATCGTTTTGATGTCTTGATATAAAAAATAATTTTTAAAAAATTAAAAAAAATATTATTTTGATACATTTGTAATTGAAAAACACTTTAAACCACAATCACTATCACAATCCCAAACACACCGCACACATCTCCACAAGCAGCCGAACCCCTCCAAACGTTTCCTCCGTCTCTCATCGATTCCTATTCCAACCCTAAATCAAAACAAAAAACAACCCCATAAACTCTCTCTCTCTCTCTCTCTCTCTCACACACACAAAATGTATGGTTTTACTAGTATTTTTATAAAATAAACCAAACTGAGTCGAACCAGTATCAATAAGCTTGAAGTATTCAATGTTTATTGATTTTTTTTAATTCAGTTTGATTTTTATTCTAAAACAAACAGTTAGGTTATTTTTTAAAGTGAAAACTAAACCAAATCGGAATGCTAGCCTCTAATTCCATTCAAGAACTAGGCTTAATCAAGTTTGGATATTTGATGGCAATGGAATAGAAGGAAAAGGAATGAATATATATATATATATATATATATATATATATATATATATATATATATATATATGATCACGTGGAGTGTTTATAATCACCGACTAACGATATTTCCTTTATCCATATCTTAATGTAATGCATGCCTTAGATTCCCAAGTACGGAAACTTCTCAAGGAAAAGGAATTGCAGACCAAGAAAACAGATGCGGGTTTCAAATGGGCCATTATTCTTCTTATCCAGGAGAGTTCTTCGGAGGTGTAAGAGAACTTTCAGACGTGTCATAAATCATAATCTTAACCGAGAGACCACGAAGGTAAAGTCGCTGTCTTTCCACGCGTTTTAAGCCATGGTTTGTGCATGTTTTTTTTGTTTTATTCTTTTTTCTTTTGTGTGTTAGATTCCTCCCTTTGAAAAATACTACAAAGATACTGTTGGATTCGTCGCTGGCTTACTCCTTGCCCTCTACTTTTTAAAAAATCTTTTCTAAGGGATTTCTCAATTATTTGCATTTAAGATTTTTCAAGCTAAGAGATTTGATGGGTTTGAGTTCCTTTAAAATAAAGAAGTGGAAAGGAACATCTCAATTATTTTCATTTTAATAGTTATAACTTACAAATTTTAGTCTAAGTTCCGTTAATCAGAATAAAATAAAAGTGTGAAAGAAACTTTTCGGAACAGTTTGAAGCTATTGGCTGGTAAAAGTTGGACTGTGAGTTAATTAGAACAATACTTTATTTGATTTTTAAGTAGATAATGAAATCACGGAAACCATTTAGTTTTGGATATAAACAAGCGACATGTTTGCGATGTGGGTGCCCAACCTCTAGGCAGCAGCTCAAGTATCTTGTGTGTGTGGTTCCATGGGGTGCACCTCTAGCCTGATGCTCAGATCCTCTAGGTTGCAGCCTTCCCCATGTGCTCAGATCCTCTAGCCTGATGCTCAGATCCTCTAGGTTGCAGCCTTCCCCATGTGCTCAGATCCTCTAGCCTGATGCTCAGATCCTCTAGGTTGCAGCCTTTCCCATATGTTTTTATCAACAATACAATTTACAAAGAAAGCACTTATAGTCTACGGTATTCACAGTGAATCCACTCTTAATGAATAATATTCCGTCCTACCGTAAAATACTAATCTATTTTAGTTATAGTTAATTTTAAATTCGAGATCAACTATACATATAACTGCTTGCGCTATATGATAGATTTTAAAAAAAATATAAAAGATATTAAGGAGTGAAATACTAGATCGAAAAGGATTTTGTAACTTAATTTGTTAAATTTATAATTTAAATTATGAACTGCATTTAGTTAAACATTTTTTAAAATTACTTTTATTTAGTTATATCATAGTAAAATAAATGATTATAAAATCAAGAACAAATAAAATACATTGATATTTATTTAAGACAAAGATTGTCGTATAAATAACAAATTAAAACAAAATATAAAGAAAAATAAAAAAAATTCAATAAAAAATAAAAATTTAATTCAATAAAACTTAATATTAAAAAAAATTGCAAAAAAAGAAAAAAAAATCAAGGAAAAAAAACAGAGACAAGAAAATCACATGTCAAGCTATTTTCCCCCTTCTCTCTGAGTCATTTTGATCAAATGTTGTAGGGATCTGACATGTATCTTCACGAGTCAAATGATGAGTTTTTTCCTATCTCTTTTTTCCTTTTTGGATAACCTTCGCCATAAAATATTATCAATGCTTCTGTTTTCGACAGAGTGGCCGATGAGGATAAATTAGTTTTAATAACAAGAAAAGTAAACTGGAGAAAGTCAAAGAAGAAGAACGTAAGAGTAGAAAATACAAAGTATTAATTCCATCTGTGGCAAATACAGTAAGCCTTTCTAAACCTATTCTTCAAGTATTTGGCAAGAACACGGGAGACTTGATTTTGTGTACGTATTTATTTACGAGGCTGTTATCCTCTCGAAGAGGAGAAGCTTGTTATCGGCCAATCTTGAGCTGTAAGCAGATCTCTTGTACTCGAACCATGTAAATTCTCTGTACAAGCTTTCTTCTCCTTCCATGAGCGAGGGCAACGGAGCTATTTTCTCTCGCAAAGGCGGCCCACCAAAATAAATCATTGAAACCCTAGCTTTTATACTGTTGGCCAAGACCCTGTGCCTTACACTTTTAAACCGCCCATTAGTCATAACCTGCACAGCCACCAACCGAACCAAGATAACTTCATTTATTAGTCACATTCAGTGAATGGAAGCAAGTAGGAAGATTAGAAGTTTCGTTCTCTTTTAGCTGACTTTGACTATAAAAAGGAAATCGGAACCAATCCTTTAGTAAAGGCTAAGCTAAGCGTGTACGTAGGAAGCTTTGCTCTTGAAGTCACTTGACATATTCCATACACCTCGGAACTCAAATCATGTATATTCCTCAAATGGAAGGAATTTGGACTCTTGGAGCTACTCTATCACGCTTTCTATGAGGAGGAGATTAGAGCTGTAACAAAACTGGCCAGTGGAGTTCATCAAATGATGGGTTGACAGACACCATTAAGTTTGACTGCTGATTTTGTATATTTTTTTTTTTTTACTGTGTTGAGAAGAGCAGCAGGTTAGATGTGTACCTGTAATGAGTCGCCAACATTGATGAAAAATGAGCTCGGGTCAGGGGGGACTGAAATCCAGCTTCCATCATTAAGAGAGATTTGCAGGCCAGAAGTGTTGTTGGATCTTAACACAGAAATGATCTGTGGGTCTGTGTGCTCTCCAAATCCAATCATGTTGTGGTCTTTCAATGCTTGAATCTCTGGGCATGGCGGGTAGTGATTTAGCCTAAAAACAGAGTCACTCTGTTCATCCATCAAAAGTTTACTAAACACCTTTCTATTTTGAATCTTTAGACCATCAGCCATCATTTCAAGAATCTCACATGCCATTTTCTTCACAGCTGACACATAATCATTCAAAGCACACCTGAAACATCGAAGCCAAAAGCAGAGTTTAACCCAAAATAAAAATAAAAGAACCGTGATCACAACTTTTCTATGCTTCTCTGGATAAAATTCAAAAAAATTGATTGATTTGTCGGAGTTTCACACCGAAACTTCTCTGGGTTGTCACCAAAAACTGAAGAGAGTCTCTGAGAAACTGATTCTTGATTAGCGGTCAGGAGAAGGTATTCTACCCAACCCACATCACCGTTTTGTCCAATGCTTTTCTTACCATAGCCAAAGGGATTAGGAGGGCTTGCTTTTTCTTTCTCAGAAAGCGGTAATGAGAAGAACTTGACAGCTTCGGATTCCAGCTTCGAAATGAATTCCAAAGGCACGCCATGGTTGACTACCTTGAAAAATCCAAATTCCTCACATGCCTTAACCAGGAGGCGCTTGGAGTCGGGGTTTGAGAGGTCTAGTAGAGGGATTCCAGAAAAGAACGTGGGGGGTTTGATGTTTCTTATAAACGAGAACTGTTGAAGTGCTGGCTTGGGCACGAGAACCATGGTTGTAGTTGTCTGCAGGAGGAAAGAAGACAGAGAGAGCTCGGTTGAGTTGATGGAATGAAAAGTAATATTGGCTTTGAACTGAGAGGCAGACGGATAAATGGCTTTTGGTTTTTCTTTGTATTTATAGGAGTGCATTAGAGAGAGAGAAAGAGAGAGAGAGAGGGTTCCATTTGAAAAACGAAGTTTAAAAGAAACGAAAGGAAGTAAAATAACCTTTTACATTTCCTTGCCGATATTCAAATATACAACCATGCTACTCATAATATATACAAATACACACACAACCATGCTGCTCTAAGGTTTTTTTTTTCATTTTGTTTTTTAAAAATAGAAACCATCATAATCTTTCACAACAGAAAACTAGTCACCAATCACCACCTCCCTTTAGGAACAATAACTCTAATCTTATTCTCCTAGTATAAATATAGCAAGCTTTATCGCATTAAAAAGGGATTCATCACATAAAAAAGATTGTTTGATTTGGATAAAAATGATGTTTTAAAATCCATTATGCTTAGGAATAATGATTTTTTGAGTGTTTAGATAGAGAATAATTACATGTTTATATTAATATTTTGTTTTTTAAAAATCAAGAAATTGATAATTGATGATAAAAGATTCAACACCTAAAAAACTATCTCTTTTGGTGGGATTTAAAAACCTTTAGATGATGAAATCAATGACTTTTAATAAGAAATTGCAATAAATAAGAAAATGAGTTAAAAGCAAGAGTATTTGTTTCTAATTATGTATGATAAATGCTCTTTAAAAATAAAAGTATGAATAGAAAGTAGAAAAGGTGTGAACTTTTTACCCGGTTAATGATGGATAAATATCCCTTACATAATATTAATGAGGGGTTGATACCCCTTATACAATATTAATTGTTGATGAAAATATTATAGGCTTTTAGAAGACTTTTATTCACCTAAACACCAAAGGATATAGAAAGATGATACAGGGAGACGATCGTTCTTGATTTTTAATATTTTATGTTAAAAGATGTAAATATAAATAAATAAATCCTCGTGACCCAACATGGGGACTAATAAGATTATCAACTCAAAAAAAGTATTTAAACTTGGAAAGATTTCAAATTAAAGAGTGATGGGTCTAACCTTAATACATAGCTGAACCTAATCGTGTTGGTTTTGACATCTTGTCACACCTATATATATTTAGGCTTAGTGCATTGTTGAACTCAAAGATGTTGAGCCTGTCATTTTGCTAAACCCATGAGTATTTGGGCTCAGCGCGTAGCAGAACTTAAAGGTGTTGGGTCTGGAATCTTGTCAGACTTATATGTACTTAGGTTTAACACATAATTGAACCCAAGGATGTCAGATCTAGCATCTTGCTTGACCCAAATATATTTGGGCTTAACGCGTAGCTAAACATAAAGGTGTTAGGTTTGATATCTTGTTAGATCTACAAGCATTTAGGTTCAGCGTGTAGCTAAATCCAAGGGTGTTAAGTTTGACATCTTACCAGAGTCATATGTACTTTGGCTTAGTACATAGCTGAACTTAAGGGTGTTGGGTCTAAAATTTTGCTAGATCCTTAAACGCTTGAGCTCAATACGTAGCTAAACCTAAGGGTAATGGGTCTAGCAATTTTCTAAACCTATATGTATTTAGGTTTAACATATAATTGAACTTAAGACTGTTGGATCTGGTATCTTGTCAGACCTACATATACTTGGGCTCCGTGTGTAGTTGAACCTAAATATGTTAGGTTTGACATCTTGCTAGACTTATATGTATTTAGGCTTAGCACGTAGCTGAATCCAAAGGTGTTGAGATTGACATCTTGCCAGACCCATATGTAGTTGGGCTCAGTATGTAACTGAATCCAAAGGTGATGGATATGATATCTTGCTAGACTCACATACACTCAACCTCAGTGGGTAGATGAACCTAGGGATTGTGGGTCTGGAATCATGCGAGACCCACATGCACTTGGGCTCAATGCGTAACTAAATCAAAGGGTGTTTAGGTTTGGTATCTTTTCATACCAATATGTTCTTGGGCTCAGCACGCAGCTAAATCCAATAATAGGCTTAAAAGCAAGGTAGACCCATGTCATCTAGGTTTTTTTTTTTTCCTACCAAGCCTTGGTATGTTGGGTTATCACCCTGTCTTTTACCTTTTTAATCATGGACTTTTAAGTAAACTTTCACGTATAAAAAATGCAATGATCTATCATATAGTTATCCATTGTTCTTATCACTTAAAAGTAATAGACTTTTAGTACTTGGTACTTTGTATGTTGGGCTATCACCCTGCTTATAATACCTTCTTGTTTTACTTTATAATTTGAATTTAAAAATAAGTACTCATAAATTTTATTTTATTTTAATATACCAAAATGATGTAAAAAGTTCATCCTTAATATCACAAGAATCGATTCAAGCCTTATTTGGTCCCATTATGGTTATAAAGTAAGCATTTTATTTTTTGTTATCAATGTCATGAATAACAATATTTAAACTCTATGATAAAGAAAGTATAAATATTTGGTAAAACAAAATTATTTTAGAAAAGGCAATTATGTTATCTCAAATGATCATTAAACAAACACGTTTTCTCCTAATTTTAATATAAACATCTAAAAAAGGTGTTTTCCTTATAAGTACAGTAGGGTCAAACAAATCATTAGTTTAACTTTACATGCCAATACATCCTCTAATGATATTCCAAAATTCTATATGCTTAGGAATGAGATTTTTTTAATGTCTAGATAATGGGTAATCATATGTTCATATCAATATTTTTTTCTTTGGAGCTTAGGAAGTAGATGATTGGTGGTAAAAAGTCCAACACCTGCAAAACAGTTACTTTTAATGGGGTTTAAAGGCCCTCGTATGATAAAGTCAATGGCAATAGTGATATATAATACCTAACAATTATATATAAATATAAACCCCTATCATGTCATTCTAATTGGATGATTGTAGATATATCTAAATTAATTCCCTCGAATCATTAAAGGGAATTAAGTGGTCAAAACCTAGGTAGTTGTTGCAAATATTCATAAGTTTTTTGTGAGCATCAATGTTGTGGATTTCCTTATCGTTCTATCTTCATCTTGGATTATAAAATAGATTTTCCTATCTAAATTTATTTATTTCTCAATTATATAACATTTATATAATTGTATAAGAAACCTCAAGTTATATTTGAGGGGATTTAGAAGAAAACATAATTTATAACTTAGAAGAAAAATAGAGAAAATTAAGGACACACACACCTTATTTATTACTACAATCATTCAACCATAAAAACACATTCACATTGGTTTTTAAGGTCCATAACCATCCATCATGCATAATAACATATTAATATGCACAATAAAATTATTTCACGCTTCAATTCTAATTATTTGCTTTATATGTAATTAATTTTAAAATAATATTTATAACATTTAAAATTATTAAATCAAATCCAATTTGATAATTTTCCAAACATAATAAATTTTATTTAATACAATTTTTCTTTGAAAAACAAGTTTTAAAATTTAAGAGAAAAATAATCATATTAAAATTCTTATTAATTTCCTAAACTATTTTAGTATCAAATAAATAAAATTCTATGGATTTAAAACTCTTTTTATTTTAGAAAAACTATTTTTATAAATATTATTTTCATTAAAATTTTAATTAAATCCTAACCGAATTAGGATATTTCAAAACACAAAATTTTTTAATTAAATATTTTTATTCAATCCTAATCCTATTATGCAAATTAATTTTATAACTAATTTAGTTTAGGGTTTAAATTTTAAAATATAAAATCAATGCTTTATATATAGAGGGGTAGAATCGTAAGTTTATCACAAAATACATATTCTAGTAAAACATAAGTGGAAGGGGCAGAATTGTAATTTTTCTCAAAAACTAAAATGTAATAAGGCATAAGACATAGGAGTAAAATCTTAATTCTACCCCAAAACCATAAAAAGATAGCTATAGGGGCACAATTATAATTCTGCCCCTTATCTCCTTTTTGTTGGAGCCAACAGTGGACTCATTGGCCACAGCTAGCGATAGCACCCAAAGCTGCAGATAAGGTTGTCGTTGCATTACTTACAGCGTGAGGTAGTAATCCTACTTTACATTTGCCACCACCATGCCTAGTGGGAAAGCAGCCATAGTTGCTTCCCCCTCTGCTAACAGCGAGTGCTAGGAAATCTAACGCTTCTTTTGGTAGCACAGCAGCACCCCAATGTTATAAATAATATGGATATTAAATATTATATATCTATTTATTATTCTTGATTTGGACAACGTGTAGCAAGATCAAATTATAACACCACCTATAAAAAATAACTTAATGATCTGAAGTTTAAGAATTAATTACACAACTGTCAAGTTAGCCTTTTCATAGACACATGTGATCTCCTTATATGAAATTCTCATGCGTCAATTCAGTGTACATATCATCTAACAAGCATCGATATATTAGTTATGGGTATCCCTCATACCATAGTTTATGAAAACAACTCTTTTTTTCATAAAGAAAATAACATAATATATATCAGTTTCAATAAACCTAATTAATGTCTAGTTTTAATAGAGTATTGACTAGGAATATTCAAGAATAATTATTTGATGCAATAAGATTCTTATAATTAATTATAACAACTTTATAATTTTATTTGGAAAGCATTTTTGTCCAAAAAAACTTTATTTTTATTCTAGATTTATTAATTAAATATCTTATAAATATTAAAGATAAATAAATCTTTATTAATAAATTATATACATACTCACACACATGAAAAAAATGAATTTCACGTGTAATCAACTTATTCTCTACTGAGCATATATTCTAAACCGAAAGAACTTGACTTCATGTAGTGCCATACATGCTTGTCTTCGGGGAATCTAAAGTTTTGCATTATCTGAATAGCTTCGAGAGGAAAGAAGAGATGCTCAATCAACGTGGAATTCAAGTTTCCTGAAGATTAATCAAGAAGGGAAGCTATAATAGCATCGAGATCTAATATCCTCGGTGGAGACCAAGTTCGGAGGCCATCCTGCTCGGGAAGCCAGTTATCCTTTCATATCCTGACTGACGATCCATTACAAATACGTTATCGACTCCCTTTTTGAATCAAATTCCTCCAACGCCAGGTATAGTTAACATTACCCTTAATATCAGCTTCAAGAAAAGGTTGATTTGGAAAGTATTTCTTCTGCATAACCGTACAAACAAAACATGCACGATCATTTATCGTCCTCCGTCCTTATTTAGCAAGCGTTGCCGAAATAAATGCACGAAAACTTCGAAACCCCATGCCTCGTAATTACTTTGATTTGAACATTTCTGGCCATTTAGCCCAATGTATCCTTCCTTCCTCAACTTGCCGCCCCCACCAAAAATTTCCAACAACAGAATCTAATTCATCACACAGAACCTGGGGAAGGAGAAAGCAGCCCCACAGCTCTGATAAGAACTTCTTTTCCGGCAATGGATAACTTTTTCCTTCCAGCCTTTTAAGTTTCTCCAAAACCTTGTCTCTCGCCATGGAAAAACGAGTTTCTTGGACCTGCCAGTGAGAGTAGGAAGACCATGATATTTCTCGTGGTGATCAACTGCCTTAGCTCTTGCCCTTGATTGAATTGCTTGCTGAACCATTTTTGGAACATTTCAGCTAAAAGTGAGCTCCATCTTTTCGAGTTAACTTTCTGTCCAGATGCCTCCTCATAGATGCAAAGGATTTGGAGAATTCTGTTTGCTTCATACGGATTTGCTCTAGAAAATAGCGAACTGTCATCTGCAAAGAACAAGTGGGAGAAAGGTTATTCGCTTCTGTTGCAAATCATCTCGAAGTACTTTTGTCATCTGTTAGACTAATAACTATAATGCATTTAGCAATTTTTACTTGCAAAGGAAATATCAGAAACAAGGCTATCTATCTCTAAAATTGGATATAAATATACCAATTTTTTTTACAAGCTGCTATGTTAAAATTGGGTTTTACTTTGAATGAGTACTTTTAAAAATAAGAATACAAATAATACGTCAATAAATAAAAGGAAAAGAAAATAAATTAAGTAAGAAAGTAAAAGAATGCTTGTAAAAGAAATAAAGTAATACAAAAAAATAAAATAGATTGCATAAAATTGCAGAAAAAAATTATACATGTGGGGTTCACCATCATTTTCACCATTGAATGACCCATTTGTATTTATGATCAACTTTAGCTTTTTTTTTTCAATTTGGTTATGAACAATTAATGTTTTTACGAAATTGACATGTGAAACTTATTTTTAATATAAACAATGCTTTTTATATATATATTTCTTTTTATCAATCAAATCAGCCATCAATGATATGTCAAGTGATGTTATTAGTGCAAAAATATCTATCATACTCATAAGTGTATGACATATTAACCAATTAAACAATTTTCAAAGCAACATAATCTCTAAGGATTAGGTGTAACATTTAGAATTCAATGAATTATATGCCTAACCAATAATTAATGTTCAACCTTTATCTCCTCAATAAAATCCTTAGACTCCTTTTTAGTACAAATCATAAAATCTTTTAGAAAAGATATAAAAAACCTAATTTTTTATAGAAATGATGTCTTCAAGTTCTTATCCTTATCTTACAAATTGTATCCCCCTTATAGACTAGTGTATCCTAAACAATCCTCTAAAAAATATGGTAAAAAAACCCATATTCTATACAAAGAAAGAAATTATAAGGAAGAAAGAAAGATTTAGATGACAATTCTTTGTCTAAACATGTCATAGATGTTCCGTTTAACTCATGTCTCTAACCTTATATGATTATGAATGACTCATCTAAATCATATATATTAATTAAGTAGAACTCAATTTTATAACATTAAACATATTCGATTAATGATAACCTTTAGTGACTCAACAAGTTATCCATGAATAAAACTCTAGTTTTATGCATATAAAATTAGGAGACAGTTTTTCATATTCTCAACATGTATTTAATATTTTAATGAGGGGTTTAATAATTAAACATGTCTCATTCAAAACATGGCATAATAAATATATATTCCATACATAATAATTTATATATAAACATGTCTAAGCTAATTGGATGATTGTTGACACATCTAAGCTAATTCCCTCGAGTCATTAAAAGAAATTAAATGGTCAAATCCTAGGTAACTGCTGTAAATCTTTATAAATCCTTTGCAAACACCTCTGTTATAACTTTCATCGCCATTTCATTCTTCAGTTTGGATTGTAAAATAATTTTCTATCAAAATTTCTACATTTCTAAATTACATAACATTTATATAATTAATTAAGAAACCTCAAGTTATATTCTAGGGGAATTGGATGAGAAAAGAATATACAATCTAGAATAAAAATAAAGATAAGGCAGGACACGCAAGTCATATTTAATAAAAATTACAACTATTCAACTATCAAATATAAACACAATCACATTGGTCTTTGATATCTATAAACATCCATCATGCATTTAAACAATTTAATATCACGATAAATTGCATTCCATGCTTCAATTTCAATTATTGGCTTATGTGTTACTATAAAATAATATTTCTAACACTAAGAAATATTCTATCAAATCTAATCTGATAATTTCTCAAACAAAAAAAATTTTATTTAAAATAAATCCCATGATTTTTTTTCAAAATTTTTAAAAAATATTAATCACATTATAATTCTTATTAATATCCTAAACTATTTTAGGATTAATTAAATAAATTTTATGGATTAAAAAATTCTCATTATTTTATAAAAACCATTTTTCTACATGTTGTTTAATTAAACCATTTAATTAAATCCTAATCTTATTAGGATATGACAAAAATAAAAAAAAATTTGAATTAAACATTTTAATCCAATCATAATCTAATTAGGAAAATTAATTCTATAATTAATTTAATTTAGGATTTAAATTTTAATATAAAATCATTATTTTATATATGACGGGGTAAGTTTATAATTTCGACCCCAAGTATACTGACGAATAATTAAATATAAGTTGAGAGGGTAGAATTACCTAAAAACCCTAAACAAAGCTTAGAGGAAGAATTGTTTTAGTTAGTTCTATATTCCTTGCACATTATTATATATACTCACTTAGTAATACTTGGTATAATTATATAAGAGTTCTAATAATTTTAAATGATCTTTCTAACCATATAATATAATGATAATAGGTAAAAATATTAATATAACAATAAATAAATAACAAGTACAAATATTAAATCAAGGTGCCCATTCTATTACAATTCTCAAAAACTTACCCTTTATTTTTGTTCCTTTAGTGGGCTTAGTATTTTCAACAATTGTGATGGCTTATTTATCTTTTTATGTTTAAAAAAACATGAATTTTTAGATTTGGTGGGGGCAAATTTCATCTATTGTTTTTCAAGATTTAGACTTGGATCATAACACATATATCTAATCAGTATAATATAGTAAAACTTATGGCTTCTTTCAAACATAAAAGAAAAGGCAGACACAAATGTAAATATGATATATGAGTAAACAAGCTATTTGAAAATAAGTCGTGATTAGGGCGGATGCCTAAAATAAATGAAAAGCTCATGTAGTTATAAATATGCGTATAGAGGGATCATATGAAAGGGCTCCTTTTATTTTACTTTTAGATCTAATGAATTGCTTCAAAAGATTCATATTAGAATAGTGCAAGTTGATGAAAGCTCCTTTAAAAACTAGAAAACATAAAGTAAAATTCATTTTAGCTAATCCTCCACTTCTAATAAAATGCAATTAGATCTAGTATGAGGTGGTGATTAGAATATATATGGATAGAACTTATGGCGGGGTCTTGAAAACAAGTAATTTTTGTTGGGCCATTATATTTTTTTATGTTCATTGGGTTTTTTATTGATTGGAATTTTCCATTTATCTTGACATAAATTTTATATCTTTATTCCCGTCTCAGCAAATCATTTTTCTCCACAAGGGATTGTAATGTCTTTCCATAGGCTTATCCGTCTGTATAGTAGCTCTTATTTGTATTGCATAATTTCATGGAATATAGAAAGTGGTTATGATTGATTCAATAGAAAAGAAGGAATAATGTGTTTTTTTTCATTGGGGATTTCTAGGAAAAATCATCGCATCTTTCTCTGACTCTTTATGAAAGATATTTAGTCTATCAGAATAGAAGTTAAAAAGGGTTTTTAAGCTTGATGTGTCCTTTATATAGAAATTAGAGGGCCATTCCTTTGACTTGTACTAATGAGAGTTTGACTTCAAGAGAAATTGAGGAAAAAGTAGTAGAATTAACCTATTTTTTGCATGTACCAATTGAAATATTTTGAAATAAATTGAAGCACTTTTCTTAGCAAGAGGTAAAAAACCTTTTTTTTCTATAACATAATTTAACTAAAATTTATTCATAATACTAATGAACCAAAGAAGACGTATATTATATATACGAAAAACAAAAAAAAAATGAAACCTTTTTTTTCCACAAACTTTTTTTTTACCATATGTATATCCACAAAATTCAAGGAATAACCATTGACTCACAAATAAAAAAAGAAGGAATGGATTTGCGAGTTCAAAGCTTTCTATTCTAAACTCTAATATTATAATAGAACTTATGGTTGATAGAAATATTAGATCATATAGAGTTGACAAATGAAGTGGATTCATTAAAAAATCACAGATGAAAAAATGGAAAAAAAACATTTATTCCCCTTATATATCTTATATCTATAATATTTTTACCCTGGTGGGTCTCTTTTTCATATAATAAAAGTCTGGGATCTTGAATTATTAATTGGTAGAATACCAGGAACTCTGAAAGTTTTTAAATGATATTCAAGAAAAAAGTATTCTAGAAAAATTAATAGAATCTGAAGAACTCTTCCTGTTTGATGAAATGATAAAGGAATACCCCATAACACATCTATAAAATTTCCGTATTGGAATCAACAAAGAAAAGATCTAATTGATCAAGATGCACAACGCAGATCATATAGATACGATTTTGCACTTCTCGACAAATATAATTGTTTCATTATTCTAAATGGTTATTCCTTTTTAGTTAATTAAGGACTTTATATTCTTAATTCTTGGGTTCAATAATTCATATATAACTTAAGTGACATGATAAAAGTCCTTTCTATTCTTTTATTAACCTCACAATTGGGAACTAATGATTAGCTCTTTCTACAGGGATTTTAGATTTGCTCGTAATAATCAAATTATATACGTGCTTGTTTCCACCTTTCCAATCATTTTCGATACAATTTTTAAATATTGAATCTTTTATTATTTTAAATATGTATCTCCGTCACTTGTAGTGATTTATTATTCAATGAACGACTGAAAATGATCCACCAATTCAATTTGAATTTTTTTATTGTGTCCATAAGTAAAATAAGACATTCAAAATCTTACTTTTTTTATACCGTTATTTTTTCTATACATCCAAGAGATTTAGATTCCTCCTATATTTTAGTAAAATATTTTCAGTAACTAGTAGCATCATGAATAAGGAACTATCTTAGTGACCTTCCTAATTTTATAGTAGAAATTTTCTGGATTAACAAATAGACCATGCGAATTAGAAAGACTCTCTTAGATATAAAGGAAGAGATTACTTGCTCCATTTTCGTATCGCTCATGATATATATAATAACTTAGGCATACATTTCAAATATGTATCCTATTTTTGCATAGCAAAGGTATGAAAATCCACACGAAGCAATTGGTCATATTGTATGCGTGAATTGTCATTTAGCTAATAAGCACGTGGGTATTGAGGTTTCACAAACAATACTTCCTGATACTGTATTTGAAGTTGTTGTTTGAATTCCTTATAGTATGAAACTAAAACAAGTTCTTGCTAATGATAAAAAAAAAAAAAAATAGCTTTGAATGTAGGTTGTTCTTATTTACCTGAAGGGTTTGAATTAGCCTCTCTTGATTGTATTTCGCCAGAGATGAAAGAAAAGACATGTAATCTCTCTTTTCAAAGTTATTGCCCCGCTAAAAAAAATATTCTTGTGATAGGTCTCGTTCCTGATTTAAAAAAATGCTAAGAAGGATGCTCACTTCTTAAAATATCTCATATACATAGGCAGGAACAAGAGAATGGGTCTAATTTATCCTGACAGGATAAAGAGTAACAATACGGTTTATAATACTATAACAACGAGTATAATAAGCAAAATCATACTAAAAAAAAAAGAGGGGTATGAAATAACTATATCAGACGCGTCAAAGGGACGTCAAATGATTGATAGTATCCCTCAAGGACTAAAACTTCTTGTATAAAAAGGAGGATCAATCAAACTGGATCAACCATTAAGAAGTAATCCTAATATGGGCGGATTTGATCAATGAGATGCAAAAATAGTACTTTTAGACCCATTACGTATCAAAGGTCTTTTGTTCTTTTTAGCATCTGTTATTTTGACACAAATCTTTTTAGTTTTTAAAAAGAAACAGTTTGAAAAGGTTCAATTGTCCGAAATGAATATTTAGATTTTGAATTTATCAACATCAAGTTCTTATCTTTTCTTAATTTCTTAAAAAGAACAAAAATTTTGTTGGAAATTTTGTATGATAAAAAAATTTGTGAAAATACTTTTGTTTATTTTTTTATACCGAATTAGAGGAATTACTTGTACCCTTTTTCTATATTTAGTATGTATATTGATAAGAAGACTATTTTGACTTTATCCCCTCTTTTCCAATCTAAATTGGAGTGGTGTGATTATGTCACTATTCACAGATTTAGCTATGATACAATGTATTTGTAGCTTTTTTTCTACTCTAATAGAATCAAATTCAACTAAATACTAAGACTAAGCATAAAACAAGCGGAAAATAAAAGGTTATATGAGGGAAACAAAATATTATAGGGGATATTCTTCTATGTGTCTTTTTAGTCTTCAACACAAGCAAAAGAACTTTTCACCCCCCTTACTTAAGTCGAAATAATAATGATTCTTAATAACATTCATCTAAGATTCCTACTCTTCATATTTTTTTCCAAGTTTATCATAACCTTCCTTTCGTTTTTATATGTATAACTTATACATTTAAATTTTATTTTTTTAAATAAAAAGGTAACAAAAAAGAAAGGAAATGTTTTTCGAGAAAATGGTTCTTCAATGAACATATTTTTTTTTTTAGATATTAAAATAAATGAAATAATAAAGAGAGTAAGGTTCAATTAGTATAGAAAAATTGGCATAATATCGAATCGACATAAAACAATAAGTGTGTGTGTGTGATCTGGGAAAAGAAAATTAAGCAATTCCTTCTTTTTCCTAACAGTATTGATAAATAAGATACTATTAAGCAAAAAAAAAATATGAAATTACTTTTTTACAAGCACCACCTGAAAAAAAAATATAAGAATGCAATCCATAAAATGGAATTCATTTTGTCATTTATATGAATAAAGTATTATGATTATTAAAAACTTAGCAATGCCCTTTTTCTTGTCTGATTCGACAAGGATGCCATTGAGTTTTTATGCTTTCATGTTTACATCTCAGTTCATCCTGTTACTATAGGGATGAACCCAAGCCAGAATAGGAGCCATAAAAGAAAATACTTATTAAACCAATCATAGGAATACCAGTTACAATACCTGTTATTCAAAGAGAAATCATTTAAGTAGTATTGGTTATTTACCCCACTTTCCTTCACATTTAATCAAGTGGTTCCGCTAGAAACATGAAAAATCATAGATAACTATGTGATGATATCTTTTCAACTATATAAGAGAATTTTTGCTCTTATTTATTATTCTAATACTCTCCTTTTCTTTTCTTTTTTCTTTTTTAATTATTAATTAAATATGAATTAAAGAAATAATTAGAAAATAAAATAGCAAGTACAAAAATGAGTAATAACTCCCATTAGAGACTAGGACAATACAATTCAACATTTTGTTTGTTTGGGTTTGATTGTGTCATAATTAATTCAGATTAGGTTGATCGTTTGATGAACTACATTGTTGATATTGACCCCAAAAAAGAAACGGTAGGTACAACTAGTTCATGAATAACAAGCTATCGCACTATAAAAATTAGAAATGTTCGATCTATAGTCATTAGGCCCTCCTAACCTAAAAATATCTATTAAATTCATCAAGTTGTTCTAAAGGATCAAAAGAACTAGTTATTAAAGGAATTCCTTGTCAACTCTATGTAAAATGTTCATTTGAATGAGGGCTTCCAAATACACCATAAGCTAAACCTATGTTAACGAATAACCAACCTGCAATGAATAGGAAATGTATAGTAATGCTATGAATGATCCAATAATGAATTCTGGAAATAATATCAACAAAAGAATGTTTTATTGTGCTTCCAGACATGTGAGCTCCACTTATTATTGTATAGTCTAAAAGGGATCGATTTTGTAAAAAAGAAGATTAGTGAGTGAAAATTAACTGAAATTCAATTTTTATGAGATTGTCAATATCATACCGAGGGTTTCGATGGTGGCATCACTGTTGGTGGTTGTTGCAACCATCTAAAACATTTTTTAAAACTCAATGGTGGCTTCCAACCAAATGTAAAAAATTCAGCATGATCTGGCCGGAATAGTAGCTAGTATCTTCTTAAAAAAAATCATGAGATAAGAAATTACTTTTGGGAAAAACATATTTTGCAAATAAAATCAATTCACAATTAACACAAATACCAATTGAAACAAGCAATCAACAACCATTATTGTTTAACAAGGGCTCCGCTACCACTGTTGGGTTCTTGAATTTCATAAGTGCAGCAGAAATAATAGAACAAAATTATTTGGGAGTCCCAAGGATCCCATTAGACAAATTTAGAATTGTTTAATGATTTATTACTTGTAGATCTGATCTTCTTCGACTTTAAATGATTCTTTAAAGCTTGGATTGTTGCAAACCACAAGTCGTTCAATTATCCAGTTTCTAATAGTAATCCACACGAACCACCAGCGAGAGATTTTCTAAATCCCTGTTTAGAAGAGAGGAGCCTAAAGTGTTTGCTCTCTAGTCTATGACTTATGTAGTTTTTCTGTCTAACAGACAACCATACAAAAATAAGAGGCACAACTTACTATTTATAGTGAAATCTAAAAAACCTTATAAATTAGAAAAATATCAATTTGCCCCTTAAATAATATCCATATATTATTTCAGAAAAGTTTTAGAAATTAACTCAATCAAGTCCTTACTTGATTTTTCTAGGTCTAAAAATATAATTCTTGTTTTAATTATATTTTAGTCTTTAATTTCTAAAATATATTTTAATCAAGTCATACTTAATTAAATCATTCCAATTGAATTTCTAACTAATGATTCTTAATGTATGTGACACCTTAGATTTCTACTATATTGGCTAAAATATAAATTTTAATTTTAATTTTAATTAAATAAATTAAATAAATTAAACAATTAATTTATATCTGAAGATCTAGGGCATCATCTAGCAATATGTCATGATCCCTTAAATATTAGAAAGTCATTAATGGTTTGACTTAACCTTTTAATAACCGATTTTTTAGTGTAATTAAAGCATATAGTATGTTTGTCATGTTAAATCATGTTTATTTTTTACATAATAGTCATTGATAGTTTGAATAAGATTTGAAATTCTTTTCAAATCTCATTTCATCTTGGTTAATGATTTCTCAATTAATACTATTTAAGATTAGATAAAATATTTTTTCTAATTCATATAAGATAATAAATCCTTTTCTTAATCACTCAAATATTTTCATATAATTCATGTTATACCTAATGTCTGCTCCTTTGTTACCTCGATTAAGATAACATGTAACAGGATCAAAACATAACATTTTCTATATAAGATAACTTAGTGATCTCAAGTTTAAGGATCATTTATAAAATCATCACGTGAGTCTTTTCATAAACTTAGGTGATCTTTTCATATGGAATTCTTTTACGAGTCAATTTAATATACATTTCTTATGACAAACGCCTACATATTAGCTCTAGGTATCCCTTATATTTCAACTTGTGAGAATAATTGCTACATTTCATAAAAAAAAAAAAAAAAAACATAATATGTATCGGTCTCTACGGCTCTAATGAATATCTAATATTTAAAAGAGCATCGACCAGAAACATTTTAGGAACAATGCTTTATAAGAATCTCATAATTATAACAACTTTATAATTTGCTTTGAAAAATTTTATGTTTCAAGAACTTTATCTTTCATTTAGATTCATAAATCAAATATTAACTTCATTTATCTAATATTATGTAAGTATTAAAAATAAATTAAATTTTTATTAATAATAAATAAATATTTATATAAATATAATAATATCATAAATAACCTCGTAACAAACTAAACTAGCGCTTGCAACACTAAAAAAATATTTTCATGTCACGAGCGAACATGTTCTTATCAACATGTGCATGAATGAGTTAAAGAAAAAGTACCCGTGGGAGTAAAATGATGGTCCATTGTTGACTGGTCTTGGAAGGAGATGTGAATCAAGAAAGTGGGACCTCTAATCAAGAAGGTGGGACCTCTAATCAAGAAGGTGGCTGAGGATTAAGACGTAGACCCCTCAGAAAGAAAGATCCTTTTGTACTCTATTTTTTCTTATGTCTGTTTCAATTCAGGGACGGTATGCACACGTGTTTAAAGGCCAGCCTCCAGTCCAATAGTCTGGTTACGTGTTACGCGTGGAACCCCCCTCCATCTTTATCTTCTATTACGTGTCCTTCTCTTATTCATAAGTTTCATGGTCGGTCAATTATCACTCGAGTTAATTTACTGTGTAACCCTTCTTACTTTAGTTACCACGAGATCTCTTCATCTCTCGTCACATCACTAAAACATTGTGGCGGGAAGCACCTTTATTTTTTTTAATTTCATATTTTTTTCTTTTCATGCTTTTAAAAATAATTACATAGGTTTTCTTTTAATAACCAAGTAAACTAAACTATATTATATTAGAGTAATTTTATTACAGTTTAATTTTAAATTTGAAATAGATAAAAAAATCAATTCATCAGGGTTTTTTTTTTAATTACATTATTTTCTTTCTAAATTTTATTTTTAAAATTTTTTACTTAATAATTGGATTGTCAATTTAACTAGATTAAATTAGAATAATTCTTATACAATTTAATTTAAAATCAGAGTTAAATAAAAATTTCGGTTAAAATAATTTTTTTATTTTTTTTTTATTTTTTAAAATTTTTTTATCGATTGATCATGTTACTTTTAAACTGACCAAGTCAAGTAGATTATAATAAAATAGTTCTTAAATAATTTTATTTTAAATTCAAACTAGATAAAAAAAAAATTCAGTGATTTTAAAATTAATTTTTTAAATTACATTTAATAATAATATTAAATAATTAATTAGTATCTAATCTATTTTTTTATTTATTAAAATTTTTCTGGATCCCAATCGTTGAGTACGTTGAGTTGGCCTAAAGTTATGGTCAAATTTCACCATCTCTAAAGATTTTTTACAGTTGAAATTTATAAGGAACTGTATTATTTTGTGCCCAAAATTTTATTTAAATATAACAAATGACACTGTTTCGTTTTTAATATTTTGAGTAACATATCATGTGATAATATCAACCTAAAAATATAAATTATTATGTGAAATTTTAAAAATAATTTGTATATTAAATCTTTAACAATTATTACGTACTAATATATCACGGTTTTGTTTCTTTGCTTTTTTGGTTTTTTTCCATACTATCATATATATCACTTTGATAATAGTCATAATTCACAGAAATTTTCGAAACCCATATGAGCATGTCTTGGTTTCATCCTCAATTTGAATTATAGCCATGTCCCAATCTCAAAATTCTATGCAATAATGTTGAAATATCTTCACAACTCATTTAACAAAATAAAACCTAGAAAAAAAATCAATATGACAAATAAAAAAACCAACATAATAAAAACTTAAAAAAGCAATCTTGAGATAATTCAAAATAAAAATTAAATAAAAAAAAAGTAATATATCAATATCTTTGTGTCGTGTGATAACTATATAAAAAAACGATAATGAGTCATTTTAAAGGGAAGAACTTATTTTTTGTGGATAATGGATTGATTTGTTGTTTCCTTCATTCAAGTTATATTATATAAGAGCATTTTAGTTTTTTAATCAAAAATTAAATCTTGTGTTTACAGTATATAAAATATAATTTCTAAAACTACATAAAGAAAGTGTAATTGCATGCAAACCTTGGGAGAGCCAAAGTAATTTTCTCTGAGCTATATTTTTTTTTCTATTTTTTATGTAATTTATGTGAAATCTTATGGATTAATGTTTATTAAATTTGTGTTTAAGAGAAAAGAAAGGTTCAATTTGTTTATTAATCTTTCATCGCCTTGACATTTCATATTTGAAAGCTTTCCCTTTGAGTTTTTTTATGTTAATATATTTATTTACATAATAATGAGTCAATGGATAAGATTTTTCATAAAAGATATAACTGTAGGTTTTTTATGATATTTAAGCCAAATTTCAGTTATATTATCATAATTATTGGTTGAGATTCATTGAAGAAATCGTTGATATTATAAATAATTGTGCTATTGATCATTGCTAATCAACTAATTAATCATCAATCTTCTAATTAATTAAGCTCTATATTTTTTGTTTTTTCCTTTCATTAAAGAATTTTTTCATTTCAATAAAGAAAACCTATAACTGGAAATTAAATCTTGAACAAGTACAGTAACATCCTTGTAAAATCGAATAAAATATTAGCGTTTTAAGATTTTAAACCTTATAAAAAGTGTGTATGTTTATATATATATATATATATATATATATATATATATATATATATATATATATATATATATATAGCATCATACTAGAAAAATAATAGGTAAAGAGGAAGAGGAATTGAAAGAAAGATAGATAAATAAAGTCGTAAATAAAGGCAAATAATGAAAAAATAAATAAATTGAATTGAAGAACATAAATTGCATATATGAGGTTGATTATCTTTTCTCACTACTGGATGACTTATTTATATCAGTATAATGTTTGAATTTTATCTAAACATTTAATTTTAATAATATATAGATAATCTATATTAAATAAAGAGACACATTAAATCATAACACAAACTAAACTTCTTCTTTACTTAGAATCACAAGAATTTTATCTAAGCTGAACCACTTGGTCATTTTAACTTATAAAGACTCTCAATTTGAGTAAGATTAAATTATTTTAATCATTCGCTTTAAATCAAACTCTTGTGATCCATGGCTTTGCTTTTGTTGATCATGACTCTTAGTCACCAAGCTAATTGTTTTTGGTACCCTTCATTGATTAGAACTTTTTAAGTTTAGTTAATTATTGTTCATGACTTATTTTGGCTTTTTTTTTTCTATTTAAACATGAACAATTACTATTGTCATTTGTTGGGCATATAAATATTTGTTTTTTATATAAACAATTTCCTCTCATATATTTTTATATTTTAATAAAGGAATATTCCTCATTTTACTAGTACTAAAATTGATCGATATAATCAACTACCAATGACATGACAAAATTTTGGTCATACACACATAGATAAAAACATATTTTTGTATTTTTTTATAAGAACTTTTTTTTTTCTAGAAATTTAAAGAAAAGCAAGTTATTTAATATCAAGTCAATATCTTATAATGTAAGTTTATAATCTAAATATTAAATGAAAATGTTGGAAAACACACGAGAAACCCATAAATAAATTTAAAATGGTCTTTGATTATTTTTTTTTCAGAATTTTTAGGAATTATTTAAGATTTGTGTAACAAAAGCATAAAAACATAAAGAAAAAATAAACATTGGTGGAAAATTAATAGAACATGTTTACCAAACACGTCCTTAACTAAAAATCAGAAGCTTAAAAAATACTTTAAAACAGGGTTTGAAAAACATATCTTAAAAATAAAATATTATATATTTTTTTTTGATAAAAATTAAACATGCAAAAAACAATCTTAAGCTAATAAACACAACACAATCATATGGATGGGCTTTCTTACACCAAAATTGATCATAAGTTTTTTTCACGTATTATAGGATGATAGTAAACCCGGAACAAGAATTTTTTGTCAATTTAAAATACAACATGAAATTCTTCACACGTAAATATGATTAATTGGGTTTATGGTTAGATAACTAAGTTAAACTTAAAAGTACATGACTTCACTATTACTAATTGTGTGGTGTTTTAAAAGTATTTTCTAATTAAAAATATATTAAAATAATATTTTTTAAAAAATAATTTTTAATTTTTTTAATATTAACACATTAATACAATTAAAAATATAATTTATTTTTAAAAGTATTTTTTAATTAAAAATATATTGAAATAATATTTTTTAAATTTGTTTTAATATTAACATAAATACAGTTTAAAACCACATAAAAATAAGAATTTAATATTTTTTTTAAAAAATGATTTAATAAGTATTTTAAAAAAGAATTCAACCACCAGACAAAAATATCATGCCAAATCAACTTTTACAATGAGACAGAATTCTTTAATCAAATTAATATATACAAACATGAATTAAAAAGTGTGAGTACAAGTTGATTTGATTTGATGTCAAGAATGAAACAAGAAAATAATATGAATATTACGATTAGTTATTAGGCGATCGATGTGAATTGTGAAGTAACGATTGAGAAAGATCCTACGAAGATTCTCTGAAGAAGTGATCATGGAGAACGATGGGGACATTCGAAGGTCCCCTTTTTTCTCTATAGTCAACAGATCAGACTTTGACCGCGTTGGATTTTACAATATCTGAGTTTATTTATTATTATTATTTAATTATGAATATTAAAACTAATTGACATCCATCTTAACTAATTTTTCAAAATAATAAAATTAACAATCAAATAAGTTTTAATAATCCTAAAATTTATAATATTCATTCTAATAAATTTTAAAAAAAAAACTTAAAATTTTATCATTTAGGCTATATTCTCGTAATTAATATCTGAGTTTAATTTCATGCCACGTTGTGTACTTGGTAAATGCTGTTGACGAGGAACAGAAGTCTTATGCTTGGTTCCATAAGTCAAAAAGGATTTGATCTCGAAAATCAACGACTTTACTGTCATGCCCCTCTCCTGTGACAGTCTCGTTTCTTTTCTTCGGAACCAGGAATTTAACATACGAGTCCAAATTTTAACAGATTTCTCTAGAAATAGTTAGATAACAGTTAGAGGTAAGTTTTAACCGACTGAAGAAAAGAGTCAATGTTGCAAGTAAACAACATATCACGATGGAATATTTATAAATATTTTTTTATAAAAAAACCTAATGGCTTTTATTTCTTTATAAAATACTTTATTAATTTTTAATTTCACCATTCAATTTAAATTAATAATATTAATTTTTTTTATTTAGTAATTTTTTTTATTCTTTTTGAAAAAGTTATTATCTTTGTCATTTTTATTCTTTAATAAAATTTTTTTTTTTTCTTAAGATGTATTTAAAATTAAGCAGTAGTAGTTTAAAGTATTTTTGGTTTAAAAATGTATTAAAATAAAATTTTTATTTTTTAAAAATTATTTTTATTATCAATACATTCAAAAAATTTAAAAACATAAAAAATATATATTTTAAATAAAAAAATTAAAATAAAAGAAAATGCTGTGGATACACTCTAATATTAAAGAAATTGAGGATAGGATCGACAGTCCAAATATTTAGTATTATAAGATCAATAACACCGGGATATTGATGCATCAGAGTCTTGTCGATTGTTTGGATATTGTTCGGCAATTTGATCCACCGGCCAATTTAACCGATGATATCTAGTGAAGAACTTTTGTGACGTGCAAGCATAATGTGTGAACATGGTAAAGGATTCGTGGGTCTGGAATTGGATAAGATTTTAAATCAAATCTTACCAAGTCCATGAAAAACTGCTGAGGACGATTCTTAATTAATTATATTCTTGTTGTAATTATAATTGTGGTTGTTTTTTAAAATGTGTTTTATTTAAAAATATATTAAAATAATGTATTTTTTTATTTTTTTAATATCAAAATAATTTGAAAATATTAAAAATATATTAATTTAAAATAAATAAATAAATAAAATTATTTATTTTAAAATATTTTTAAAATAAAAAACAAACAAAATTTTAATAAAATCACTGTTGCAAAAAAAAAGAAGAAGATGCAAATAAGATTTTGGCTTTAGACGATACGATGACAACTAGGGAAAGTTGTCGAAAGGAGAGAGCCGACATGCGCAAAGTTAAGCTCCTTTCAGACAAGGATATATTTTTCAGATTAGGATAAACTCTGCTAAAGCCTCCTCGTCCAACACATTTTAAATGTTTTAAATCTCATGAAAATTCCTTTTTATCCCATAAAAGGTGACCATTGTCGATGTAGATATATTCCCATTCATCCACTACAAGTGTCAATGTTTTTGTTTGGATTTTTGTGTTTTTCAAGGTTGACCGTTCGTATTTTAAGGATTTGTTTTGGTATGTCCAGATGATTTTATTAAATTTGTTATGTCCTTAGTCCGTGGTTAAGTTTTCATTGGATACTTTATTATTATGTATTATCATGATTGAGCATAAACTGTAAAAAAAAAAAAAAAAGATGCTATTTTCCGACTTTCAAAAATTAAATCCAAGGTGATTTCACTGTTTATATGAATATTAAAGTAGTTAAATATTTTTTTATTTTTTTAAAAATTTCAATGGAATCCTTTTATAATCTAATTATATAAAATTAGATTTCAAATTATCATAAAAATACAAAATTAAAAGAAAAAGAACTAAGATATAAAACATTGAAAAAATACATAGTTAATCTCGAATTTACTACAATTTCTATTTTGATCTCCAAATTTATTTTGCTTGATTTTCAGCTCTTATTTTGAAAAAAAAAAAGAAGAAAAACTCACTTTAAACAACTAAAAGAAAAAGTTGTTGGTTGAACCACTTTTTAGTGAGGAAACTCGTTGTTTTTGGTGTCAATATATTTCATTTAATAAATAAGGTTTGATGATGGTGGTGTTGAATATTTATCTTACCTGAAAAGGTAAATCTAGCTTAGTTTGGAGATTTTTTATTCTATTATTTTTTGTTTTATTGTATGATTATAAGGTTTTTTAGGGTTATTATGTGGTTTAGAAAAAATTATATAGTGTTTATTAAGATTTTTTTTAATTAAAATTAGATGAAAATTGGATTCAAAAACCCCTAGCCTCTTTTTTTCAATCACGACAATGGTGATTGGATTCCGGCTAGAGCTTAATAGGTAACGTGTCATTTTTTTTTTAAATAACGATGCCTCTAAAAAGAAATTTAGTATAGTCTAAACAAATGGGCCTGCCTCAAATCTAGTGTTTGGTCATTTTTTTTTTCTTTCAATGCACACTATTACATCAAGTTCGCACACCTAAGGTCTTTTGATTTTTTATTTTCATATAGTTTTATTTTTTAAATTAGGTTATTTATTTTTTACTTTCACCATTTAATATTTGATTAATTTTGAATTAATTTTTATATTTTGTTGTCATATAATTAAATTAAAAAAATATTATTAGTAGAGACTATGATTTAGATTATGGATTTGATAATTTAACCCGGATCAACCTAATATTTCTTCATCTCAATAGTTTAAAAAAAATCATCTTGAGATATTTATTTAAAATCTAACTATATTTTTATTAATTTCTAAGTTGTCTTTAAACCTGCGTATTTAGAAATGTTTTTTATATAACTTATTTTTTTTTTTGATAATTTTTTTTGTTTATAAACCTATTAAGTTAACTAGATCATGTTAAGACAACTTATATATATTCATATTTGAAATGCGGATTAAACAAGAAATTAAACAAGAAATTAAATTGGGAGTTTTCAAGTTTGATATACCGGAATCAGTTTAATGAAATGTCAAAAAGTTCCTTCTCCAATCTACAGTGAAATGCCGGAAATTATGCAGTGATATATATATATATATGAAAAAGGGAGAATATTATAGATAAATGCAATTAAGTATGCACGGAGACACTGAAAACAATTATAAGGAAAATGAATTGATCAGCTATTTTTTTGTGATTTTTTATGTCGTTCAAAACATGCATAATGATTTTTTTGACCCGACTTTACTATTAGTCTCACATGGAATGGAATCAAATCCGGAGAAATTATGTAATATTTTTTTTATTAGTATAAATATCCGAACCAACTTCCAAGCTATACATACATCTCAAGTTGAATCAAAATTCTATTTGAAGTTGATATTTATTTAAGATTATTTCTCGGTGCATGTAATATAGCATGGCTTCTCAGTTTAGCCATTCTAGATTAATTATAGCATGGGTCGGGGGCTGCTCATGAGCCTGGTGATTTGTAGCCAGGGATGGGCTTGAAGGACTCGACCCAGTTGATTTCCCACGTTATTTAAGATTAATGATTCACGCAGTTGAAAAGTTAATTATTGGTTTTTTTAGTGGGTAATAGTTGTTTTTTAATATATTAAAATTATTTTTTTTTAATTTTTAAAAATTATTTTTAATATCAGCATATCAAAATAATCTAAAAATACTATAAAATAAATATTAATTTAAAGTAAAGAAAAAAATAAAAAATATTTTTAAAATATAAAAACTAAAAAGATTGAAGTGTTACTGATGCAAAGATTCACAATAAATAGTTGTCGGTCTGGAGTCTACTTGAACTTGCTTTGATTTCTTTAAGAATTGAGACCACCACAAATTTCATGATGGGGCTTCTCTTCAATTGTTTTTGCTTTTATTTTTATTTCTATCTATCTATCTATTCATTCCTTTTCTTCTCCTTTATTCAATTTAATATTTCTTTTATTTCCACACCATTAGCCATGCCTCAAAAGGTCTTGTTTTGATTATTTGATTCATTGAACTTACGTTAATTTAGACTCACTTCGTAACAAATTCATGGAAAAAGATTTTGAGATAGAAAAAACTAAAACTAAAACTTAAATTAAATCCAAATATATTAGGAAAATGCGAATAACTTAAAGAGAGAAAGGGAAGAGAAAAGCACTAATTGATAAATGATTTATGCTAGAGTTAATTATAACTTAGTCCCTATTTCTTAGCAAAAATAGTAAACTAGTCCTCTTTTTTTAATAAAATATTATTCAATCCCTATGCTCTTATATTCATATATAATTTACTCTTTTTTGTCCATTCCATATTCTTTTTCATTTTATTTTGATTTTTTTAATACAAAAGGTTAAAAACAAGTAGACGTGATGGAAAGTTTGAGATAAAAGAAAAATATTTTTGAAATAAATTAATATTAAATTAAGCATGACAATACTAGTTAAGAGATTGTTTATTTAATTTTAATATTACAGGTATTAGTTTTTTTTTTTTTAACCTGCAAGGATTAAATTATAATCAACTCTTTAGTTTAAGATGTTTTTAAGCTCGCCTATTAATGTCTCAAAAATTATAGATAGGTAACCCTTCTATGATGCAGAATTATTGGTTAAGGAGCATAGAATATAGTTTTTTCCACACAAATAATGGCAAGTAAAATAGCACTATGCAGACAAAACATAAAGTTACAGTCAAAGAACCATGCGAAAACAAAATTGCTATATTTGTAGCGGTCAGTCCTGTTACTTGATCTCATCTAGGGATATTGTGATTGGTTATCTTTTTGTCGATTAAAACATATTACAATTGATTATTATTTTGCTCATGAATTCAATGGTAACTTAAAAGTCACCTGTTTATCTCAATTAGATAAGTTATAAGATTTAATTTTTATTATTATCTAATATATTCTATCAAGTAAAAACTTTATAAATTTAAAAATTATACAGACTCATATTATTTTGTATTTGATTTTTATCAAATAAATAGAGTGATGATATTCGAACTTGTAACCACTTGATTATTAAAATTTTAATATCATATTAAAAAATAATCTCAATCTAATAATTTAAATTATTAAATTTTAATATTTAATTTATATTATTCTCTTGCTATTATAAGCTTTAAACTACCACAATAGGGTAGGGCCACCAACAGTTTAAGAAAATCTCCGCCCAGACATGGCTGAAGGAGTAAGGGGGAACAAACCAAAACCAAAAGACAAGCTATGAACGGCAGCGTAACTCTTGCTCCAATAGCTTCCCAGAGACAGGATCCATCCCCAGAGAAAAGCCACTGAAAACAAGATGACCTTAGTGGCAGCTAAATAAAATAATATGATTTATTTGTCCAATCTTCATCAACCGGCCACCTGCCAAAATGTAACAGCTTTTTGCCTTTTTATTTTCAATAGTTAAATTAATAACTTGTTTTTAAATGTTGCTATAGTTATTTTTTAAATAATTTTTTATATTAAAATATATATTAATAATATTTTTTTATTTTTTAAAAATTATTTTTGATATTAACACATCAAAATAATTTGAAAACATTAAAAACATATTAATTTAAAGTTAAAAAAAATTAATTTTTTTTTAAAAACATTTTTAAAATATAAAAATAAACAGGCCTAATTGTATGTTTTGAAGACATAAAAAAAATTACTCTCTAATATTGATTTTCTTCATATTTTTTATCATGGCCTTTTCTTTTTAATATAATATTAGTACATGGCAATGAATAACTCTCGTGTCTTTCAAGGAACATGTGTAGGGTTGTTAGGCTACCATCAAATATTACTTTTATTAGTGGTGTTGAAATCGTCATGGTGCCCCCGTACTAAATGGAATTCAATATTTATTGAATTGAGAACTTGCTTCAAATTTTTTTGTTGATTTTAAAGATGAACTTGTTATCTCAGATCTTTTATTTATTGTTTTTTGTTGGGATTTTTTGGTTAGTTTTTTAAATTGATATTATTTTTCTGATTTTATTCTCTAATATTTAAAATAATTTTTTAAATAATTTATAAGATTATAATTCTTTTTCTATTTCACCCCTTTATTTTTTTATTTTTCAAATTTTTTTCTCATTAATTTGACTTCAAATCGTCATGGTGCCCCCTCTCTATTTCACCCCTTTTTTAAAATAATTCATTTTTTTATTTTTCAAATCCTAACTACTAAATAACCTAAGACAAGCAATGAAAGTATAACCTGATAAGCAACTTTGAGAATTAAAGAGATCGATAAAATTAAACAATACAAGCACAAACATTTACATTTAATAGTTGAATATTCTTTCAAGCACAAGTATTTACATTTCATAGTTAAATGTTCTTTCTAAGATTTAATAATTTATAATAGAACAAATAATTAAAACTTAGTTGCTTAACAACGAAAAAAATAATTATATATTTGATATTATCAACAGATTGCGATGAATAATATACTAGTAGACTTTTTAGTGATTAAATGAGATAATTATGAAAATATACACAAAATAATATCCATTATTCAAAATAAAAATTGAAAAATAAAAATAAATTAGATCTCATAATCTTATTAATTCCAAGATTTTTGTCTTCTTTAACTAATTATAAAAATTCAGCTATGTAAGACCATGATGAAAACCTAAAATAATTGTTAAGGAAAAAAGGAGAAAGAGATGTCCCTAGTTTGTTGATTTTCTTCATTTTTAAAGTTTATTCCCCATATTAGAAGGCCTTCAAATATCTAAAAATATTCTAAATATTATCCGTAAATAATAACAGCCAAACTTGACTAAGTAATGAAAATATTAAAAAATAAAGTAGTGTCCTAATATAACTAGGAAAGTGTTATTTTCAGTTGGAATTTATGCACCAAACTTGGAAGCTTTTGGAAATAAATCACATCAAGTCTATGTAGTAGATTTGCAAGCCAACAAATATTCCAACACGTTGGCAATACAAGGACATTGACTTCATGCCTAATTTCAACCTCAATGCAATCAATATTTCTCAAAACTCAAAATATGAAAGTTGTATAACTTTTTCTTACTGTTTTATAGCATTTTGAATCATCTAAATCTAAGCTCAAATGAGTTTGTTATGTTTAGATTATGAGTGTTTGGTATTGTGGTAGCTGTTGTGGTTGTGGTTTGAAAAAAATTGTTTTATAAAAAGTACTTTTAATTGAGGTTGGTTTGAAAAAATAGGTGTTTGGTTAAAACTGTGGTTAAAATTGAGGTTGAAGAAAAAGTAGTTTTAATGTGTTTGGTTAAAAATGCTTTTGAAATTTAGGTTATAAAATAATTTTAAAATATATATATATTAATATTGATGGTTTTTAATTTAAATATTATGGATTTAACTATTGTTATTACATCATAAAATAAATCACACTTTATATAAAATATTTTTTATTATTCCATTAAATTATCTACAATTCTATCACATATGAAATTGAGATTGCAGTCAAATTCTATAAATGCAGTGTCGTCAAGTGATCTCCATCTAATTTATATAGTCATTAAATAATATTTAACACTAGTTTTTTTGAATAAAACACAATTAAAAAAAAAAATTATTTTTTTGGATCGAACCTCATTCAATGTATTTTTAGCTTTGAACTGGACCAATTCGGCCGGATTAATTTTACTATTAATAGAAAAAAATGGGTGAAAAGTGGAGCATGGCTCCACTGTTAGAAAAAAAGGTCTTCTAACAGTGGAGCCATGCTTCACTGTTCATGTGAACAGTGGAGCATAGCTCCACTGTTTAGAAGAAAATGTCTTCTAACAGTGGAGCCATGCTCCGCTGTTCATCCATTTTTCCATTTCAAGAAGCAGCCGAGAGCTGCTTCTTGAGACCTGTGGTTGCACCACAGTTAATGGTGGGGTCCACCATTGAAAAACTGTGGTGCAAAGTTTACCAAACAGAAAAATTTGTGGCTGTGGGTGAACCTCACCCGCAGCCACAATATCAAACACCAACTATAAAGTGATGTTAAAATTGTCCAAAATAGCCTAACGAGTGTCATTTTTCAGTTATTGGCTTTATTTTCATCATAAATTAAAGTAGAAGAATAATGAGTATAAAAGACTAAAAATAAAGGGAGAAAAAAATATGACATTTTGTATTTTGATCACCCTTGCTAGCACTTTCTTTGTTATTTAGAAGATTAGTTCGTTTTTTTAATTCTTATTTTTCATCATTTGATTTTTTTTCTTTGCTCTTGCTTAGACTGTGTTGGTATAATGAGTTGATTTTGGCTTATAAAACACTATTTTCTTACACCACTTATAATGTCATCCATAAATCCCATAAACTCTTGGTTTATAAAAACATTTAAATTCAAGGGACCAAATTTAACCATACAAAATTTTTAGAGAGTAAATTTGCAAAAAAATATAGAGATCATAAAAGCCAATTTTATGTAAGTTAGTGAAGAAAAAAAGCCAATTTTTTATAAGTTATTGATTCAATATTGTAATAATAATAATAAAAAAGAATGTAGTTGAGTAGTAATAGAAATTTAAACGGTGTGGTTAAAACAGTGTACATATATGCATTGTTAACCCTCTCACTTTTTATTTTAGATACACTTTTCAAAATTTTATTTTATTTTTTAAGTTGATCCTCAAACTTTTTTTTTTATACAATTCCATTATGTTTTGGTCAAATTCAAGTGCAATTGAATCAAATTTGTTTATTAAAGACAAAATTGAAAGGCAAGAGACTAGAATAGAAAAAGGCGCCACAAATAGGTGATGAGTTTACTGCTCACACAAAAAAGTTTAATTTAGTCTTTAAAATTTACAAATTATACAAATTCAGCCCCTCAATATTTTCTCAATTTAATTTTGGTATAAAATTTTAATTTTATTAATTTTTAATCCTTAGTTTGAGAGAGAAATCCCTTAATTTCAACGGTAGAGAGAGAAAATTATTGTCGGCACCAATTCAGGCTACCAAACACAATCAATTTTTGTGTTAAATAATTTCATTTGATGAGAGAAATTCAACTTAGATTTTTTTTATTTTTACCTTGAAAATGCCTTAAAAAAAGATATGAGCTTAGGAAACTTTTTAGTTTCAGGTTAATTTCAGGTTTTGGGGTGGTTTTTTTGGGTTTTTTAGGTCATAAATGGATTTATTAAGGTTTCTAGGATGTGTTTTTTAGATGCCTTGGGTTAAAAATAAATTAAAAAATAAATTTTTGGGTAAAAAACCATTCAAGTTTGATTTTTTAGTCTTTATAATGGCCAAAATCTAGGCTAAGTCAGACGACATGTCATTTGCTTTAACAAATGATACAATATTTGACTTTTATTTTTTTAAAAAAATAAATTTGAATAAGTAACATGTTATCCATTCAAATTACATCTTTAAAAAAATAAGCAAAAAAACATTGGGACAAACAACATGTTGTTTATTCAAATTACATCTTAAAAAAAAATAGACTTGCACTTGACCCTCCAAAATAGGTCAAAAGTTAGCTTGACTTACCAGACTTAGTGAGGCCTAACCTCTCTCTCTTTTTCTTTTTTGTTTTCTTCAGTAATTTTAGCTTTTTTTTTTTAAAAAGTCATGCTTCTTTATATACTTGTGGTTCTTTTTTTTAAATAGTGATTATTTAAAGTATTTTGTATGTATTTAATTTTTGAATAGATTTTTCTAATTCATATATAATTTTTTTATCTGTTTTACATGATTGAAATTTATTTTTAAAAATAAAAAAATATTTATTTTTAGATAATATTTTTAATAAGTACAACTTTGTGAGATTTTTTTCTTTAATTAATTTAATTTGAATTTATTATCATTTAATTAGATAAAATAAATAAAATAATAAATATCTATGTCTAAGACTTTTCTAAATTTATATTTAGTCATCATTATCGACTTTATAACCTCTTCTTTTTTCCGTTGTCAAAGATGAATCTTAATTTTTTTTTGGAAAAAAAATCAAGCCCCCAATATTGCGAAACGCAGGTCAAAAAACAAGTGCGAAGAAACATAATTGCATTTCACATTCATTTCACGGGCTCTGTCGTCTGAACACTCAGAACGACACTGTTCAAAACTTAAATTATTTTTCGCTTTACCATAACTTTATGCATTTCACACACTGTAATTGTACTAACTTTTCCTTTTCTTCTTTCTTTATTATTAACAGAATTACAAATTTCTTCTCTGCCCAAAACAACATTTATCCTTCACGATCGATCCCACCCGTCCACGTGGTTCGAGTTAAAATTTATTGGGAAGAACATGTGCTATCTTTCCAAGACCAACCCCTGTCTAAAAGCACACCCCAAAATTCAGAATATCCAACGGCTTATACTCAATCAGATAGTCTTCTCACCATCCCTATGTAGAACTACCATATGGGCATCTGCCACGTGTTGGGGCATTGACTAGGGTGTATAGTTTTTGAGTGAGTGATAAGATATAGAAGAAAACCCTAAATGTTGAAAAGTGCATGAGAGGGTAGAAAGAAAGAAAGTGTGAAGCTAGAGAATTTGGTGCAGTTTTGTATGGTACTGCGTGCTTAGTTTTTCTATATGAGGAATCAAGGAATCTTTTTGAAGAGAAGGAGAAGGAGAAGGAGAAGACAGAAGTGAAACTGTTGTTTCTTTTGTGGGCTTTAAGATTTCTTTCCGTTTTTCTTTTTTTTTTTTGCTTCATGACTTGAGGTAGGCATGTACGTATTTGTGGATTTGTGAAAACATCTTTTTTCGTTTATTGTTTTATTTGCCATGGTTTAACCATTTTGTACCTTTCTTGTACTTTAATTTAATCTGAGAACATAAGTGAACTAATGTGTAGGATTTCTTTGCTCGTTTGTCTCAAACAACATTAAGTATTGTTTTCTGAGGTTGTTTTTATGGTTCTTGCTTCTAAAATGTTGGACTTTGTGGTTTTTTTTCCTTTGTTAATAGATTGTGTAGAAATGTGAAATTGGAGATGGGGGGTTTTTCACTTTTTATTTTTTATTTTTTATTATTGGATTACAATTATTTTTCCTTTTGAGGGTCTACATAGAAATGGGTCATGCCAGTCTTCATTTGATTAAGGGTTTATATTTTTGTGTAATGCGAGTGTTTACTGACTCCTGGGTTTGAAGGGACCTTGTGAACCAAAGTATCAGATTTCTAAAGATAGTACTAGTTGGCATATTGCCACTGACACTTTCTAGTTATTATTTTTTGAATAGTTTATGCAAATTTTAGAAAATGTTCCCATTTCGTTGTATTCTGTTAAGGGGGGAAAATAGATTTCTTGCTTCTCTTCTGATTTAGTACAAGTTTGCGCATTGAAAAGTACTAATTTGAGATTGAACTCTTGCTGTTAACATGTGTTATGATTGACTCCGAGGGAAAATGGAGAATGTGCTTACCTATTTGTAATGCCATGTTGAGTTGTGAGCATTCACGGCTTGAAAATTTTGGCAGGTTGAATGGCGGAGGATGATTTTCTTATTTTTGGCTTTGGGTGTTGATTTAGCTTCGCTTATGTAGATCAAAGGGACTTATTGTGGGTAGTGATTTTGGGAGGAGTTTGGATATGAATATTCTGGCGGGGACATGCTTGAACCAAGGGAAGCTGATATACCTGTCCTGTTTCTTGTCTTGGTCGTGCTTCCTCTGGTTGCTTACATTTTGCTTGGGAAATGGAGTGAGTCTGCAAAGAAGAGCGAGAGGATAAGTTTGCTTGCTCAGCTGGCCGCTGAAGAAGCTTTTAGAGCAGAAGTAATGGCTACTGCTTGTATCATTCCTCCTGTGTCTACTTCAAAGAATGGAATTCATGTTTGTGCTAGATGCTTTAGTCCAGCTACAACCCGCTGCTCCAGATGCAAGTCTGTTAGATATTGGTACTTTACTTGTCCTTTTTCTCTAGATAAATGTGGGTATTTCTTACTTCTACTAAACTATCTTGTTTCTGTCTGCCCTGGCCTCAATAAGGAAATATTTGTCATACTATCTGTATTTCCTTAAATTTGCACAAACAAACTCCACTGTTTAGAAAGCAATTAAAAATGCAAGATCTTGACCGTGGATGGTCTAAATAATGTCTGTCATAAGATTTCTGTAATTGTAGACAAGTATTTGCATTGCTCATTGAATATGTCAGTTTCAAAACCATCCAGGTCCTGTGAGTGAGTACCAAATGCTTCTTTTCGAAGCTTTGGAGGTTTTATTTTTTCGTTAATTTATTAAAGTAAGTGAAACAAAGAGGCAAATGTAAAGAATTCATCTGAAGGTTTGCTGAGTTTACCAGTAATCACAAAAGCATCAAAGCTACAAACCTGGTTTGTTGCACTGATATTTTTTCTTCGTATTCATCTGTCTGTTTTCTGTCTTCTATCTGGAGAAATGAATCTATAGGCTAATAAATCCTTGGCTTCAGGAGTGAAAGGCAAATAACAGACCAGTTTCACTAGGTAAAATATCTGATTCAACTTGATCACATTCTTTCCCTCCACATACCCAAAGTGCAGGTCAGAAAACCATTAAATCTACATGTTCACTCCCTGCACTCTTGACCATGTAAGAAACTGTTGCCATTCCTCAGACAAGCAAGCATAGGGTTTAATTCTATGGGAAACTTTACACAAAATTTCTGCTATGTATGCAAGGGTCTTTTTCAGATATAAAACAAGTTTTAGCTATTAATTTCTTGTTGCAATTTTGCGCAGATCATGTTAATAAACCTGCAAAGATGATTTCTTGTTTTTTCTTTTGATCTCCCACCCCAAATTGATGTGTCTCTTATGGTCTGTTTAACATCAACCATGGAACTGGGGAACCAAAGTAATGCATGTGATGCACATTTCCTACTTGTAGATATAAATCATAACTTACTGAACCAAGTTTCAAGTTTGTTAATTTTCATCATAAACCCTCATGCAGTTCTGGAAAGTGTCAAATAATTCATTGGAGACAAGTCCATAAGGAAGAGTGCCAACGGTTGGAAACTACAAGTTCATGCTCATCTCCTATGGCTACCTCATGTGATGAATCCATCCCTGAGAAGTTATCACTCAATGATGGCTTGGACTTATTTTCCTTAGGGTATAATAGCAAGCAGCCTGCAATGGATACTGGTCTTTCAGATAATAATGTCCATCCTTTAACAAGCACTGGTGCTTGTGCTGCTGGTAATTGTCCTGCAACTGTTACCTCTCAAGAGGCTATGCTACACAGAAGAAGTCCAGACAAGCAAGTTTCATGCAAATCAAACAAAGAAATGTACTGTGGGTCCTCAAGCTCGTTGAATGCAGGAAAATATGGGATAAATGCACATGAAATTGGAACAAACATTGTTTTTAATGTATTAGATTTCTCTAATGCGGAAGCATCTGTTGGTGGTGAAATGGCAGGACAAAAATGTTCTTATGAAACACCAGTTACGAATGGAAATGTGAAAGCTAATACTGCATTGCATCCCACGGGAAACAAATCTTTGAAATCATCAAAATCAAAGATGAAATTCTCTGGAGACCAATCCTATTTTAAAATTGATGGAAAAGGACAACTTACAGACGATTCAAGTAGGTTTAATGGATCACCTTACCCATTATATCAGTTATTCTTAGAACTTCTTTTAAATGTATACCTGTGATGCAGAAGTTGCAAGAATGCGCAATGCAAACCCTGCAGCAGAAACCAATGGGGTTACAAGCCAACTAAGGGTTAGTTTTGAGTTCTATTTAAGCTTTTGAGAGTTCAGTTTGCGCTGTCCTTTTTGTGTTTTGGTTATTTGACATGGCTATGAAGTCAGTCATAATGGAATATTTCTTCATGTTATCATATCATTTCATCTCAGATGCTGTTCCCTTATGAAGAATTTGTGAACATCTTCAATTGTGAAGTTATTGACTTAACACCTAGAGGACTTGTAAATTGTGGAAACAGGTATGAATGGATGTTTCTCTAATGCAAAATAAAGATGTGTGCCATGGTTTTTGTGAGCTAAAACAAAATGAAGAGAATGTCAATTTACCATGCTGCTGTTCATAAACTGAAACATAAACTAGCTGCTGGTTTGAATTGTACTGCACGAAGATTGTGAGCAGTCAACTTTTACATGGGTGAATGCCTGTATTGTAAATCTTATGTTTGAATATTGACATTTATATGCTAGGCAGTTACTGTTAATTGATGAAGGCTTGTATGTACTTGTGATGAGACTAACTGAAAGTTTATTTACCTTTTGTGATTGTAAGTTCAAGTATAAAAGGAGTAAGTTTATATAAATTTATAACAAGCAAGGCTCTTATTTCTGAATGTAACAAAGCTGATTATTTTGTTGTGCCTTTCCTATTACTCACATTTTCTATTTTGCAGTTGCTATGCCAATGCTGTCCTCCAATGTTTAACCTGCACAAAACCTTTGATCGTCATCTTGCTTCGTAGATCACATTCAAGAACCTGTATTCTTCTTTTCTCATTCTTCCTGTTGTGGGGGTATTTAAAAAGTACAGTAGTAATTTTCTCTGATATTTCTAATTTTCATATCTGCATATGCTTGTTAGGTTGTGAGATAGATTGGTGTCTCATGTGTGAACTTGAGCAGCATGTAATGATGTTAAGAGAAAGTGGGGGCCCTCTGTCTCCTAGTAGAATCCTTCTGCATATGCGAAAAATTAATCATCAGATTGGCGATGGAAGTCAAGAAGATGCACATGAATTCTTAAGGTCTTCTAAAGATTCACTAGCTGATATTTTTCTCTTGGTTTCAAATTTCATATTGGAGATGCTAGTCCCACTTTGCTTCATAATTCTTTCCTCCTATTTTTGCGTGCTCTTCATCCAGGCTTCTGATTGCCTCAATGCAATCCATATGCTTGGAGAAACTGGGTGGTGAAGACAAGGTTGATCCCAGATTGCAGGAAACAACTTTCATACAGCATACTTTTGGTGGGCGTCTTAGGTCGAAGGTGTTGCTTCTTTGGTTCTTTGAACTGTCTTTTTGTTTCACTGCAAATATGTTTATGTCTTTTTATGCATCCTCATTTCTGTCATTTTAGTCAAAGACTTATCCTACACAACAAACATGAAGAGGTTAAATGTTTGCTACTAGGTCAAATGCCTGAGATGTCATCATGAGTCAGAAAGATATGAGAATATTATGGATCTTACACTAGAGATATTTGGTTGGGTTGAGTCACTTGAAGATGCGTTGACTCAGTTTACAACCCCTGAAGAACTAGATGGAGAAAACATGTATAGATGTGGAAGGTTGGATATCCTATTTCATTTTCCTTTCCTTTCCTTTCCTTTCTTTTTTTATTTTGTGGGTGATCACTGCCATGGTATGCATTAGTGTTTTAGGTTTGAAAGTAAAAATCAAGTTACTTAATGGCTCTGAAAATATTTTGATGAAAAGGTGTGCTGCATATGTCCGAGCTAGGAAGCAGTTGAGCATACATGAGGCACCAAACATCCTGACAATTGTTTTGAAGAGATTCCAGGTTTGCTTGCATATTTCAGTACAATGACTTTCTTGTCATATGTTCAATCTACTTGCAGGAATTATACAAGGGTGCCTGCCTTTAGCGTTAAGTTCACTATATTAATTTTGAGTCGTGGCATGATGTTTCATTACTTAATTTTTTTAGGTAGCAATTTACCAAATTAAATGTTTCTAACCCACCTAGACTGTGTAGGTTTTGATATCCTTTCTGGGATATTTACATTTTATATTCTTTTGAATGGATGATTTTAATTTTTTTGATTCTCGGATTGTTGGTTTTGCTTCACCAGGAGGGAAAATATGGGAAAATAAACAAATGTATCACTTTTCCTGAGATGCTGGATATGATCCCATTTATGACTGGAACTGGTGATGTCCCTCCTCTTTACATGCTTTATGCTGTTGTGGTACATTTGGATACACTGAATGCCTCTTTTTCTGGACATTACGTGGCATATGTAAAAGATTTGCAAGGGAGCTGGTTCAGGATAGATGACACTGAGGTACACCCATTTCTTTATTTCAGTCCATTTCTATAGTAATTGGATCATTCATCTCTCTCTCACTCAAAATATTTATGCTTTGTTGCATATTGTTTTCTGGAAAGGGTGAAACCTTATAATTCAGTGGCCTTAGGTTTCACATGTCATATTTAACTTATTTACCTTGGTTTCATCTGCTAACCAACTTTGAGATAGAGTTGGCTTAGTTTGGAAAGTGGAGAAAACAGAAGATGGAGATGTTTAAACTACAATCTTATAATATTCACTTTACAGTCAGGATGTGACCATACAATATACCGCTTAAAGACTAAGATGGCATTTTATGGACATGACATTCTGGACTGGTTGTACTTCTATCATGTCCAATATGGCCAGAAATTAGAACTGCTATTTGTCTATCGGCTAATAAACTCCGGTGCCAAAATCAATCTTCAATTGTTTTTTGTTATTAGCATCTCAGGTTTAAAACCGTACCTTACAAAGGACAAACTTTTTTCTGCATATTTATGTACAGCTCTACATAACTGATGAAATTCATGAAAGTGCTCTCCTTAGTTTCGTGAGATCACCACAAGTTACTTCTCTCCTCTCTCTTTCTGCTCATCTTTTTCCCTCTTATGTGGTTGCCCATCATATGGATATTAAATAACAAGATCAACTGTGTTTTTAAATTCTGATGTTTTAATTGTTTCATTAATATTCTATATTGATGAATTGGGATTTTAATGATTTGGATCATGCTCTCGTAACAGGTTCATCCAGTATTGATGAGCCAGGTGATGTTGGAAGGAGCATACATTTTGTTTTACACGAGGTAAACATTGGGGTTGAAATTGACTACAATTACTTGGTCTCTTCTTTTCAGGAATGCTACTGTTAGTTAATGTTTACGTTTGTCTGTACTTTCCTCAACTTCTTGTAAGTGTTTATTTCTTAGGTCCTGTCCTCGCCCTCAAAAGGCAATTTGTGAGAAAGCCAGCAGGCAACAAGTTCCATTATCTTTGAGACACTGCATGTCAAGAACTCAGAAACCTTCAAGACAAGGACAGAGCAAATGCAGCAGCCACTTTGTTGGCCCAGAAGCTTCATTGGATGTCAAACAAGGAAACGGTTCTAGCCTTGCTAGTTGCATTCCAAGGAGGAGTGCAAACAAAAATACCACTCAGGTGATGGATTTCTCTGATGCTACCTCAAGTGATCGGTCCCTTTTTACAAGCTCTGATGAGTCTTCTTTCACAACTGAGAGCACCAGAGACTCTTTCAGTACTATAGATTATGCAGATGCATGCAATGCAGATGCTTTCTCATCGATTTTCAATGATTTGCATGCTCCAGAATCCTCTTATCAGAATACTCTTTGCCGTTGAACATTTTCAAATAGGAGGCCACAAACTAGGTTCATCTTGGAGGAGAGGGGCCATGTTTTGGATTCATGCTCATCAACCCAGCCTCCAGAGCCTGGAAAGGAGAAAATTACAAACAGGTCTGTGATTCATCAACCAAACTCTTTACGGACAGTTCCTGCACCATGTCTGTTGAAAATGGGAGAATCACAAAGTGTGGTCTTGATTGATCTTCTGGTCATTGTAGACTGTAGTGTGTAGATCCCAAATGATGATTATTGACTTAGCTAGGTAGAAGCCGTGCCTCGAAATTTTTGTTTTCAATACCAAGTTGATTGGGGCATGTGGATTGTTGCTAAGAGTACCCTAAGAAAGGAATATTCTTGTTATTATTGAAAATTGTAAAGTGCCACCATATCCCTGGCTCCATTTGTTTTAGCTTGTAGTATTTTCACTTGCTTAGCTCATATTAGATAAGCTAACAGTGAGTCTGTGCCCGACAGTTGTCACATGTCAGCCGGGCCAGTAATCTAACTTCTTGTACTGTGAAATACGAATGACAGTCTTTCTTTGTTGTGTTTGGACTACTTTTCTTCAGTTTATTTCTTTAGGATTTTGTCAGGTTGCCATTATTTAGATTTAATTACCATGCTCGTCAAACAAGCAGTGTGTGCTTCTCGCAGGCCATTGTTCATGGCTCCGAGGAAGTTCTGGTCTTGTAGTGCGAATTAGCACGTTGTTATACCTCATGAAAGGCATCGATCCAACCAAGAAATTGGATTCCCTGCGGCTATTGCATGAAAACTGTAGCAGTCTCAGAAATGTTTTTCCGTTTAACTGGAATGTCATCTTAAAACATTGAAGGGTGTAGAATCAGGGCAATATTCTCGTACCGTTCGCGGAGTTGTCGCTCGGTTTCCAGGTTCCACCACCCCACCAAGATTTTTTTTTTTTTTAGATTAACGTGGGTGTCCGGGCCAGCTTACGTGTATCTTGATTAATTTTACGGACCCTGAAGTTAACAATTATGTAAGCCTCTAGTGGTCATTATATAAGCAACTCAGGGCTCGAACCTGAGACCACAAAAGGAGCAAATCTCTTGGTCCGAAGCTCTTACCACTGGATCACCATCTAAATGATTAAGATTTTAAACTGCTTGGTTGTAGAGAGATAATTAAAGTTTCATTAATCATTGATCATGAATTATATAAGGCCTTCTGACCTGTGGTAGGATTAGGAGCATTACAAAATGCATAATTAATAATAATGATAGTAAACACTAAATTAATAATAATAGATTAAACACAGATAAATTGCAAAAGAGAGGGTAACTTGCTGTAAGAATCCAGTTCTGGTGGCATCAATATTTTTTTAACCCAACACTGTTCATCCAGCACCTTCTTGGAAAGATTCTTCTCAATTTTTATTTTATTCCTTTTGGTTTAAAGGTTATATGTTTTGTCCAAACATTCATTTTATTCATATTTAAATCCTAGTGTTTAAGAAAGCATAGAGAAATCAGCAGAAAATAAAAAAGAAGAGGAAAAATGATTGATTATTCATATTCTAGCAATAAAAGTAAATTTAATCAATCTTTTTAGAAAAAGACATTAGCTGTATATTCTTGTTTTACATTAAAATTGTTTTTTGGTCCAGAAAGTACTTGGAGGAATTAATTGATATAGACCAAATTTATATGGTAAAATTGAAACAACTCACAAATAAAATGATTATATTTTTTATATTATTAGAGGTTTATATAATTATTAATTTTAAAATATATAAAATTAATTAAAATATATACAAACTAATTTAAAAATCTATGTTAATAATAACCAAAAAAGGTACCCTCGTGCTATTAATGTTTCAGAGAAACTTATTCACCTTTTCTCGTAGAAAAATCTAAATGCCTTTAATGTTTCGAGGTTGGATTTATATTACACGGGCAAATGGAAAGCCTTTCTTTCTAATATATATATATATATATATATATATATATATATATAAAGTTCAAACGTAGCTTGGTTATTCGTCGAATGTTTGAAAGTATAATATTAGTTATTTTTAAAGTAATTTTTATTTAAAAATATATTAAATAATAATTTTTATTTTTTAAAAATTATTTTTAACATCTTATGTTAAAATAATCTTAAAAAAAGGATCAAATTCCTTATTTAAAAAAAAAAATGTGGTAAGGTTCATTACGCTCTTGTCATCCGGCCGGGAAGAACAAATTTGCAATGAAGAAACAGGATCACAATAATCCCAACACGTTACTTTTTCAAGTAACTTTACTTTGCCGTTTCCATCTCCCTGCTGGAAATCTGATTCAATCGAAAAGAACAACACAGAGCACACTAATGCTGCAATTATATGAGCCGGTAGGCTCCAAAAAGTTACAATGAGCACTAAGCTCAGAGGTGAAAAGCAGCCATGCATGCATGACCCATAAACATGCACGTTCTCCTTTTCTATTTCTTAATTCGTAAGCAAAAAAGGGAAGGCATAAGCTTTCCATTAGCAAAGGGGTTTGACCACTAAAATATTAGGTTTTGCTTTGCTTTATGTCCTTTTCCAGCATTCCTTAGCAGAGGGGCTTTTGCTTCTTCTTCTTCTTTTTCTTAAAAAAATATATATACAGATCCCTTGTTTGGTTGGAAGACAAATAATGGAGAGCAAATGAATTCATTTTAACGTAGAGGATGTGTTATACAATCTAAAAACAAGAAAGAAAATAAATGCTGGATTGGAATCTGCAGAAGAACCCTTTGAACATATTGATCTTGGACTGGACGCAGTGGAGCTGCAAAAACAAAAAAAATAAAAAAATAAAAAGAAAGTAAAGGGGAAAGCATTAAAAAAAGACCGCGTAATGGCCATATAGAGTTTCGAAAGGAACTCTTTCTTCACAGTCTTAACTTTTTTTTTTTTTTTGTCTGGGACTAACACCAAGCAAAGCAATAAAGCAAAGTAAAACCCTTCCCTCCTCCCGTAAACCCATCACCAAAAGCAAAAGCTAAAGAGATCACAACCATACCAAACCCACAAAAAGCACTCTGTAGTCAGTCTCCTTCAAATAAAGTGTGCACTCTCCCTTTCTTATTAAGCAAAAACAAACAAAACATGAAGCAGAAGATCCCACTTATATACTCTCTGCAGTATCATTCACCATATCCTCTCACTCTCACAACTCTTCCTCACGTTTCCCACCAACCCTTTTCACCATTTCATCAAAATGTCAGAAATTGTTCTCGCTGACCCTATCATTGAGCCGCAGCGAACAGACCGTGCACTTGTAATTGATCATGCTGCTGCTGCTAGTAGTAGTGGTGGTACAGGACCTGAGCCTTTTGATAGTGAGAGGTTGCCTGCCAGTTTGTCAAGGGAAATTCAAATGTTTCTTCGTGTTGCTAATTTGATTGAAAGCGAGGAGCCTCGTATTGCTTATCTTTGTAAGCCATTTGGTTCTTCATACTATACGTTTTGAATTATCTTTCCTTCTTGGCGGCTTGGATTTTGTTTTATGGAGTTTGAGTTTGGGAATTTCTGTTGGTTTTACTTGTTTCTGCTTTGTTTTGTTGAATTTGATTATAAAGTGCTGTTTGAAAGGTTTCGACTTTGGAGTGTGAATTACTAGTTGATGGGATTTCGACTTTGATTTGTAACTGATCAAACTAATGGTCATTATCAAATTTACCAAATCTTAATGAAAGACGTTTGAGTTATGGTTTTTAATATTGTTCAGAGCAAGTTTTTCATTATTAGTCTCCAGGTTAAAGGTATTTCAAGATGGTTGTGTTAGTTATAAGGAGCAACTGACAGGATTTTCTCTTTCTTTCTTACTATTGCTAAGAACCGGGAATGGGTAATGCAATGCAGATGGAGTATTATTTCTTCAATCTGTAGTCATTAGGAAGCTAGGCAGGTACCTTGGAAATGGACAGTGAATGAACTGAAAAATCTTACCACTTGGATTTTGTATAGTTGCTCATTCTTAATTAAGTGACAAACTGTTTTTCTATTAACTTTGGTGTTGGTGGCACTCTATTTTTTTTTTCCAAGTAAAAATGAACTCTATTACAAACTTATACCCCCTGTTTTTTCTTATTTGTTAATCATGTGGGTTTCTTGGACAGGTCGGTTTCGAGCTTTTGAAATAGCACATGGCATGGATAGCAATTCAAATGGACGGGGTGTTCGCCAATTTAAAACGTCTCTCCTTCAGCGACTTGAACAAGTAAGAACTTGATGGTAGCTCATCATAAAAGCATATCAAAGTTCTTCTGTCCTTGCAAGCTCCAAGGATGCACTGGGTTGAAATGATTGTTAGATCAAAGAAATGATGAGCATGTTGAAAAGATTGTTAGATTAAAGAAATGATGAGCATGAGTGTGCTCTTATGTAACCTCTTGTACACTTTGCCTTCCTTGGTTTTCCCTTGACTGCTGCGTAGTGTTTGTATCTGCTTGATTTCTGTGCTTGACCACAAGTTCATCTCCTGCTTGATTTACTTTGTTTTGAGATACTTTGCGAAGGCTATCATCTCCTGTTCTTTTATTTCCATTTTGAAACCTTTTGTCTTTCTTGGCTTTAACAATGTCTAGGACGAAAATCCTACCTTAATGAGACGGAAGGAGAAGAGTGATATGCGTGAGCTCAGACGTGTTTACCATGCATACAAGGAGTGTATCAAAAGCGGTGGAGCGTTTGATTTGGATGGCAGGTAAATACGCCTACTGTATTCCAGCTGAGACTTCACTACATACTCTTCTGCTACTAATTTAGTTCGTGGAATTTTTATCTGAATTAGTCACAGAAAGAGGTTGACAAATGCACGAATGATTGCTCATGTACTGTTTGTAGTATTAAAAACAGTAGCAAATGCTGCTGGACCCCAGGTGCTTTTCTCATTTTTTTTTTTCATTTATTAATAATAGGATGCAGTGACTAATTGCAGATTCCATGATGACTGCATGTGCTTCTTACTTCTATTCGTCTTTCTTTACAGGCCCTTGCTGACACAGATAGTATTCGTGCAAAATCCGAGCTCTATGTACCATATAACATTCTTCCTCTAGATCAAGGAGGTATTCAGCACGCAATTATGCAACTCCCTGAGGTCTGATGCTGTATGGATAATATAAGTGATTTCCTTCTTAATATTCTTAAGAATGGGCTGTCCCCATGATTTTAAAGACTTTTGAGTTTTCCTATAAGCTGCTAAAACTGCAAATTTATGTAGTTTGACAAGATGTTAGCCTACTCGCAATTTTACCTATACCCCCCCCCCCTCCCTCCCACACATATGCATCATGCCCGAGGTTTGATTAAATGGAATAAGTATATTGACAGACTGATAAATAATACAGATTAAAGCTGCCGTGGCAGCTGTTCGTAACATTCGAGGCTTACCTTCAGCCGAGGATTTGGGGAAACCTTTCATGGATTTGTTTGAATTTCTAGAATTTTTCTTTGAGTTTCAGGTATTCTCTCTTAACCATTCCTATTTGATTTTTCTTTTCTTTTCCTTTTGTTTGTTCTCCAGAGTTTGCTATAGATTCGCAAATAAAATTGGAGTTGGGAAGTTGGACATGTGTGGCATAATGCTCTTCTTGCTTACGTTGACATGAAAGGTATTACACTTTCTGTATGTTGTATCAGGAAGGAAATGTTGCCAACCAGAGAGAGCATCTAATTCTACTGCTTGCTAGCACCCATATTAGGCAGTCTCACAAGCAGACATCTATTAATAAGGTCTTTAAGCTATTTGGCTCTTGAATTTTTGGTTAAAGCGCACTTATCTTTTGAATTTGAGATACATATATATATTTCTCGTGATATCAGCTAGGAGATGCAGCTGTGGATGAACTGATGAAGAAGTTATTTAAAAATTACACTAATTGGTGTAAATTTTTGGGGAGAAAAAGCAGCATCCAGTAAGTGACCTATTTTTCTTGTTGCTTAGAGCCAGATATGTTACAAATCCGTCGTCCAATTTCATTCTGAAACAGCATGTCTTTCCCTTCTTTCTATTTTGCCATTTTTTTTTTAACTTTTTGCTGCTAATTTCTCCACATCTATGTATTTGGTTTTCTTTGTCCATTAATTCTATTCAGAAGACCTGTTATATGTCTGTTATATTCATTATCTTCAGGTTCTTGCAACAAATTTGATACTTGTATTTGCAGGTTGCCATATGTAAATCAGGAAGCTCAACAATACAAAATTTTATATATTGGACTTTACCTTCTTATTTGGGGGGAGGCAGCAAACTTGCGGTTTATGCCAGAGTGTTTATGCTATATTTTTCACCATGTAAGCTTAAAATGTGTTCCTGTTGATTATTTGTGTATGATGTAAATTGTGTACAATTGTTCAAATAACTCTTTCATGTCTAAATCACGCGCTCTGTGGAAATCTAACTTTCCATATATGGCAGTGGTATTGGTTTCTTTTTTAATGTGGATAAAGAGTTGTTCAAAGGACTATCCAGAATTTCCACATCTAACATATCATGTCCTACGCTCTTCCATATGATTTATGAGATGTAGTAGTGTAAACCCAGCTGAAAAAATGAGCACATGCATCAGTATTGGTTTCTGTTTGATGCAATTAAATGGTTTCATTGGAGCATAGATCATTTTGAACCCAACTTGTGTCTGATTTACACATTCCTTTTTCCTCATTCATCCAGCTAGGAGAAAGGTAAATTTTCTTGCATTCATAGGATAGGAATTGTAGATGATTTCCCTGCAGCTCGTCTAGTGTCTGCTCTTTAATGAAGTGGATAAAGTTCTACATGCCTGAGGTCAACCTTGCTCTAGCAAAAAGTGTACTCTTATTCTGAAATGGAGTGCTAGGCCTTGGTTTTTGGAACTGTTTGGTGGTTTCTGCGAGGTTTTATATATGATTTCCAGTCCTACCTTCTATGCAAATGCAATTCTGCAAGACGGCAGCCCATATCATGTTTATTGGTGAAATGAACAGAGAGCTGTAGGAAATGTTATGATAGTGATTGAAAGCCCTAAAATTTGTGCTAGAAGCAGCATCTGAACTCTTACCTTGGTTATTTAATGTTTTGGTAATTTGCACTGACACTCAGTTTATATTAAATGGCTATTGAATCATGACTGTCTGCTCTTCTGGAAGGCATCTTTGACAGACTTGGTGTTCTTGAATAATATCTTTAGTTATACTATCAAGTTTATGAATGTTAGTTTCATATGATGATCTTAATAATTGAACAAGCGTGGATCTTTTCTTGTTTGCTTTCAGATGGCAGATGAATTGCATGACCTGTTAATTGGAAAGAAATTCACAACAGCATACAAAGGAGGGTCTGAGTCTTTCCTTAGAGATGTAGTTACCCCGATATACAGGGTTGTATATGAGGTATATTCCTATTTTCTTTATCTCTTGGTAAATATTTCCATATAAAAGCTAATATTCTAGTGAAAAAAACTGAAGGAAACTGTGAAAAGCAAAAATGGGACAGCTGATCATTCTACATGGAGAAACTACGATGATTTGAATGAGTATTTCTGGTGAGAATTGAATCCTTATTGTTTCAGTCAGCTTCAAAAAGTGAAGATCTTGAGAATACATTGTTATGGCTACAATAATTTTGCAGGTCTCGTGATTGTTTCCAAATAGGTTGGCCCATGCGTCTGGATCATGATTTCTTTTGTTTCAAGTCTTTAAAGAAACCCAAACGTAAGAATACTGTAGAAGAAAAGAGAAAGAGAGAAGAAAACAAGGATGAAGAAATGGGATTAAACGAGGATGAAGAACCAGTTGTAAACTTTATCACTCTCGGTCATTTAAGCATTTTTTTCCTGTTTCCAGATTGCTATTGATTTATAAACTGAACAGATTTCAAATAATAGTTTCAGTTCTTCTGTTTGTCTATTGTCTATTTTAAAATGTAGCTTCTGTTATTTCTAGTTTGTGAAGGGACACTAGTGCACTACATTCGAGCCATTAACATGCACATATAACTATAGTTGTTAATCTCGTACATAGATTACCATGTCTTCAGTTCTCATTTCTGCAACATAAATTGATGATTTTATGTTGTGAAAAGGGAAAGCCCATTTTGATTTACACTTGGATAGCTAGTAACGTTCCGCATTTTAAGTCATTAATCAGAGGGTTTAGTGAGGTGAATCCCGTGTTTATATGGGTGTTGTGGGTGATCCTCCCAAACTTTATCTGTTGACTTTATTGTTTTGAACCTTTACTTCTTGGATTAAAGTGCCTGCATTCAGGAACATATATAATTTTTGATAGATAAGCTTTGATGCAACTCATCCTATATCAGTAGTGAGAATAAGGAGAGAAGGATACCTTTTCTTTTGCTATATTGTGGCTTTTATATGAGCATCTAAATTTGGCAAAGTAGAATAATTTGACATCTCCAACATTGTTTTGGGAAGTTGGGTTGTCGTCTGGCATTTGATAATCCAATTTCTAACTTGCTTTTCTTTGCTACCAGGCTACTGTTGAAGAAAAACATGAACCGAAGTGGCTGGGAAAGAAGAATTTTGTAGAGATTCGCTCATTTTGGCAGATTTTTAGGAGCTTTGATAGAATGTGGAGCTTTTTTATTCTATCCCTTCAGGTCAAATACAACATACATCTGATTTGTTGATTAGTTCCATTCTATGATGAATTAGCCGTGTCTAATAGTAATTTTTGTTGCCTTTCAGGCAATGATAATTATGGCTTGCCATGATTTGGGGTCTCCACTTGAAATGCTCGATGCAGTAGTGTTCGAGGACATCATGAGCATCTTCATTACATCTGCTATTCTTAAACTTGTACAAGGTATGTTACTATTATGTGCTGATAACTAATTTATCATGAGTACAGTTAACACCATGAAGATACAGGGTTTCTACAGTGTTAGTCACCCCCACCCCTTCTCAAGACATGCCTGCACAAACTTCATCATATTGAAGAAGTGATAAAGATCAATAAATTGATAAATAAATGTTTTTTGGTTGCAGCAATTCTTGACATTGTCTTTACATGGAAAACAAGACTCACGATGGATATTTTGTCAAAAAGGAAACAAGTGCTGAAGCTGGTAGTTGCAGTCATATGGACTATTGTTCTACCTGTATATTATGCTAAATCTAAGAGAAAGTATACTTGTTATTCGACACAATATAGAAGCTGGCTAGGGGAGCTGTGTTTTTCTTCCTATATGGTTGCAGTTGCACTTTTCCTCACGACTAATGCAGTTGAGATGGTCCTATTTTTTGTTCCTGCGATTCACAAGTACATTGAGGTCTCGAATTGTCAGATATTCAAAATATTTTCCTGGTGGACACAGGTATGATTAATCCAGTACCTTTTGTTTTCAATTTCCCTCAGCATATGGTTTCTCTATCTTGAAGTGATGTGCTTTCCCTAAAATTTTCAGTAATTAGCCAATGCCAATTGTAAGATTGACTCTGATTCTGTGTTTTAAACTTGACTGGGGATTACAAGTTTCAAGATGTTAAAGGCATGCAATTAAAACTACAGTAAATATTAAAATGAACTGTGGATAGAAACTTGTGCTTACTTGGTCAACCTGAAAAGTTATTTTCTATGATGGGATGACTGTTGGCATTATACATAATATAAGATTATTCAGTTCTAAAGTGATACTACAAAACATGAATCCATGATCAACGTGTTCATGTTGAAAATCGAGGAGCACAATTGAACTTCTAAACAACTACATCATTTTTAGAAGTACAGGCGTAAAGTGAAACCATTTCATGATTGTAAATGGAAGAAAGAGCCTTTCTCTATATCCATAGTGATGACTGATGAATAGCAATTACTTTTCATCAACTGTACAAGCACTATTTCCTTGGATTTAAGAAAAATGCTCCAGGGATAAAGTGTTATTCTTGTTTGTGAGCTATTTATTTTAATTCATTTGTAATCCACTCTGTTTCTCTCTAATTAACTGAGAATTAATTTCGTACAAGTTCTGGTTCTTATCATGTTTATGCCATGTGAAGCATATAAACCTAACATTTATCCTTTTTTTTTTTGTTTATTATTAGATTATTGTATCCATAATTCAACAACTACTGTTTTTATCATGCAGCCAAGATCATATGTTGGACGTGGGATGCAAGAAACCCAAGTTTCAGTTCTCAAGTATCTCATTTTCCCATCTTAGAAGCTTTTCATTAGCCTTTTTTTTTTTTCCTTCTTTATTCTTCCCTAAACACAAACTTTCTCTTACTTACCAGATATACAGTATTTTGGGTGCTGGTATTATTGACCAAATTTTTATTCAGCTATAGTTTTGAGGTAAGAAGTGCTAAAATTCTCTCTCTTTTCTATGATTATCATTCGATATGTGATACATAATCCACAACTAGTGGCTGTTTTGAACTCTAATTTTGCACAACATACTGATTGTTGTAGATGACATGGATATTGTAATATTAAAAAGTTATTTACTGTGCCATCAAGGCTGAATGAGTTAGAAACATGCAGTACATTAGAAAGGAATCTGCACTTAGTTATGCCTCATTGGCACAGGATGAAAACTTGGGGACATGAGCTATATACACTAAAGTCTAAACACTAAAATTAATGTTTATATAATTTACTCGGAACAGTCTGAATGTCTGCAAGAACAACATGTGTAGCAAGTAAATTATATTCTCTAGAATTATGTGTATGTGCAAAAAAAATAAAAATAAAATTGCAAGTTAATATGAAATATAGAAGACCTGATTAACCAAATGAGCATTTATTATCAACTGAATCTCAAATCTTTTCTGATACAAAGGACTGTTCTGGTCTTGATTGCTTGGAATATTACCGTCTTTGGTGAAACAGAAGATCTTATTTTATTTCTTTCATTGCATCTTCTATGTCGTTATAACATGATTCAAAAATATTATACCAAGAGGCCACATAATCTTTCTCATTATTGTTCAAATTTGTAATAGACAATTTATCACACCTCTTAAAAGTTTATATGTCCAGTCTATGTGCTAGTACAGCTATTCTTTTCTGATTCTGGATTAAGAAACAGGACTTTATTTTCGTACCAACTACTGATACAAAATAGGTCTTTCAGATTCATAAAGTTTTCCACTTGGGAATTGCAGTTGAAGGAGCCATAAAGAATATTTTGAGAAACATTTATGTTTACTCAATATGATAATTGGTTGCTTATAAATGTGTAATATCACGCCAGTGCTCTTTGTGAAAGCTTAATTCATCTAGCAGTCTTGTAATATGATTTCACTATTGTCATGATGAGAGGCGTGCCAATAAAAGCAAAGATACTGATTGTTCCTATCAATGGAAATATGCAGATCAAACCACTCATTGGACCCACAAGACTAATCTTGAAAATAGGTGTGCAAAATTATGACTGGCATGAGCTTTTCCCAAAAGGTAAACTTCATTTCTTTCTGCATTTAGCTTCTAAGAGTTAACCACTTTCTTTATGTATATAGTAAGTGAGTTTCTTCTGTTGCAGTGAAAAGCAATGTTGGTGCACTTGTGGCTATATGGGCTCCAATTATAGTTGTAAGATTCTGATGTTCCTTTTCATTTTGGCAATGCTCTTTTAGTTTGATGCAATTCTGTTACAAATCTTTCTCTCAAGCTAAACCATGAAAGTGGAAAATCAAAATATTAAAACAAATACATTACAGTCACCAAGGGATGAATGATATTGAAGTTCTTGGATCATTGTGCTTTCCCTAGCAAACATATAATGCCTGACGTTTGCTTATTTTGCAATTTTCTCAGGTGTATTTCATGGACACACAGATTTGGTATTCTGTTTTCTGCACAATTTTTGGAGGACTTTATGGCATTTTAAATCATCTTGGTGAGGTAAGCCTGGTGGAGTATATACCTATAATTTTTTCTCGCCAAATATTGGGGCTGGCACTTATTTCTCCTATTATTTGTAGATTCGAACATTGGGGATGCTGAGAAGTAGATTTCACGCTTTGCCTTCTGCATTCAATGCTTGCTTGATCCCACCTTCAGCAAAAAGTGATCAGAAACCAAGAAGAAATTTCTTTCTCCGGAGATTGCATAAGGTATGGGATTTGTTAATGTTAGAATATCTTTCTTAATTGAGGATCTCCTTTTTTTTCAATGACAGTTTACTGGATTTTATTTTCAGGTTTCTGAAAAGGAAACAAATGGTGTTGCCAAGTTTGCTTTCGTATGGAACCAAATAATCAATGCTTTCCGGCTAGAGGACTTGATAAGTAACTGGTACATTTTACTTGTTGGAGTACTATTCTGTTTCCACCTCTATCTCCAAGAAATATTTTATAGGTCATGTTTTCATCAACAGGGAGATGGATTTGATGACAATTCCTATGTCTTCAGAGTTATTTTCTGGCATGGTTCGTTGGCCTATTTTCCTCCTGGCAAACAAGGTTCGTTCCCTGTGTTCAAAATTTCGTAGTTTTGTTTTGATAGCATCATTCATCTATAAACAAAGCTCTTTATTCTTACTAGTTTTCAACAGCACTGAGCATTGCAAGAGATTTTGTGGGGAAGGACGAGATTCTTTTCAGAAAAATTAAAAAAGACAAGTACATGTATTGTGCTGTGAAGGAGTGCTATGAGTCACTCAAGTATGTCCTTGAAATGCTCATTGTAGGCGATCTGGAGAAAAGGTACAGAAGATTCAGCTTTTGATTGAATGCAATCTTCAATATGAAAAAACCAGACATTGATTTTTAAGTTCCGGCAAGTTTTGTATAGCATACTTCTTTTTTGTGTTTTCTTGATTGGTATGGAAGCCGAGTTACTTCCCTCTGCTTGCTTCTCATATGTATCCTTTAAATACCATTGCTGACCTTGTGGTGTTGCCTGCATCGGTTTTCAGAGTTGTATCCAACATACTAAATGAAATTGAAGAAAGCATGCGAAGGTCAAGTCTTCTTGAGGATTTCAAGATGAGTGAGCTTCCAGCCTTAAAAGCAAAATGTATTCAGTTGGTTGAACTTCTGGTAACTATAACCATTGAGAATGAAAGTGTTAAGGTTGACTATGCAGTTATTTCTCATTGCTGGTTACTAAAATACAATATTTTGCAATTTCTTAAGCTGGAGGGAGATGAAAATCAAAATGGTAATGTTGTGAAAGTTCTCCAAGATATGTTTGAGCTTGTGACCTACGATATGATGACAGATGGTTCCAGGTTAGGTTTTCTCAGGGGCTCTTGTTTTAGGGATTAATCCAAATTTTAAGATCAACTTAATGCGTCACTTTACTCCATTTCATTTTCATTCTGAACAGAATATTGGGTTTGATCTACCCTTCCCAACAGAATGTTGAGCAGACAGAAGAGAACTTAGTTGATTTTTCCAGAAGAATTGAACCACAGTTATTTGAATCAGTTACTGGCAGGAATCCTATCCATTCTATCCATTTTCCGTTGCCAGAGAGTGGCACTTTCAATGAACAGGTGATGCTATTTTCTCCTACCCTTTTTGATACTGAAAGTGTGTCATTCTTTCCTCTTGAGTCTGTTGAAAATATATGTCAAAAAGTATTTATATCTGCTTAATAAAATAGTTGATTCCCTGCAACTTCTATCAACCATTCGTTATTTCTATGGACGGTCAGAAAGAGCTTCTTTCTGGGACAAAGAACTTGCACTCTTTTTTTCACCTTTTTTTAATCCATGGTTATTGGGCAATAAGCAACAGGTGTATTTTATCTGTTCCAGGAATCTTTTCCTTTTTTATGATTGCTTAGGAAACAGCCTTACCATGCAATTCATTTTGGCAAACCTAACATACATATTACTAAGTTGTTTCATACTTTGAATGGCAGATCAGGCGTTTCCTTTGGCTGCTTACAGTCAACGACAAGGCGATGGACATACCTGCGAACTTAGAGGCTCGGAGACGTATTTCATTCTTTGCTACTTCACTCTTCACTAATATGCCCGTTGCTCCTAATGTGCAGAATATGCTATCTTTCAGGTTAAGCTCTTAGTTCTTACCCTCTGCTTATTGTCCATGACAGTTTTCCTGCTTCTCTATTGGCCAAGGCTCTCTCTGTTTGCGCCTTTTGATTTTTCATCATCTATATTTGGATCAGGCATTCAAGTTTCTATGTCACTGATGATATATGTTGAGTATTTAGGAGGATTGAGACTTGCATTGCAGCACTGCTAATGCTATAGAAATCAACTTGATTCCATTGAACTAAGGCTCAATGTGATATTAATTGAGGTGGACCACATGGGTCTTCTCCCTAAGATTTTCAACATATTCTTAAAAAAAAAATCCGCCCTCTTTAAAGGTGATGAACTCTTGTTTATTAATTCAATCCAATTCATTTTCATTCTAAAATAAATTTATCTTTTTCGGTTATTTTGTTCGGCAGAATAAATTTGAATACTGTTTTATGCTAGTGACCACTCATTGCAATCCCTCTTTTACCCAGCTTGAAGACCACGGCTGCCAGGATAGGACACTGAAACATAATTGAGTTTGAGTTTGTGATGTAATAATACATTGCATAATAATTCAGGATTCAATTAATAATAACCTCTACATTAGACATAACATGATGTCTTTTCATCTGCATTGCTTGAAAAGTTTCATTATTGTTATGTAATTCGATTCTTTCAATTCCTGGAATATCCTAACAACCAATGAATCTTGAACATGTGCATGGATCAAAGGGGAAATCCAACAAAGTACTTCTTGAACATTTATATAGATGGTACTAGTTATCCCATTAAAATGAAAAAAAATTATTATGCTTAAAGAAGCATGGTGTGGAATCTTGAGTTTAATGGAGAAATGATTCTAAGCCCATGTATACTTTCTCACATTAATATTCTGGTTACCAGTGTTTTAACTCCACACTTCAAGGAAGATGTTATTTATTCAATGGATGAACTTCATTCAAGCAAGGAAGGGGTTTCCATCTTATTTTACATGCAGATGATTTATCCAGGTGAGAAAGGACTCCTTTTTTATTTTATTTTACTTGGTTTCTTCATACTAGTCCAAAAACAACTCTTATTATGTCTCTATCCTGTTGTTGATACTAGATGAGTGGAAAAATTTCTTGGAACGCATGGGATGTGAAAATTCAGATGGAGTAAAAGATGAAAATGAGCTCAGAAATTGGGCTTCTTACCGTGGTCAAACATTGAGCAGAACAGGTGAATAGAAAGATTTAGTAATATTAATGTTTGTGGCCATTGATTTCAATGTGGCGGATATAATTAACTTGGATATAACCTCCTGCTTTGTTTTCTTTGCTTATAACAGTTAGAGGGATGATGTACTACAGAGAAGCCTTAAGAGTTCAAGCATTTCTTGATATGGCTGACAATGAAGGTTCTCTATGTAGACTCTAGCAGATAGCATCAGATAACCTCTGTCCTTATTACAAAAAGGAGCAAATCATTAGTGCATTACTTCAGATTCCTACGTATGAAAATTGTATTACTTAACATGGTCTTCGCCATTTTCTGACTGTGCTTATCCAGATATTCTTGAAGGTTATGATGGTGCAGAAAAAAATAATCCTACATTATTTGCTCGGTTGGATGCACTAGCAGACTTGAAATTCACTTATGTCATTTCATTTCAAATGTTTGGATCGCAAAAGTCCTCTGGAGATCCCCATGCACAAGACATACTTGACTTGATGAAAAGGTACTATTTTACAAAAAACAAATTAAATATTCCCAAACCGAAAGCATGAATTCATCTGATTTTGACCCACAATTATCACTTGAAGGTACCCCTCTGTCCTGTTGCTTATGTTGAGGAGAAGAAGAGATAGTGGAAGGTAACCTCAGAAGGTTTACTCTTCTATATTGGTTAAAGCTGTCGATGATCTTGATCAGGTAGTGACTTATTCAGATTGTATTACAACATGCTGTGAGGATTAATATAGAAACGTTTGGTTTGAGAAATATGTTAAGTCGAGGATTATGAATTTTTCCTTAACAAGTCCCTGATTCTTTTAAAGAATAATCATGTTCTTTTTTTCTTGGGCACAGTGGGTGTAGTGATTGAAAAATTTACAATGCACTTAGCATCTTAGGAGAAAAGAACAGCTGAAGGTTGATTTAAAAGCTTACATTTTAATAAACTTTCAAGATGTTTAAAGATTTAGACAGTTTTTGAGAGCGAAATTTGCTAAACTGTAAGATTGAGACATTTAAGTTGGAGTACAAATTTTTGCTTGCCCAGGGAGCTTCAACGAGCCTGAACCTAGTCAGTTTTTCACTATGTTCTGTCTCATTAGCTATCTTTTTACGTTTTACATGCAGAGTGATGAGTGTTTGGTTTTATTTAGTTTGCTATCATAATATGAACCTGAAAAGAGTTGAGTCCTATCAGAGGATACGACCATAATAAATTTTCATGCTTTTGAGTAAAGAAGCAAAAAGTCCACAGTTTGCTTTTCCATTCACATTTTATCGCATTTTTTAGATGCTAGAATTTTACAGAGCAGATGTTTGAATAAACCACATATCTGGCATATGGGATGTATCTTAGTGATTATATTTTAGTTAGCTAGGTCCATCCTTCAAATTCTAAGTCTTCTTTTAATTGGATTGAAGGCATCAAAGGCCCTGTTTTCTGTAGTGATTAATTAATAAACCAAACGAGAGAGAGAGAGAGAGAGTTTTTTAACATGTTTTTGTTCATGTGTGTGAAGTTTTTTATGCACGGCAGCGTATTTGGGCTGAATGTGTTGTCTGTTTTTCTGTAGGAAATTT